>JAKSZT010053913.1:982063-1252023 GCA_026826555.1 Tolypeutes matacus
CTTGGGAGTTCTTTGGAGAGGGGCTGCTATGGGGTGGTGTGTTGGGGAAAGCAGTTGGGGTCAAGGGGGGCCTGCCTTACTGTGGGCCTCTGGGAACATAATGGTTCTACCGTGGGTCTCTTCCCCACTGACCCTGGGAGACTCCTTCTGTGGGAGTCAGGGTGAGGGTGGGGGCTGGGTAGTGGCCCCATCCAGCCAGGGTCCCATCCCAGAGGCGAAGAAAGGTCTCAAGGGCAGTGTGAGAAGTTCCGTGGCCTCAGAGTTGGGGAGAACTAGCTATCTGTCCCATTATCTTAGTGCGGGAGGGCTCCTGCCTCCTTTGTGAACTTGGGTCGCTGTGATTGTGAATAAAGGTGATTTCATACCAGCCTGAGGGTGGCGCTGTGTGTGGAGGGGTGGGGAGGGAGGGCCAGGTGTCTGGGATAGGGAAGATAGTCAACAAGAGGCGTGGCCCTGGTCCCTGAGGTCCCAAAGTGGGCCGGAACAATCGGGGAAGACTCCCTGGGATGCCTGGGCTGAAGCATGACCTGGGGCTTGGACAGGACAGGTACAACAGGGGCCAGAAGGCCAGATGAGCCTTATTGCAAGTTGAAAGGTACCGTCTGTGGGGAGCCGGGTGTGGTGGGGCAGAGGCAGCAGAGTTCATGAGGACGCTCATCTCACTGCCTAGCAGGGCCCAAAGCTGGCCCACAGCCTTTGTGGGGTGGGCAGGGCCACCTAGGGGTCAGTGAGGGGATGGCAGGGCCTCCACTCAGATCAGCACGGGCTGTGCTGAGTTCCCTAGGAATAGGGCCTCCCATCACTCTCCCCAGGCTCTGACTACTCTCCTTGGTTGGGAGCTCAGCTGCATTCCTATTTAGTGGATGCAGAGACTAATACCAAATGGGTGGCACAGCTGAGAAGAAGTCCTTTAGAAAAACTTTTGTGGGCAGCCAAACCAGGAGAATGCAAGCCTTTGACCTTCAGGTCTAGGCTCAAAGTTGGAATCGCTCACTGGGCGGAGCCAGGCCTCAGAGGCACGTGGAGTGCCTGCCTGCCCACCCTTGCTCCAAGGAGGATCCGCTGGCTGCCCAGGCTCTGCCTAGACCGCAACAGCCTTGGGCTGCTCCTTCTGCTAGAACCACCTAACCCTGCTTGCTGGAGTCCAACAAAAGTAGGTGAGGGTCAAGGGGTCCAAGCTGAGGGACCATTAGGCCTGCTGGGTCGGGGTCCTCTGCCCCAGGAGCTGCATCTCTCAAAGCCTTGGCCACTGTCCAGAGAGCTTCCTCCTGAAGGTGGGGAAGGGCTTATAGGAGCTTGATCATGATTCTCATTATCAATAGTGGGAATTTAACTCCTTCCCTTCCACCCATTAGCAAAAGGTCTGTCCTCACAGAAGGCCTCAGGATCCTGGAGTTCCCGCTGTATTTGGAATGATGTAGCTTTTGCTATTCCGCTGGATGGATTTTCTGGTGGCAGGGAGAATTAAGAGGTAATTCTGTTCAATTAAAAAGGTCAAAAACTTTATTTAGTTTTCAGGGAAATATAAGATGCATGTAAACATAAACAAAATACAAGACAAAACAAAACTCAAATTTTACAATCTAGAAGCATGCCATGACAGAGCATTTTCTGCCAACCAAAGAGTCCCATCAAAATGATAAAGGACACCCGGAGAGTGGCAGGCCAAGGGACTGGGTCCCTTCCCCAAAGATGCTGCATTTTTATGAGAACAATTAAAAAAAAAAATCCGTTAAAAATATTAGAAACATGGAGATAGTTTAGCACCACCATTGATCCTGCAGTTTTTCTTTAGCACTCAAATGATCCACACAGAATCTGACGTCCTCTTCTCCTCTTTCTCTGCTGAGCAGGGAGACGGAACAACCTTGAGGAAGGGCTCCTCCTGGCCTCCTGAGTTTCTGGGTCCATTCTGACCCCACAGAGCCCACTAGGAGCTGGGAGGGGTTGAATGGACACCATGAAGGATCCCCCAAAGTTCTGGAGCCTGATACACTCACCAGTTCACATCCAACCATGCAGTCCACATTCCCATGATCCAGGGACCTGCCAGTCACACCTGCCTCACTTGGAAGTCCACCTTCCTGCAGAGCTTTTGGTAACTGGCAGTGAAACCCATTTCCCATCCTGGGTCCTGGATTTAAAAAAACAAAACAAAAACAAAACCTGTTGCAGAGAACAAGTTGTAAATTTGGGAATGGTGGCTCTGTTTACCCTTTCTTTGACACAAACTCTTAAGGGCAGTATGTCTTGATTATAGACAACTGTGAAATAAAAGGGTCTATCCATGGATGAGCTGGCATTTCTTCTGGTCTAATCCAGCCCAGGGAGGCAGGCTCAGCAAACTGATTGACCACAAGCATCATTAACCTTGAGAATAACTGGAATCAGCAGAATAAATGAGGTTGCCTTATTCCCAGAGCTGCCTGATGGAGTCTGGACCCTGAGGTTCCAGTCTGAGGATGATGGGGACCAATTGCATGACCCATTGTGGTCACGGGGTCTCTGACTCAGTTTGACAGTCTGGCTCTGGACTGGACAGGCAAAGGGTTGGGCAAAAGCAGCTCGGAACGTGGGAAATGGATGTATATTTTGGAGCCAGGGCCTCTAAACTCAGAGAAAGATTGGTTTGTTGCTGCGGACTGTCCTCCCCACTACATCAGTGACCAGTCATTGAGAACCTACCAGGACCCAGCTTGTGGCCCAGCTAGTAGCAGTTTTCTCTGGCCACTTCTTACATGGCCACATTTGGGGGCTTTTCTAACCTGCTCTGGCTGGACCCCTGCATGTTGGCTCTCTAAACTCCCTCCCTTCTTCTTCCTGCAATACTCAGAATCAACTTCTTCCCTCTTCCTAATAAAGACAAAACTCAAAACTTGAAAACCCTCTCTAAGCCATCTCAAACTTCTCTTTTCTGCCTAGAAGATATCTTCTGGAAGCCTCCTTCCCAGGGAAGGGATGGGTAAGCTTCAGCCACCCAAACATGCTCACATTCATCTCATGGACATGCCTCTTGCTCACTTCCAACGTGCTCAATCTGTCCTTTTGCTCTGAAACAATTCTTCCTCCCTCTCACACACACCTCGTGAGATCAGCCTATTAGCCAGGATGGAACTGGTACCAAGACAGGGACTTTCAGCACAGGGAAACCCCATTCTCTAAGGCCACTAAGTTCTAGGGTTGGGATGGAGGAGGGGCTGATTGTCAAGGTCAAATGCGTATTGAAGATTAAAGAGCTAGGATGTGTGTGTGTGTGTGTGTGGGGGGGAGATTATAGGCAGGCTGGGACCAAGGTCTTGGAAGGTAGAACCCTCCACCCAGCCCAGGGTCTGTAAGCGCCAACATGTCCAACTTCCAGCCTGAGTGCTCAGGCTGCTTTTCTTGAAACGAGGCTCTAAGTCCCTGGCCCTGTCCATTCACTGGCTCTGATCATAGAGCTTGGCAGTCACAGAGGTATGAGACAGCTCCAAATAGGGATGATGATTTAGCCAAAAAGCTCAATAGGGTTCCCACTAAGTGTATGGTTGGGCCCTGCCACCCACAGACAAAAGGTACTCATGAATATGCGTGGACAGAACTTGCTGGGCTCGCTGTGAGCAAGCTCTTGCCCTGACCAGCCTGACCCAGTCTCGGAAACATAAGAACCAAGGGGCCAGCTCCTCTTTTATTATGTGGGGACTCTCCCACCAATAGTGTGCATGGTAACGGTGGGAGCCAGCCTGCTAGAGAACACATCTGCAGGTGGGCCACTCAGTGTCACCACCTAAGCGCTGCCACACCCAACGGCATCTCTTTTCTACACCTTCATTTTGGAGCCTAGGCCACTTCTGCTAGATCTGTTAATGCCAGTGTGAAGTTTCCAACTAAATTCTTAATAAAATAATTACCAAGAAAAAAAAAAAAAAGACACATTGCACTCTCCAGTCAGAATTATTTATGTGAATAACACACACACTTGCTGCCAGAAGCTGCGAGTCCCATGGGACCTGCCCAATGCCAAGGACTTGTTCAATGGAGACAGCTTGCCCGGTATTTTTCCCTCTAACCCCATATTATTTAGTTCAAGTGGGAAATTACCAACACTCGGCACGCCACACACTCCTAAAACATGGCCCTCAAAAAAAGCGAGGGAATCTTAATTCTTTAGCAATGTGGACGGTTCTCGTTCCAGAGAGCTTTGCTTCGAGATTCTCAAAGACTGGATATATAGATGTATATACTATACATCTATATATAGATGAGAGTCTATATATAGGAGAGAGTCCCCTCACACGGGCACAGTCCCACTCCTGGTATATAGATCCTTATCTGTACAGAAATCCACCAAATAGAGGGGTTGGAGCAGCAAGTGTACAGTACTGGAGGTGGAGGGGACAAGCCAGCAAGGCAGTCCCTGTAGCCCTGAGGGGCAGAGCTCCAAGGGCCTGGAGCCAGAGGAGATTTCTCATCCTGCCACTTTTTCTACTGGCACCAAGGAGGGAGGAGGCTGGCTTGGTACCTGTTGTGGGAAATTCCACCTGCAGAGAGAGATCTGAGTAGATGCCTCAGACTCTTCTCCAAGGCCGGCTGGTACTGTCTGGGGGTGTTGGGTAGAGGCAGCAGGGCTCACTCCTCAGGCTGACGTTACTGAGATGAATGGTGGCCCAAGCTCAGCACCGGGCCCTGCTGCAGGTTTGTGGGAATCGGTCTTACTGGGGTATGGAGGGCTCAAGGCACCCCCCCCCCAAAAAAAAAAAAAAAAAAAAAAAGAATTTGGTTACATCTAGGGTTCCTGCCCTCAATGTGAACTGAGGTTACTTAGTTTTAGGAAGATACAAACATACATCAGAAGGATCATGTCCCAAACAGAAGAGTAGGGTGAGAGAGGGCTGCTGGGAGTCAGCTTTAGGGCTTTCTGAGCAGCTGGCTGTAAAACAACTGAAATGAAAACAAGAAATGTTTTCTAGATGTCCTCATTCTGCTCCAGGGGCTGGGGTTGCAGGAGGTCAAGAGGCCCCATGCCACTTCCCTGAATCCTTTTCTTCTGGGTGGACACCCAGTAGAAAAGAGGGGACACCTTCTGACAGAGACTATCTTCTTACTAGGGAAAGACAAGGGAAGGGGGGAGGATCAAAACCCATCAGTCCACCCATCTGTTCCCCAGTTCTAATCCCTCCCAGCAGCCTCTCCTCCCTCCCTCCCTTTGCCAGCAGAATGGGCCACTGAGTCTCCCCCCACCAACAAGCCCCACTTCCCTCATGATAATATTGCACTTTTCCTGTCTCTCAGATTGTTTTCATTTTCGATTGAGAATGCAAAGTATTTGGAGGGGAGGAGGGCAAGTGAGTAACCTTAAAGAAATAATATATTAGTTAAATACAAAAACACAGGAAAAGTAGGGGTTACTTGATCTTTTTTTCGTAAAAACAAAACAAACTACCAAACCAAGGCCTAAACTTAAATAGTTCTACACCTACTCTTCAAATACTAGTAATATGAAAATAACATTTGACTGAAATTCCCTTGTCTTTTTCCTTAAGTGATAAAAGTAGTAACATGCCTTGCTGAGGAAAGCAATGGATATAAATGCCAGTAAAATATGCTGCTCTAACATCTGAAAGTAATTAAAACGATTCTATATAATGCCTTCGTCAAGACGGAGAATTGAGGAGGAAGCAGCAGCCTTCAGACCAGGCTGGGCTTGGGCAGGGCTGGAGACTGCAGGGCGCAGGCCCACCACGGCCTTCCAGGCAGATGGTCGCCTTCCCTCCCTGCTCCCGAAGTCCCAGGCCTAGTGGGAACAGCAAGGAGGCCAGACAGCCCAGCCAGGCCCGCTGCCACAGACAGGGATGCGAGGAGAGAGATGACATTTTCCTCATAATAAAAAGAAAAAGGTCCTTAAACCGAAAGAAAAACAAAGCACCAAATGATGCATCTTCGGGCATTATATAAACCTCAATAATGACCTCGGAAGGGCTCATTATGATTAAAGTTGCAGTATACAGCATTACGATGTCATTTCACATTTTCAATTGCAACTAATGGGATTTTGTTTTTCTTTTCCTCCTTTAGTCCGATCAGAGCCACAGGCCCCCTCCCTCCACCTGCTGCCAGCAGCACCCTCTGACCTCACAAAGCAGCTCAGTAGCTCTAGGGAAAGGCCCTCTTGCCTAGGAGCTCAGGGGCACAGGGCCTGGCACCCCCTGGCCATGGGTATGTATCTGAGAGGGACTGGCATCCACCCTTCTTGTTTCAAGTATTAATGGTCTCTTTGGGCTTGCAGGGTTTGTGCTGTGAGTTAGGGGGTGATGGTGAGGGGAGAGGCACCCAGACTGGGGGCATGGCCGTCTCTGTTCACGACCCAAATCTACATGCTGGCACCAGGTGGCAGCATTGCCCACTTTTCCCGGATGCCTGAGCAACTCCCAGCGTCCTTAGGGCTGGATTGTCACAATGTAAACATGATGACCGCACAAACTCTTATGGGGGTGGGAAGGACCATGAGGATTAGTGCAGTGGGGAGGTCTGCCGTAAACTAGCTGGGTCATTCCTGTCGCTGGGGCGCAGTTTTCTCATCAGTTAACAGGAGAGGATGGGATGGAGTGACCTTCGAGGTCTCTTCTACTCCTGCCTAATGACTATTACTTAGAGCACTGGGATCAAGGAGATAGGGTCTGTGGGAGGCCAGGAGAATGCAGGCCTAAGGGGTGGTGGAGAGTCCCACGGGCAGCGCAGATGGGGAAGGAAGCCCTGTGGGGCACTGTGGCCCATCCGACTGAAATGCTCTGTGCCGGGCAGAGGCGGTCTGCACTCCCTCTGGGCCTGGCCGGCGCACTCATGATTGAACTGGCTCAGTGCAGACATTTGAGGAGCGAGGCCACTGAGGCCCTGCCCCTGGAAGATAGCTACGTGGAAGGTCCTTTAACCCAACAGTCACTCTACTTGTAAATTTTATTTTAAATAATCATAAATTACTTTTTTTCTTTTAATAAATATGTGTTGTTTAAAAATGAGAAAAGTATATACTGCATCTTTAAGTAATGCACTTTGCTTTCTGGGTTTCTTTCCATTTCACCTTATTAAAGTGCATTAATCAAAAAATAATGAACCACTTCTTTATCATTATTGTTCAAATAAGTCAAAATAATATTAATAAGAAGATACTTAACCACTACCACTAGTACTGCAATCTAGCAGATTAACTCGACATCCTGTTCTATTTAATACTGTCCAGCAGAAGAAAATAATTTCAGTTTTAAACAAACTCACAAACAAAACAATCTCCCCACGGCCCTTCGACAAAGAACATGAGCAGTTTGCTCTAGCTGCCAGGCATCAGTGTACGGTGAGGGAGGAGGGCTGGTGGGAGACCCCAAGTCCAGGCCACTGGGATCTGGAGGGGGAACAGGACACGGAGACCCTGGGCCCCATGCTTGTCTTCAGGCAAAACAGACTGCCTGGGTGGGGAGCGGGCTGGACAGAGGGCCTTTCCTCCTTTGTAGTAAACACCAACCCTTAGTCCAGGAACTCTGGCAGCTGAGTCTGTGGCTGTGAAGCCTGATCTGTCTGAAGTCAAAGGCACGTGTGGAAATCCACTCCCAGCAAAGGGTAAGTCCTCTTCAGCTTCTGGAGTGTCACCTCTGAAACGTCAACAATTGAAAAACACAACCCAAAGTTTACACGGGACCTGCAGGCAACTTTATTCTTTCGTTTCTCTCTTCACTGGGGCACTGCCCCTTGGGAAGGCTAGGCTGGCTCCTGGCAAGTGGGCTCTCTTCAGATGCCTGTGGCATCCCAGTTGGGGTCCCCTCTGCCCAGGGTGGGGGCGATGGTTGTTCCCCACAGTTCATGTGCCAGGCTCTCGGCCCTGCCTCAGGCGGGGGAACACAGAATGGTGGTGGCCCTGCAGCCTGGGAGCTGCCTTCTCCAGAGTGCCGGCTCCTGAACAACACCCTCCTCCCTCCTGGGAAGGGTTTTTGCCCCACCGAGGTTGCACAAGAAACAAGAGCAATTCCTCTGCTTCATCATTTCTGGGGCCTGGGGCTTCCCAGCCCAGAATCCCTCTGGCAAGCGCTATGCTGCCTACTGTCCACACAGTGGAAACCCAATGAAGCTACTTTGGCTTGTGGGGGGTGGGGCGGGGTGGGGTGGGTAATGGTAAACAAACAAAACTACCCCTCCCCCCAACAAGAGTACAACAGAAAAGCCCACCCACGACCCAGTGCCTTCCCACAGACTAACCAAACAACCCCTAAAATAAGACCAAAACCAAAGGCCCAACCTAGAGCCCCAATCAAGAAACCTCTCCCAAAACATACAAAGGAACAGCCCAGCAAGAAATATCCAAAATAGTCTGTGCAGACTGAGAAGGGACCTATGGCTTCGCTCACTCTCTGTGGACTCAGGTGCTGAATGTGTCATCCATGGGGTGCCTGGGGAGGTGGGTTCTCAAGGCCAGGGCAATGACTGCTGAGAACGGTGAAGAAAAACTGCCCTTTCTTCAACTAAAAACACTGGCAGTAGCTGAGCCAGGCCCAGGCCCAGGCCCAGGGGCAGGCTGAGCTCCTGTGATACTCTTGCAAGCTCCAGAGCTGGTGGTATGGTCTAACACACCCACCTGTGACAGAAGGTGGCAATCCTGGGAAACCCAGCACAATGCACGAGATACAAATTGGAGCCATGCCAGGGCTACCTCTGGTGGCAAAACGCCAGCCACCGAAACCAGGCTAAGCAGGGGCAGAGCCCAGGAGGCCTATGCCCATATCTTTTCTAGATTTGCAGTCAAGGCACGTTGGGGTTTCCCACATGGCGTCCAGTTCATTGGCGAAGTCACCAAGGGGCACACGTGGGTCTCAGCTTCCTCTCCTCTGTGGCTCAGGCCTGTGGTTCCCCTGCCCCTTCCCTGCCCTGCTCAGTGTGGGCCCCATCATGCCGGCCCTTCTGGCTAGGGGCACAGCCTTGAGGGGGCATCTGAGCCACACATTCTGCAGGGTTTAGTGTTGCCCCCCTCCCGTTTTCCCTTCCCATTTGGTCTTCCCCTTCCTGCTCATGCACAGGGATGGTGACAGTGGCACCCTGAGGCTGGAAGAACCCCATGCCCTCCCTTAGTTCTTCTTCTCCAGGTAGTTGGAGGGCACCCAGCCTTTGAAGGGCTTTGCCCCATCCAGGATCTGGCAGTACCACCAGCCATTGGGGTTCCTCTCCAGAACTTCCATGGACACCCCCTCCTGGAAGCCGGCTGTCTCCTCATCTCCCTCATAGTCCGCGATAGAGATGTATATGTCTTTGAGGTTGTTGTGGATGAACTGGGACTTCTCGATGGGCTTGGGACGCACCGGGGACACAGGGATGCCGTTGCGCTGGGTGGGCAGCAGGGGGGCGTCTGAGCCCTGGCTGGCGGCCCGTTCGGCCAGGCGGCCTCTGGCCTCTGCAGCAGCTGAGCGGGCAGTGCTGAAGGAGGAGTTCCGGCGGACGCCTCGGAGGCCATCGGTGGCCGTGAGGGACTCGTTCCTCCGCAGGGCACAGGACAGGTTGCTGTCCTTGGGTGGCGGGGACACAAAAACCGACTGGGGCCTCACTGCCACTTGCCGCACGCCATTCCTCATCTTCACCGCTCCGGTGCCCGAGGTCTTGCTGAAGCCCCCGGGGGGCTTGGAGGGGATGGGTGGCGTGGCTCTCTTGCTCTGGTTGACGGTGTTCAGCGCTTGGACCCGCTTCTCGATCTTTTCCAGGCTGTCTGACTTACCCTCGTTCTGCTTGCTCTTGGTGGTCACTGCATCCGGCTCTTTGCCAGAGGGGTCAGGTTGCTCGTTCTCGCCGAGCACCAAGTAATGGGAAGGGGCCCAGCCCTCTAGCTCCCCAAACCTCACGTACCACCACCCGCTCTCCAGCTTCTCGAGCACCTGCACCTCCACGCCTGCGGGGAAGCTGACCTCTGAGTCCTGCACCTTCTGGTAGGCACTACGCGTCATATAGGAGGTGGCCTGCCCTTCCTGTTCCTTCCTGGTGGGGCCGGGGGGAGCGGTGGCCGGGAGGGTGATGAGGTCGGCTGAGCCTCTCCTAGATCCCTCATTGGGACCCTCGAAAGCTGTGGTGGGGGGCAGCTCCGAATCCTCACTCTTGGAGCCCTTGAGACCACCTCGGAGCTGGCCTGTGGGTCTCAGTTGGCGCCGTAAAGTGCTGATGTCCATCTTCTCTTGACTCTGGGACTCCGCTCGGGTCAGAATGGGCTTGGGCCGGACCGATGGCTTGGCTCGGGCACAGGAGGTCAGCCCAGACTTTAGGTCAGTGTCCTTGTCTGTCCCGGCCCTGGGAGTGCCCCGGATGCCTGCGTCCGAGGCAGATCGGGGCTTCAGGTCGCCACTGTTCTTGGACAAGGAGGAGGAGGATGAGGAGGAGGATGAGGAGCAGGTGGTGTTGATGGTGATGGACGAGGAGAAGGAGGCCGAAGAATGGTTCTTCCCTAGTTCTGCCTGGGCGTTCTTCTCAGCCTTGAGCTTTAGGAGTGACGAGGATTTGGGAGAGCCCGATTTAGGGGAGTTTTTCCTGGCAAGAGACAGTGAGGAACCCCCTGGGGAGTCATTATCCCCAGAGGAGCCCCTGGCCGACAGGGCATCATCTGCATACGGCCGGAAGCCCTCATTCTCATAGATGGTCTCTTCTTCCAGGGCCACATCCTCTGAAGACTCGCCTACCTTGAAGCGGGCCCTCTGCAATGACAAGGCAGGTGAGGGCCTGCGGGGCTGGGTGGGCCGCCTGTCCCCCGAACCGCTGTCCTCCACGGGCTCTTCACTCAGCTCTGGCTCAGAATCAAAGCCAAAGGCAGGGATGTCGTACTCAGGCTCCTCGTACTTGAGCTTCAGCGGGGAGTCCTGGCTCTCCCTGGCACCCACCAGACTCTCCTCAGCCTCCTTGGACTTGCTGGGTGGTGCTGGTGGGGGTACCTTGGGCCGAGTCAGGGTGCTTGTGCGGCGGCTCAGGTTGGGCTTCTTGCGCTTGTCAATGTATGAGGCGGGGGCCCAGCCCTCCTTCTCGCCAATCTGCACATACCACCAGCCGCCCGAGTTCTTATCGATGACCTAGGGGGAAGGGGGCGGACAGGCCAGTGAGTTGGGAGGATTACTGGGACCCTACAGTATGCTTCTTACTTTAGCTCTAGGAGACATTCTCTCCATTTTACAGATGAGAAAATTGAGCCACTGAGTAAGTGACCCAGGACCCAGTGTAGTAAGTGATGGGGCCAGAATTCAAACGCAGGTCTCTCTATCAGCTCATGGTTGGGGGGCTCCTACTCTTCAAGTTTCTTTCCACTGGTCCTCCAAGTCTCCACCAAGACCCTCGTCGAGCTGGCCTCCTCTGCAGACCCCTGTTCCTCATCTCCCCCTCAGGTATGGTACTTAGAAGCTGCACTGTTCCCAGTCCCTACAAAACCTGCCATTCCCACTGTTCCTGTCAGCCTCCTATTCCCAATATTGCTAGGTCCTCCCTGGTAATAAAGCCCAGAACTTTGACAGGGTCTCTAAGGTTAGAGAAAAATGGGAAGATGCAGGTGAATAGAACTAGAAAGTCCAGGCCCGAGGTCAGAGCCTCTTGCCCTGCATGTAGAATCACACTGAGATCCCACCAGCAGAAGAGACTTCTTTGGGTTGAATGGTTTTCTAAGCAAAGGGTGAGGGGCAACCAGTCAATTCCATGCTAGTATAAACTAGTTCAAGACACTTGGGAGTATGGGTGCTTGTTGGGCTGGGGTCAATTTGGACTGGGAAATATAAAGGGGAAACCATTTTGGATTGTGGGACACTCCTGGAGGAGAAAGTCCTGCCTAATTAATCTTCTGACAATTGCACACGTATTAATGAGATTTAACTCCACTGCTACACAGAGCCACTCAAGGGAAATGACCGAGCCACAAATCTTCTCTGTCCCCTGGAATGTCCCATCCAGTGCTAGCCACAAAGTAGAGTTTCATCAATGCTAAGAGACCACAGGGTCTGTTACGCGCTTTGCAGAGAGAAACAACCACAGCCCAGGGGCAGAAGTGACTGCATCAAAAGCCAGAGGTGCCCGTGGCATGGATGTGACAGGAACCCGGGTGCCCAGTACCTCACTCCACCCGCCTGGACCATGTTCTCCCAATAGGAGCACTTCCTGACGTGGGTTCTGCACCAGGAATCCTGGTCCCTGAGATACTTCTGGGACAGGAAGCATGCTGGGGCCAAACGGGACGGGATGCTGCCTACTCCAGCCTCACTTACAGGATCACAGTGCACACCCCCAGCTCACAGGCTCCAAGAAATCCTGCAACTGAAACATGAAAACTGGGGAGGGGGGTGTTGTTTAGCCCACTGTCCTCCAAACTCCCCTTTGTTTCAAGGTGCCCCCGTTACAAGCTCCTGAAATACACTCTAGGGAACTCTGCTGTGAAGGAAGCACCGGGAGCAGCAAGCACTGGGCAGAGACAGGAGTCCTGGGATCTGGTTCTGGTTGTGGTCCTTACTGGCTTTAGGCAAATTCTCATCCTGGTGGGTTTCGGTTTCTCTCTGGTCCATCCCTCACGGATGCTGTCAGCATGACTTGAGATGAGAAACGTGGTAGATCTTTGGCCAGCATGAGCAGAAACCCCCAGCATCACAGCCAGGGCTTACCTCTGCCTTCTGTCCACCGCGAAAGCTGATCCCGTCAGAAATGCAAGACTGGAATTCGGCAATGGTGTAGTACTCCACTTCAACGGAAGGAGGCTCTGGCGGCTTCGGCAGTTGGAACCCCTAGGGCAGAGAAGGACTGAGCAAAAACTACCTCAGAGGACAGTTACAAGGCCAAGTCCCCAGGAGGCAAGTGTGGCCGTTCACAGCAGCTGGCCGGCAGTGGGCCTGCGATCCTGTCACCCGAGTCTCGGGGCATATGCCCAAGAGAATGCTTTCCTGACAAGGCTTTCTAATAACACTCAGGATTCACTTGGGACTTCTCTGAGCTATCAAAATGATCATTGATAGCGCACTAATTTCAACCCTTACATTGCTGGCAGTCCAGTTTTCAGATGCCTCAACATCTGGGTCCCCAACAAAAAATAAAAAGCAGAGAAATGGCTGTAACAAAGCCCATGCACACTGCCCCGTGGGAGGGGAGAGCCACCATCCTTCAGTCCAAGGGCGAGAGGCTGCAGAGTGACATCAGGCGGCACAGGCAGGGTAAGGGACTGCAACCATCTCTACAAGTTGGGTAGGAGTATAAACGGGCAGTGAGGTGGGATGAGGCGGCACGACAAAGCAAGCACAGAATAAACCCAGTATCTTTTCTCTCCGTGAGCAGGGAATGGTAGAAGCCACCACCAAGCCTAAATATTATTTAGATGTTGGCACATTGATTTCTTAGCATGGCATTAAAGGACATCTATAATTTGGCTTCAGCACATGATTTGTGAGCCCCGTTCATCCATTTTACAAACATTTAATTGCAGGCCTACTGAGTGTCAGGCACTGCTCTAAGGCACTGGGCATCCAGTAGTGAACCAAATGGCAATGCTCCTCATGGAAGCATGCATTCTTCATTCACGGTTTCTACTCTGGCCAAAAGGGGCTTCGTGTCTCCCCATTACTCCCTGGATGTCTTTCCTCATACCGAAGTGTTAAAACAAAACAAAGCAATATGACACTGGGGAAGGGGAGGGTGCTGGTGGTGCAGAAAGCAGCTGTAGTATGGCAGGAAGACCTCAAAAGACCCCTGCCTCGGAGCTGGACAGATGCAGGCTTTAACCCCAGCTTGGCAATTCGCAGCTCAGCTATGTGGCCCTAGGCAAGGCCCTTGCCCTCTTGGAGCCTCTCTTTTCTCAACTGTAAAATAGGAACTAAGAGGATTAACCGAGATAATGTACGTGACTCTGGGGCATAGGAAGAGCTCAATTAATATAAGCCAAAGCCGAACACCCTCCTGAAACACTCTTATCCTTCTAAACTTTCCTGTCCTTCAAGGTTCAGCAGGCCCCAGTCCTGCCAGTCAAAACCAAGCTGCCTTCAGTCAGAGTGAACGAGCGGGGGAAGCTGCTTTTGAGAGCCCGGGCGTGAATCAGTCAACTTTCCATGCCCCAGTGCCTGGCCCTGCAGCTGTACATGTGAGGAGACGTGGCCCATTTCCCAGCCGAGCCTGGACCCCTGGCCAGGGGGACTCAGCCGGACCTAACTGGAAACAGCAGCCCTGCCTTAGCAAGCCCTGCACTGGTAAGTGTGGAAGGAATTACCCCATTCTTGCCAAAATCAAGTCTGCCTGAAACTAATTAGCTGGGGTAAAAGAGATGGGAAGAAAGGAGAACTCGTTAGACGGGTAAACCTACAGGGGGGGAACAAAGAAACTCCACTGGGCTGGAGGGCCAGGACCAGGAAGTCTCCTCTCCAGGGAGGGAACAAAGCTTCAATAATCCCAGGTTTACTGAGGGTCTAGTCTTCCAGGAGCTGCTGCTGTCCTGCTCTCCTGCACCCAAGGCAGATAACACTGAACACAGCAGCCTTGCTGCTAAGCCCAGATCTGACTTCAGAATCTTTCTCAACACAGTGCACCAGGTAGTGCTACCAGAGCCACCCGGGAAACAGAAACCTGTTTGTCAGGCCCTTACATGCATCATCTCACTTAATCCAGCCCTATGAGCTAGCTGGTACTGTCCCCATTAGAAACAAGTGAATTGAGGCCTATAGAGGATAAGCGACTTGCCCAAAGTTTCACTGCTCTTAAGTGTCAGAAGTAGAATAAGAATCCATGCCAGGCTGGCTCGACATCCCATTCTTTCCACTGCCCTCCACTGTCTCTGACAATGGTTCCCTGTTCCAGGGCTCCTGTCCTACCAACAGAATCACTGCTGCCCCAAGCCCTGGCCCCTGGATGGACATCTGTCTCCAAGGGTCTGGACACTAGGAAACCTAACCCACAGGCGCCAGAGGTCCCAGGGACATGAGCCTCTACGATGAGCCAGTCTTCACCATCCCCCCTTCCCTGGAGGATGCCCACTGGTCTGCCCTATGCCCTCCCAGGCTCTGGCATCCAGCCATGTCCAACAGGCATTTCTGAGCAAGGCCAGGCTGAAAGGTCTCCAGGCTAGCAGGGACAGCAGCCCCATATTCAACCCCTCTTGCCAGCCAGTCTAAATGTTTATGTCTGCCACTGCAGTGGCTGCGGGTGGATTTATTTAGCTTTGGAGTACAGTGGGTTTCCAGAATATAAATCATCCAGCCATACCCAGAAAGCCTGGGCTCTGCAGGCTTCCCTCCCTGCCCCCAGCCCCACAGAGCTGGAAGCCCCAGCAGTGCCCTTGGAAACCTCTGCACCCAAAGGTCCAGCAGTGACACAGCCAAGTCCAATCACCCGAGACTTCTACAGGGCCTCCCCAGAAAGGGAATGAGAAAGGGAAAAGAAATTCAGCATACATACCAGACTGGATTCTCTACGTGGTGGGGGCCTGGTCCTTAGGTTTGGGGAGCCTGGAAGAAGAAGCCTGGCTTCAGAAATCCCAGCCAGACCATGGGCCACAGTGCCTACACCCACCTGCCTTCCCTAGGTGTGACTAACTCCTGATCCTTGGAAGCCCCCACTTTCCTTCCCCTGATGCACTAGAGTTGGGCTGCTTCAGCCGGAAGCTGTGGACCTTTAGGGTTCTTTGGCTGTGCCTTGGTGGGGGCTTCATTAACCCTCTAAAATTAAATACACATTAAAAACCATGTGGCCAGAGACGTTTTTCTGAAAAAGGAAACCCTACCCACAGGAGCCAGGGGTCCCAGGGGCATGAGACTCTCCATTGCTTTATCAGATTTTCAAAGTTAGAAGCAGGGACCACACCTATTCTTTTTTCTCACTACTGAATCCCTAGAAGCCCCAGGCAATGCCAGGCAAGTGTAGATGCCTGACAAAGACTTGCCAAGTGATTGTCCCAAAGGTTTCAGACATGCACGCCAACTTAACCAAGATGAGAGCTAAACTAAAAAACAGCTTTCCTCCAGATTTTAAGAATGGATAATTTTTTTTTTTTTCTGGAAGGCACAAAAAGAAGCTGGTTTCCTTGCCCCCATAACATAAGAACAGTTTAACTGTCAATGAAAGACATTGTTGGGCGAGAGATAAATGGATAGAGATGGATAAATTGGAGAGCACCAGACAGACTTCTCCTGTAAGAGTATAAGAAGGCCATGTGGAAAATTTGCTTGTGGAGTGGGATAGCCTCTGCTCCTGAGGCTTTTCGGTTTCTAGTAACTGGTAGAAGAGAAAAGGGAACTGGGGAGGGCCCAGAAAGATGCTCCATAGGCTGTCACTCCATAAAGCAGCCTTACCTCTAGGGCCTACTTTTAATGGCCCCAGGAAACTTTTCAAAATCAACTACACATCACCCATCTTGATTCATAAAGTTTAACTATAGAGAAAGGAAAACTATAGCACTGTTTCTTGCTCTTAGAATACATTCATCTGCCAAATGGTCATTCCTGGCCCTCCTGGAGGAGGCAAGAAGGCTACCTGCTTGTGTACTCATGTCAATTATCTCCAGAGGAGGGCTGGGAGGAATTGGGTTGTCTGTACTCCCTTGCCATGTCCACTCGTGATCAGCATTATATAGGTTGATAGAGTAAGGCTGGGGTCAGGGGTCGTCTGTATCTGAGGGGGGGAAATGATGCTACTGGGCCTGTGGGGGGATCCCTTCTGGCTTTCATTGCACCCCATGCCCACTCTCTAAAGAGCTCTGCAGAGAGGACCCGGAGGTCAGCGAGGCTCTTACTGATCTGGGCCCTCTGAGGGGCAATCCTGGCCACAGCTGGAGACCCCTGGGCCAGCTTGGAGACAGTCCTCTCAGGGACCCCCAGGGCACTGCCATTGGAGGCGTTGCAGAGGATGGGCAGGCTGATCTCTTTCTTGGTGATGGGAGCCTCGGGGCCCTCTCCTTCGGCTGGGGGAGTCTCCTTGCCCCCAGATGTCTTCTTGTTCAGCAGGTTGCTGATTTCCATGATGTTCCCAATGATCTCCACTGGGCCTGCCAGATTCTTCTTCCGTGCTGGCAGGTCATCCTTGGCCTTCTTCAGGTAGGATGCTGGCGCCCAGCCCTCTTTGCCCAGGTATCTGAGGGGAGGAGAAGGACACGCTGCTATTTGAGCATTGACGACTGACCCCATGCCCCACTCCCAGGCCCCAGTCTCTCTTTGGCTTTGCCCAGCTGAGCCTTCTCTGCCATGCTCTGTAATCCCACTACTCTGGAGAGAAGTGGACACCTGAAGGCTTGTCCTTTGCCTCTTGCTATGGGCTTTCATGCTCTGCAATATTAGGCAAAGGTGGGCTCTTGAGATGAAAAGGTTTCCCCAATGTTGGGTTGCCCAAACAGTAGACTTCACAGTGGCCTGCCTACCTCACAATCAGTTGACGGTCATTCTAGAGATAAGGCATGAGGAGTGATGTGGCATATAATTATGCCCTATGGAAAAGGAAAGCATTATTAGAGAGGCAAAGAGGTGCCCCAGTGACAGTAAAGAAATCGGAATCCTAGTCATGGTGCCCTGGACTAGCCACTACCCTGAAGCTCCACTTTTTACCACTTCTGCAAAATGCAGGGGTAGAGTAGCGGCTAAAGCCACTATCTAGAAGGATAAACACATGGAGACCAACTAAGAGGCCTATAAAAAGAGTGACCTAGTGGGGAGGGTATTAGTACTGCTACAGGGGTAGCAGAGCAATCGAAGACACAGAATAAGTCCACAAACAGACCCAAAGGATAACACTTAAGGTAACATTTCAGCTTATTGGGCCAAGGACGGATCAGTCAATAAGT
The DNA here is from genome assembly GCA_026826555.1 of Tolypeutes matacus. Classification (NCBI taxonomy): domain Eukaryota; kingdom Metazoa; phylum Chordata; class Mammalia; order Cingulata; family Chlamyphoridae; genus Tolypeutes; species Tolypeutes matacus. The sequence continues at coordinate 999,831 of JAKSZT010053913.1, forward strand.
GATTTGGGAACAACTGATTATTCAATTAGAGAAAAAAAAATAAGTGAGATCCTGCCCTCATACCACATAACAAAATAAAGAAAAATTGTGGATATTTATATAATCTTAGGGGTAGAGAAATTCTTTCCAATGGGGGCTCCAAAAGCAGAAACCATAAATGAACAGAATAATGCGTATAAATGGATAAAATTAGAACTTTTAGAATGGTAAAACAAAACAAAACAAAACCCAAAGCCCATAAACAAAAGTAAAAGGCAAATGACAGGGCTAACTTAATTTTAGGCAATTTGATGACTTCTTAAAACAAGCTCTTCCCATTTTTCCCCATGGTACTGAGCTTCCACCCAAACCCACTGGGAACTCACTTCCTGGTCCAGCAGTTGCTGGCCAGTGCCCCCAAATCTGGGCTGCAGTGTCCCTGTTTGCTCCCTGGGACACATCTGGCTCTTTGGAATGGCTCCTCTAAGCCAGATGTCTGACCTCCCCCATCCCCAACTTGTTCTTGGGTGCTCATTAGGTAGGAGGCAAGCTTAAGCTCCTATTGGCATGTCTGAGCTTTGCTGGAAAGCTCAGGCAGGAGGTGGCTTCTTATGGTCACATCACAGGAATGTGCAGACAGGCTGTCCCAAGCTCACCTGCCTATCCCCTTTGGGGTCTGAAAGGCAGACATCAGAAAACAAATGGAAGTCAGGGAGTTGGCAATGTAATGCATGCAGATAGAAGCCCAGAACTTCAGGGATGGATGGAAGTAACTAGTAAAAATGCCCCATCTTACATATGAGCTGGGCCAGGCTCAGAAAAGTAAAGCAAGCAGCAGAGGGTCAAACAGCTAGCCTGGCCCAGAGCCCAGCGCTCCTGCTTCTTGGAGATGAGATGAAGATGAACCATCTGCCCTGGCGGATGTTTTTCTAGGTGAACATCGCAGAGATATGGGGAGAGGGTGCTCATGGGGGTGCGGGAAAGGACTACTCATGGCCCTGGGCATTCCCATTTCAAATCCCTTGGTGTTGCTTCAGCATTAGGTGAATAAAATTAGATTTCAGGCTGAGAAATGCAAGAGAAGCAGAAGTGGCTGTGTGTGTCTGGGTCCAACTCTGCTCACATCTGCTTTCCAGCTCTGGACCATGGAATGACTCCAGAGGGGAGCAAACTAGAAAAGGAGGGATGGAGAGGGAGGGAGGGGCGGGGAGAAGAAAGGCAGGAAATGAAGATCAACACAGAGCCTGGAATGTTGGGAAATGGCAAATTTAAGGGGGTGCCTAGCAGTCTTCTTAAGGTGGAAACTTTTCAGCAGGGTTTTCCCAGGTCAAGCTCCTGCTGGCTAAAGGGCTAGGCCTTGGGACCAGGAGTTGACTAGAAGAACAACTCAGGGCAACTTGGTTGGTCATTTTAGAAAACTGGGAAAAAAGAAAGAAAAAGCAGTCATGCAGATAACTTCCAGTGAAGTAAATCAGGCTACCAGCCTGCCAGAATGTTTCTGGCCTTTCCATTCCATTTCAGATCTATGGCTGTTGGATTTTGGGGTTTGGCTGTAGGTTCCATTGCTCAGAGAACATGAAGGTATAGGGACAGTGGCCTTGGGCACTACATGTCCAGGCACAAAGCCCTCTCCCACCCAATACCTAGTAGGACAGAAAGGGGGGCCTGCATGCCGGCCCTCCTGCCTGGAAGGGACTGGGGGACCAGTGGCAGCCCGCCAGTGACCTCCTTCCTTTCCTCAGCAGAGACTAACGTTGACACACACCATCACGGTCTCCTGTGCTCTGAGCAACTGTCTCACCACTGCCTGCATCATCCTGGTCGTGAGGGTGTCACCCTGCCCCTTCTGTGGGAGACCCCTTGGAACGTGCATCCTGCTCAGGTGTGGTGGCGGGGTTGGAGGGTGATCTGCCAGCTGGGTGACGGGCAGAGAAGGGAGAACTGGGCAGGGTCGTCACTGCCAAGCCAGTTCCAAAGGAACCAGCAACATTTTCTGAGAGCGAGTTCTCATGGGGGGCGGCTGGCTGGCCTCGGAGCCCTAGGGCAGAAGGGACCAGAGGGGCAGGACCTGGCAGGGCCAGAGTGAGCAAAGCCCACAGGGCTGAATTTCTTCCAGGGGCAGGGGGGCGGGTCAGGGAAGCAAAGCCCCTGCACGGGCCTATCAGCTGGGAAGTGAGATTAGGAATGGAGGAGGCAGGAGCGAAGAGGCCTCTGATGACCTGAACGAGCCCTGCGCTCAGGCCTCACTTCGGCCCCAGCTCTCATAACCAGGTGAGCCAGCCCGGCAGAGCCTAGCACCAGCCTGCATCTGCCAGACACGTGGAGGCCAGAAGCCCACAGCCGGGTGCGGAGTGCTGAGCTGCGGGCGGCAGAGGCAGCCTGCTGGGACCTCAGCAAGGAGCCTGAACGTCAGAGCTCCAGGCGGCCCTGCTGCCCAGAGTGCCCAGCTGCCAAGGCCGGACGCAAAAAACCAAATTCAGATGCGCGGAACCCTTTTGGCAGATGCGTGAGAAGGGATTGCACCACAGCCTGCAAGCTGAGCCAGGGCCCTGGGCCCTGCCGGCCATGGCTCAGGCTTTGCCTTTCGTGTCCCGGGGACACTGCAAGCTGAGCACTCTCCGGTTGAGCTGTTGGGCTGTGTGGAGCTGGAACTGTCAGTAACTAACCCATCTGGGGGCCGTGGCGACTCGGTGCCCACTCTGCTGGTCAGCACCCGGGGCCTGGGAGGGCCAGGGTGGGAGAGAGACACCTGGCTCTGTGGCCACCGGGTGCTTACCTGATGTACCACCAGCCCTCCAAATTCTTCCGGATCACCTCCACGGTGACACCCTTCTCAAAGTCAATCTCGTCCTTGCTTTGGCTGGTATAAGGCTGCACAGTGATGTACTTCTCCTCTGTGGGTGGTAGGGGTAGCCAGAAAGGACGATTATTTGAGGTTGGGGTGTGGGTCCACCGTCCCATGCCCCGCCTCCCCCGGCCTGGCTTAGCTGCTTGCCAAGGGGCACTAGGTCAGCCTCTGGTTTTTCCAGGGAAGGGAAGGTTGGGGGCAGGGAGGTCAGGGGAGCAGGGGTCACTGCTGCTCCCAGTGTGCACCAAGGGAAGCCAGGAAGCCTAGGTTGCCCAGCAGGGCCCTGGGCAGCCCAGATCGGGCTCTCCTAGCCTCTCTGCCTGAGCGTGGTAGCCAGGCTGCTGGAGGCTGGAGTTCACGGGGGCTCAGATGCTGGGCTGAGGGCAGGGCGATGAGAAACCTGTCCTTCTTGGGGCCTGAGTTGTCAAGTCTGGGTCCAGACCTTGGAGTCCCCTGAAGGCCTTGGGGTCCCTCCTGACCTGAATGTATTACACTTCCACCGAGGTCCCGGACTTGATCTGCCAGCCCTCGGCCTGCCTCTCCTTCTGGGAGCCTTCCTCCTCCCTCTGACCTCCAGGTGGCTCCCAGGCACCTCCTCAACAAAACCTCCCCTGAGCAGTCCGGTCCAGGCCACTCCTGACCTGAGAATTTCCCCACAAGGATTCCTTAGAACTTCTAGCTCTCTAGGAATGGTTACATGTGTGTTTTAAGGTAAAGGTCCAATTCGACCCCACAGCCTCTGCAGAGGCCCTCTGGGGAGATGCCTTCTCTGTTCTCACGTGTGCGGGCAAGTCTTGTTTAGTGTCTTCCCGGGGCAGTAAGGAGGCCCCTTTACACTCAGAAAGTTTGGGAAGGACAGTCATGGGGAAGCTGGAGCAACACGGTGCCTTCCCTGGTTTCCTTCCACCTCCCTCCTGGCAGGAGGCCCTGGCGCCTCCCACGTGGGTCCTTGCTCAGGCTTCCGGGGAGGTGATTCTTCCATTTCTCCTGGGTTCCAGCTAGGCCTGTCCCCAGGAAGCCCATACTGGGCAGACCCAGAGCCAGACGCTCCCTGGCTCTGCCCGCTTCTGCCCACATCTGGCTGGCTGAAAACACCCTGCTTCCCAGGTGGAGGACCTCCCTGAAGGACTGGCTCAGGAAGGGCCACACTTTCCACCCTCATCTTATGGGAGAACAAGGAGCAGAGAGAGGGGGCAAGGACTGGAGATCAGGCCATGCCCTTGGGAGGGGCCCCCTGAACCCTGCTGTCCCCTCTGGCTTGGGTGCTCCACTGGGGCTCCACAGTGCCCAGCAGGTGTCTGCACACAGTAGGTGTTCCAAAGGGCCTGTTGACTGCATCACAGAAGAAAAAGGCAGGGCTGAGCAGTAGCAGTGGGTAAGAGGCTTTCGGTGGGCTCAGCAGCAGGATGCTGATGCAGAACGCTGGTCTCTACGCCGCCTGCCCCTCCAGGCTGCCAGCCGTGAAGATCACCCCCTGGACCCCTTGGCTGGATCCTGACGCACAGCCTGTCTGAGCCCTGCTGCGGGAGGGACCTTCTGTTCCTTCTTCCCTGGATACCCAGGATCCTGTCTGCGGCCCTGTGCTGGCCCAGGTGGCAGCTCCCCTTGGGGTGGAGGCAGGGCCCTGCCAGGCTGAGAGTAGAGCTGTGGTTCCTGGCTGAAATGTGAAATGCTGCCACAGAGCGAAAGGTGGGCAATAGCCACTGGAGCCTCCGAAACCCTTCAGCACGCCCTCTGTGACTGCAGGCCTTTCTTGGCATCGACCTGGGGAGGGCCTTGCTCCTGGAAGCTTTCAGATTCCAATCCAGTCATGCTGGGAGAGCTCCACGGACACCTCTAGCCAGATTCTGGCTTAGGCCTTTGGGAAGCTCAGTGTTCGACTGGCCAGTCCTCTGCTCTCCTGCCTGGTTCCCAGTCCTTTTTCCAGTGGAGCACGGGAAACCCTGGCCCAGGCTGTGACCAGACGGACAGTGCCAGTCCCCAGGGATCCAGGGTTCTGAGGTTAGGGTGAGGCGAGGCCTGGGCTCCACACTTTGTCTTTGTTCAGCTGGGCTATTTTTAAAAATCCTGTGGTTCAAGCAGGAAGCCATCATTAAAGTTTTTCTAGGCAAGGTTGCTTTTGCAGAGAAAAATTACAGTCCTTCTCTTGGGAAGATTAGAGGAGCCTGCCCTGCCTCATGGCCAAGGACAGAGCCCACAGCCATCTCATGTGGGCCCAGTCTCCTCGGGCTGCCAGGCTCAAGCAGCAGCCCCCCACAGTCCCCTGGTGTGTGTGTCTCTGGACAGAGGCCCCTGGGCCACATACATGCCCTGATTTCCCCAACCATTGCTGGGTGGGCAAAGTTATCAGTTTTGGCAGTGAGTTGAGCTACTTCCTGCCAAAGGCCCTGTGTTCCCAGAGGCCCCCGGGGCTGCTGTAAACATGGATATCTGCAAGTTGAGGTGTTCTCGGTAAGAGCTTTGGGCTGGTTGGGAGGCTTGTCCTGCCCTGGTCACTGTAGGTTCCAGGTGATGAGAATTCTGAGTGCCTGGTCCCAGACAGGGCAAGGCAGTCAGACCAACTCTTCTAATTTGTGTTTGGGGCCTTGACTTTCTGCCAGGGTTTGGCTCAGCTGGCAGAGGGGTGGCTTATATCTCCAGGTGGACATGGGCCATGTGGCTCCCAGGTCTCCAAACTCCCAGGTCTCCCCAGGGGAGAGGTCCCATGCTACAAAACCCATCGGGAGGAGCCAGGCAGGACGTCCAACTGAGTGGACTCAGTTTTGGTCAGTGTCTCTGGATGACATGCCCCTTAGGCAACAGTTGAGGGAAGAGGGGAGCCCAAGGGGCTTTGGGGGCTACTTAGGGCTTCTGGAAGGTAACTGGACCATGGTCTCTCTGTTAGGATGGGTAACATCCCCGCCCCGGGAGGGTATGCCAGGCTGCTGGCTGGGTGGGTGGCTGGGGGGAGGTGGACAGGCCTGTTCTGGTTTTGGAGGCAGGGGCTGGAGAGTCCTGTAGTTTCCAAACCACAGAGCCTCCTCTTTCCAAACACTTTCCTCACTGTCAGCAATCTCCCCACTCCCTTTCCGGCCCCCACAACTCACCCAACCCCACTGCGAGAGGCCATTTGATTCCAAAGGCCTGGTTGGCTGAGGGAATGGGGAGTGGAGGCCCCGGGGAGCACTGCTTTTGTCTTGTCCAGCTATTCGGTGACCCACTGCCTGCTGCCCCCCACCAGCACCGCCGTGTGCAGGGAAGCTTCTCACAGCCAATTTGCTTCAAGTTTTTCTTGGCTGCCTGACTGAACTTAACCCATAGGGCTAAGGCTGGAAACTTATGTTTCAGTCTCTTATTTGAGAGAGGAAGCGGGACTGAGATTGAGGGAGAGGGAAGGTGTCGTGATCTGCTCATGTGTGTGTGACTGGAGAGTTATGCACTTGGCTGGGTACTTGTGCCTACATCTATCCCTGGGTATTCGTAGTTGTGACTGCATTTCCTGTGTGTATATGAGCTTGGCACGAGGAGACTCGTGGGGGCTGCTGCAGAGGTGTGTATGAGACATGACCAGGCGCAGTTAGTTGTGTGTATGGTGTGTTTGTGACGGGGTGAATGACAGGTGCGTGGTTCTGTGGTTGCCTAAGTGGAGTTATATGTGTGTGGCTGTGTGGCTGTGTGTGGGCTGGAGGTCATGGTGTACTGGCTCACACCTGCAGCCATAAGGGTGCTGGCACTCTGTGGGTTGCCTGTGCAAGGCTCTAGAGGTGGTGTCTGTGGGGCTGTGGGCTTGTGGAGACAGAGTCGTGTTTGGTGGTTCAGTGTGTGACGGTGTTTGGAGCAGATGCTTGAAGGAGGTGGAGGAAGGCCAAACCTGCATCCCTGCCCTCCCCCTATGCTGTCCCAACTGTCTAGCTGCCGGGTGGCCTTTGCTGTTCCTGCCATTTCCATGATCGTGCCCCTGCCCTAGAGCAACCCCCAGGGCCTGGCTGGCTGAGGGAATGGGGAGTGGAGGCCCCAGGGAGCACGGGCTCCTCACGGCCCGTGCTCTCAGTCTGACAGAGTCCAGTTGCCCAAGGCTGGGGGCAGACACCAAAGCAGGTTCTCTCAGAGGTCCAACATCCAGGAGCCGGCTTCTTTGGGGGAAGGAGTCCAGGAGTGTGATCAGTTGAGGGTGCAAGTCACAGGCATTCAAGGCCAGTACTTATTATGTGTCCTGCTCGGTGGCGATGGGCAGCTCCTCAGCTGTGTGCTCATAGGCCAGAGCACACGCAGGGCTCTTTCTGCAAGGCAGGAGAAACTGGCCACCCACTGACCCAGGGGGTCTGGAGATGTTTAGGGGTTTGCTCAGAGGTCCACCCCACCCCTCTTCTCCCTTACCTCCCAAGTTCCTGTGTGTTGGAAAGGCCCTGGACCAGAAAGCTCTGAGCTAGCAAATGTCTCCGTTTCCCGGAGCAGCCCGTGTGTCAGGCCACGAGCCTCCTTGGAATCCTCTTGCTCTGCCCCCACCACCCAAAGTCCCAACATCCAGTGCTGAGAGATGCCAGAGGCTCCCGGTGGGACCCGACGTCTCGCCCACAGCCTGTTGGGGAGGTGCCCTGGTGCTAGGCTGTTCTGGCTTTTGCTGCCTCTCTGGTTTCCCTGGAGCTGGCGGAAGGAGGAGGGCTGTGGGCTGGTCCTTCCCACCCTGTTCCCAAGTAACTGCTAGAACAGCTTGGCCAAGGGAGCCCTGTCAGAGGAGGGAGGCAGCGAGGGTGGGGGCGAGTGGAACGGCCCACGCAGAGTTAAAAGTGCTCACTTCCTTTAATCTGCAGTTTTCAGGGCAAAAGTGGCCTCTTCTCAGAGGTCCAGCTGGCCCCTCTCACCCCCCTCCTGCTTCAGAGGACCTACAACCGTTTCCTAAGTCTCATGACCTCTGCCCAGGAAGTTGGCAGAAGCCAGAGCTGCTTGAAGTGTCACCCCAATTCCCCAGCAGCGCCCCTGCCCCTCCCAGCTGCAGAAGGTGAGAGAAGCCTGGCCCGAGAGGGAGGCCACAGGCAGAAAGGAGCAAGGCCTGGAAAGGAGGATGGCAAGGTGTTAGAGAGAGAGGTGCTGCTTGCTGTGGGGTTAGAAGCTGCTCCTGCGGTCACCTCGGCTGTGCTGCCTGTTGACCATCCCGCCCAGGGTCCACCGGCGATCCAGGCGCCGCAGATGGGCCTTGCGTCTCTTGGACACTGGTGTGGGAGATGGCGACGGAACACATGGCCAACAGGAACCGTCGGAGAGAATGGAGATGAGGATGAGATGGGATGAGGTGGGGTGGGGAGGGAGGGAAGGCCCACCTCCCAGGCCACCACTGCCTGTCCTGGGCTTGAGGGGTACAGCCTGCTGGATGGGGTGGGTTCAGCAGGCAGTATGCTGGGTGGGCATGTGGAGAGAAATTCAGCCAAAGTCAGAGCTCGAGGCTCATGCATCTGAGCCTAGGAGGGGACTAAAGAATTCAGACTCCAGCACTTTAAAGAGGAAAAGGTCTCCAGCTCTGGTTCAGTGCAAGGAAGTCCAACTCCTGCCCCCAGAGATGGAGAGATGACTCCCCCGTTGCTAGACAGTGCTGGTTCCAGAAGGCCTGGAGTCTCCCAGCATTTGGGCTCTTAGACATCCGTCTGCCAGCCACTCACTCACCAAATACTGATTGAGAACTTGCCAGCACGTACTGGGCACCACATGAAGAAGAGTAAACAAGCCCAAGAGAGACCTGGGGTCTCCCCCTTGTGGTCCTTGCAGCTCTTAGCATGCTGGGTTCTGCTTATACCTGTGCTTCCTCAGTCATTGCTGCCTGGGTCAAGGTTGCTGAGGGCAAGAACCTTGCCCTTCATCTCTCACTCCCATGCACTCCCATGGCCTCACACAGTGCCTGGCACATGGCTGGGCCCCCAGAAGTGTTTGCTGAATGAACACACACACAGGCGGATGCCACCGGCCCTGGTACTGAGCCTTCTCTGCATGTCACCCACTTGGATTTCTGAAGACAGACGACCTGCCTCCCTGGCTTCTCACTGCTTGAGACCCCTTCCACCTAGACCACCCCTACGCAGACCCCCGCTCCAGGTGCCCCATCTTCCTACAGGACTCCCAGGTAGAACGGGTGCCAGGCCAGGGCTCCGGGCTACCAGGGGGTCCCACCTCCTGGCACTGCAGTAGGAGGGTGCAAGGCAGCCTGGGTCTGTGGGAGGGAGGCTGGCAGTTGGAGTAAAAGTGAAATTGGCCAGGCACATCCCACAGAGGCTTTCTGGAAGTATCTGCTTTCCAGGAAGGAGAAGTATGGTCCACCTGACCTGTTTCTTGTGAGCAGGAGGCCTGGACAATAGGTTAGGAGGAGTGGGTGCTCGTCCTGGCCCCACCACCAGCTCCCTGGGCACCCCTCCATCATTTCCTCCTCGCCCGTATGGAGTGACATCTCTGGCCCTCACCTGAGAGGGGCAGGGCTGAATGGGCCATGTGGGACTTAACTAGGGACTGTCTGATACCTCGTGGCTGCACAGGCCAGGGCCGCCCAAAGATAACTGACATTCACTGCGCTCTCACTGTGTGCCTCCCGTGGTTGGTGCTATCCCCATTTTACAAACAGGAAAACAGGCACAGGGAGTAAGCAACTCTGAGGCCACAGAGCTGAGTGGCAGGGCAGCCTGGCCCCACGGCCCTGACGTGCCCAGGGACTCTGCGCCCAGTCCGCTGCTCTTCCCTCCCACCTCTGCTGCCAACAACGGGGAAAGTCCGGCCAGAGGGAAGAGGGCCTGGGTGTCGGGGAACTTTCAGCTGGGGATGCACCTGCCCTAGGGAGTTTGTGGCCCCAGTGTGAGCCTGCCAGGAGGAAGGCAGGCCAGCACGGGGGGCTGTGGGGCTGTGGGGCCCAGGCCAGGACGCAGGTTCTGGACTTGGCTCTGCCACAGATGAGTCTGGGGGCTCTGTGGAGGCCACATGACCTCTCTGGGCTTCCTTTTTCTCACCTGCGTAGGGTGATGGAGGTGACAGTTCCCTAAAGGCCCTCGCAGATGTGGAGGGAAAGGCTCTCACAAGCCCCCACCCTTTACCGCTCACATTTCTGAATTCTACACAGCAGCTTCAGGAGAAAAGTGAACATACTCCAGAGGGTCTGATAACAGAAATAAGCCAGAAGGGCCCATTGTCTCTTTTCAAAGTAACGAGCATGAGCTGGTAGGGAGGCCTCGATAGGACAGAGGCTTCCAGTTCCTGCCTCAGGCACAGGGGACCGTCACTGGGATGGCAACAGAGGGGACCAGGCTGGGCTCATGTCTTGGGCTCAGGGTGCGGGTGTGGAGGGTCTGGCAGACACGCCAAAGCTCCTGCAGAGCTGGGCGGGAGACGCTGAGAGATGATGGTGAAACCCACAGCTGCCCAAGCTGCTGCCAGGGGCACACAGGCACACGGGTCTACTGAAAGCAGGCAGAGGACCTGCTTTAAGGAGGGTCACCTGGGAGCAGATGCTGAGCCAGCACGCACTCCCTCTGAGGCGGAGCCTGCACTGGCTGCCTGGTTCTGAACTCTGCCAAGTCCTAAGTCCTCCATGGCCTGGCTACCACTCGCTCTGTCCAACCGGGCTGGCACCTGCCCACGCCCCCTCAGGCTCTTTCCTGCCCTGGACTTCTGCCTCCTCAGTGTCCTGGTCCTCCTCTATCTGCCCAGCATCACTGCTCTGACTTCCCCTGCGCAGCCTGTCCAGCCGGGGGCTCTGACCCTCCCAGAGCTGGGCCTAAAGCTGCCTTCATTGCTTACAGGCACATGCTTCCTGGACAGGCTGGGTGGCCCAGTGGGGAAGACCAAAGGAGGAAGGTTCTAGACTCTTGAGGACAAACTCATAACCAAACATTCCCTATCTAGACAAACAGGGACAGCGACATGTCCTCCCAGGGAAGTTGTGAGGGCACTTAAAGCACTAAACTGAGGGCTGGTGCTCTGTGAGGCATCATACACCGTAGCTCTGGTTATTCCTCAGAGGTAGGGGACAGAGCCTGGGGCCTGGCGGCAGCCAGAACAGACCCAGTCCAGAGGCTAAGACCCTCCCTTGCTGCAGCGCCCAGGACCCAGGGATAAGATGCAGCCCCAAGGCTTGGACCCATGAGCCCCCTTTCCGACCAGATCTAGTTCCTGGAAATTTGTCACCAGGTGGGAGCTCGTGGCAGGGGCCAGGGCTCTGGCCTGGGGCAGAAATGAAGCATTTACACGGGAGGAAGGGTGGGGTCCAACCACCCACGAGTAACTGACACTAGGGGAAGAATGAATAAGGAGCTGGTGCTTTGTGAGCTGCTTATTTTGGCCTGGGCAGTGGGGAGGGGTGGGGAGGAGGGGCTGGCCTGGAGGTGGCCCGAGTCCCGGGTGGCAGGCCTCCATCCCTCCGGCTCTGAGACACGCCCTCTGGGCCGGCCCCACCGACCGTTACGGAGAGCGGTCCTGCTGCCAGGACACGGGAGGTTTGGAAGGCATCAGGAGCAGGCGGCTGGGAAGAGCCGGGCCACAGCTGGACTGCTGATGGCAGCGCAGGCCTGGGGGAAGGAGGCACAGGCCCTTGAAAAGCAGTGGGCAAGATCCAGAGAGACCTCACCAGCTAACCAGAGAGGCTGATTCTGCAAATACCTGAGCTACCCCTCAGTGCCTAGACACTAGGAATGGACCAAAGGACCTGGCCTCTGAGCCTGGCTGGGCTAATGGACACGCAGTCCAGAGGCTTCTAAGCATGACACGAACACACAGCAGCCTTTGTGAGTGCACAGCCCCTGGGGCAGGGAGCTCGGCAGGGGGTGGGGAAGGCAAAGGCAGGTCTCCATGGGTCCTCTCGAGGAACCCAGGGTTTCTGGGGGAGAGGGAGCTGTGGGGCACCTAGCCCTAGGAACATTCTCCTCAGTCTTTGCCCTGAGAGCCACCCCCCACCAAGGAATGAACGCTCTGTTTTTAGCCACAGGTGGGGTCCACAGGAACAGGCTGGGGAGGGAGGTGAGTGTGCGGGTGGCCTCAGTGAGAGGGGATCCTGAGGGAAGGGGCTGGGACACGGCCCAACTCTCTTTAGGGATTCTGACTGGCAGATGGTTTTCAGGAGGAGAGAGGGAGAGCTGCCTCCAGGAGGGTTGGATTCACTCCTGGGCCCAGGAATGGGGTTGGGGCAAATTCCTGGGGACCCTAGAGGCAGCCAGCCCCCACCCTGCCTTGTGACTCCCTCTCCCCTGGAAACTTCAGGCCCTTACCTTCCCCAGTCTTGGAGGTGTTGAGGTCTGAGTCGTCTCGAGTACCATTCTGAGCCTCCAGGTAGGTTGCAGGGACCCAGCCCTGCTCCTCAGAGGTGCTCACGAACCACCAGCCTGCAGAGGAGACAGGAAAGAGCATGACCATGAGGGTCCCACTGGGGTGGCAGCGGTGTGGAGGGGACCCAGGAGGGAAGGAGCAACACGGAGGGCAAGGCCTGGGACCTGGCAGGCTGGGGTGCCCACCAACGCCTGCCCAGGGCCAGCCTCGAGGAGCCCATATCTCAGAGGAAGAAGAGACTGGCACACTCCCTGAGAAGAAGGCCCCATAGACCACAGCCTGCACTTAGATGAAAAAATTTAAAAAGGAAATTGAAAAAGTGATACGTCCAGCATGTGGAAATCCACCTTGCGGGAGAGGCCAGGAGCACTCTCCCCAAGCAGAGACCAGCAAGGGTCTTTCAAACCCATCAGGACCGTCGGTTTGGCCTGGAGTTCGGCTTTTTCTGCTTTTCAAGGCACCCCGGCATCAGTGCCTCCTGAAGGCTCTCTGGTGGGTCAGCTGCCCCCTGTGCCACCACAGGCCAGCGGCATTCTCCCAGCGGTGCTGCTCACAGCTGCCCTTTCCCTCACAGCCAGTGGGCACCGCTTCCTCACATTCCAGACAACCGCGGCCGAATGATAAAGGCTCATTCACTTCATTTGTTCATTGATCTCGTCAAACATTTGCTGAGCAAAGTACTCTGTGAAATACAAAGATGGGGAGACACACCTCTGGACTCCAGGGCAGGTCGGAGGAATTGGGAGCAGGCCAGTTCTGAGAGAGTGAAAACCCGATTTCTCAAAAAACCACCACCCTGTAAGCCAAGAACATGGAGTCATTGTCACCCTCATTTCATGGATAAGGAAACCAAAAGAGGTGGCCTTGGGCTAGAAGGGTGGGGAGCGGGCCAAGTAGTTGCAGACAAGAGGCCCAGGTGCCTCTGTGCACAAAGGCTCGTGTTTAAGGAGAGCCGGAGGGTGGGATGCTGGCAACAAGACTGGCCCACACAGCGACGCTGCCAGGCGGTATCCACCCCTTGTTCCTCCACTGGGTGGAGCACTGAGGGCTCCAGGGATCCCAGGGAGGTCGGGAAGGCAGGGGCACTCTGGGAGGGCTTCAGGGAGGAGGCGGGCCTTTGAGGGATGGGTCCTCCAGTGGTGGAGGTAGTGGAGCCTGGGGGGCAGAGGAGCACCCAGGTCTTGGGACCCAGTACCTTCCCAGAAGGAATGCTTCACAGACCCTTTCTTCTCACCCATCTCATTCTGACACTACTTTGTCCCCCAAAGCAATTTGGCCCAAGTTCTCGTTTCTGCTGCTGATGGAGTTTTCCATTTCCAAATCTGAACTGTTTCCTGCCGAGCCTCCAGGGCTTTTTCTGGTCAGCGTTAGAAGCCTAGACAGTGCCCATAGCACCGAGAAGCCGCACTCCCCTGGCCTCTGGGGGAGCACTCTCAGGAACCCCGACAGGCTCAGCCAGGAAGCCCCAGCCCCAGCTGTTCCCCCACAGGCCCCGGCAGGAGGGCATGGCCCACAGTTGCCCTGTCTCCTAGGCTACCCACCACGTGCCCTGCCTCCCTACCCCATGTCTGGACAATCACGTGACTGCACCGTAACGACTGAGGGCAAGGCTACTCAGATGGCTTTTCAGAAACTGCCATGGATGCTTTGGTGTCGGAACTCTAAATCTTATACCAACCAGAACTGGCAGAGGGCATGTGGGAAGAGACAGCCTGAGACTTGAGTCGATAAAGCAGCAGCAAACTCAAAAGATGGAGAGTCTCGATTAACATCATTTGAGCTCCTGGCTCCAGCTGTGCTGAATGGAGCCAGACCACCCCCCGGACTTCCTAATTACATATGAGCCAACCAAATTCGTGTGCTGTTTAATTTTGCTGGAGCTGGGTTTCAGTCACCTGAACTGAGACAATCGTGGCTAACGCCATCACTAAAGATCATAATCGAATCATGATCCAGGTCTGGAGATCAAAAGTCTAGTCAGCTGGGTAACTCCTACCACAATCCTCGGTGAGTGAGGACTGATCCATTGGAGCCACTCTGGGAAAGTGATCCTCCCCAAGTTCCTGCTCCAGGGTAATCTCCAAGAGCCCCAAAAAGCAGTGGCCCCAATTCCCACCAGGCTGCCCAGGAGTCACTGTGAGGAGACTCCTGAAGGCTGAGGCTCACACATAACTTCCCAGATCCAGGTTCCAGTGCCCAGAGCAGAGAGTTTTGGTTCCCACATCTCATCCAGACCCTCCCCAAACTGATCACCCCAAGTTCATCCCCCAAACCCAAGCCAAGCCAGAGTGGGCCAAGAAATGCCCAGAAGGCCTGGCCTCAGACAGGAGCCCTTCCTCCCAGGAGAGGGGGCTTCCCCAGGAAGGGTCTGGGCAGGGGCCAGGGATTTTGTCATTGGACAAAATGAGGATGTGCCTCAAGGAACAGACCAGCTTGGAAACAGGCATCTTGTTGAGGGTTTGCCAAGACCCCTTCATGCCGTTTCCTCGGCTTCCTTTTCTCCACCAAGGCATACCCCTGCCAGGTCCTCCGTGAGACAAACTACTTTCTCCCCATTTGTCTCCACTAGAATAATCCCTCTCCCTCCTGGGGTGAGCCCATGGCTTCCCAAGAAAGCAGGTAACTTGGTGGTTTCCTGGAGGGCTAGGATCACTGTCTTTTAAAACCTCTGGAATTTGGGTTGTGAAGTCATCCTCAGCAAGGTGAAGAAGCTAAGCCCACTCCATGGACACCTGGATGGCTGAGAGGGATGCCAGAGGACGTCCCAACTGTGGGTGACTGCGAGGGGCAGTTTCCCTATCAGTCCCACCCATGCTTATCTTTGTCCTGGTCTGCTGTGAACCAAGTCTATGAGCCTGCTAACATCTTGCTCTTGCCCACGCCCCCTCTCCCCCAAGCCATCGAGCCCACAAGAAAGCCCCTTGCATGACCTTTCTCTCTGGCTCCAAAGGCCTTATAATCCCAGAATTCTGGCCCCTTCTTCGCTGGAGGCATCATCTCCCCTCCCCCTTACTTCACCCACTGGGGGTCTGGGAACCGTCCTTGCATGTGCTGCTCCCTCACTCCCCCCGGAGCATGAGCTCTGGGATGGAAGGGTGGGTCTGGACTTGTCCACAGCAAGGGAGCTCCTGAGGGTAGGCCAGGCCTGGCCTCTCCTCCTACCTCTGCCACAGAGGCCTTGGCATATGGGGAGGGAGCCAGGCAGAGACTTGCCAAAGGGCTGACGGGACAGCAGAGGTGTTCATCTGGGCAGGGGAGCACGCTGCTCTGCCCCTCACACCGCTTGGGTGCCCCGTGGATGTGCCAGGATGGTCTCGGAGTCCTTCTCATCTCAAAGTCTCCAGGGCACCAGGAGTTTCTGGGGAACCTGGGCCATGTCACTGGCTTATGGTGAGCATCAACTCACCCTAGCATAGCAACTTAGGATCCTATTCTCCTGTAACAATGCCCATGACTCAGTGCTGAGACCCCCTTCTGTGGTGCTCCTGAGACTGCATAATCCTGAGAACACTGGCACTGGACACATGCAGAGCTGGGGCTGTGCAGGCTCAAATCTCAGGCCCCTGCATCAAGCTCTGTTGGCACCAGAGACGGCAGCTGCAGAGAAGTCTGCCGCTGGCTTAGCTGTGGGCACCTCCACTGCGCACAGACAGACAGACTCCCTGGTGGGATGAATGGGGTGGAGGTGGGGACAGCCTGCCTGCCCTGGCACCAAGTATCCCTCTCAGAGCCCTGGCACCATCACCTTTGGACTTTGGGGCTGCCTCCCTGGGCTTGCTCCCGCCCATGGCTGCTGACAGGCCTCTTGCAGATGCCAGCAGCTCAGACATCAAGTGCTGCAGGGGCTCCTGACCAAAGTCATGGCCACTCCACCGAGGAGCAAACAGGACCTGAATGCATGGGTGGGGCCTAGCCGGCCCAGAGGGCTTGGCATCAGCCAGGGAGCTCATGGGGCTCCCAAGCTCACTTCCAAGGCACAAAGAGGTGTCCTCTTCTTTTCTACAGAGCCTGTGGGTGTACGTCAAGAGTAGGTGTGGACAAGAACATGGAAGTTATGCACAAGTTCCCATCTATGTGTGGGCAGGTGCACGTGCACACGGGACAAAAGTGTGCCTGTGCATACATGTATTACACATACTGACTCCACAGCCAAACACAGAGAAGGGCATTCTATGCCGGGCACTAAGCTTGACTTATATTTGTTTAATCTTCAAGAGCCCTATGAAATAAATGCCTATTGTCATGGTCCCCACTTTACAGAGGGGGAAACTGAGGCACAAATAGACCATGTAATTTGTTCAAGGACACAGGAAGAGGTGAAGCTGGGTGTCAAACCCAGAGAGTCCTGCTCCAGGACCCATATTCTCAACTGCCGTATAAAGTGAATACGGTACGTGTTCGCTGGACACATGACTGGAACAAGCGAATCTTGAGGACGTGCATCCCCGGAAGCTGGGACTTTGTGTATCACCTGCTGAGTGGATATGTCCATGTCCCTGAGCACATGTTCTGTGTGGGTACCAGGAGCAGAGCTGCTGGTCTTTGCATCTTGGAGTGTCTGTGTGCTGGGGGTGGAGTGGGGGTGGGGGGGGCGTATTAAGAAACAGGTGTCTGGAGTCAGAAAGTCTCAAATTCAGGTCCTGGCTTGCTACTTCCTAGCTGGGTGGCCTTGGACAAGTTACTAAACCTTTCTGAGCCTTGGTCTCCCCCTATGATATGGGAGTAATTAACAGAGCCTACCACCCAAGGGAATAAGTGAGATAATGTAAGTTGCTTAGCCTGGTGTCTAGCCCAAAGTGTTTTGAGGAGGGGCTTGAACCACTTGAGCTAGTATCAGTGTGGTGGCGGTTGTTAATCGCTGATAACAGGGCCCCAGGGATGGCGAGGCAGGGCCCGCGTGATCTGTGTATTCAGGAGGCACTCACTATGCCACGGTGGACCGACCTGGATGCATGTGTGCATGTGCCCAGGCATGTATTCTGGCCTGTGGAGTTTCAGGGCTGCCTTCCGGGATTCCAGAAGAACAGAAGATGCTCTCTTGCGACATGGCTTACTCTTTCCTGATTGCTGATGCAATTTTTGACTGAAAAGCATGCTGGGAAAAGGGGCCAGAGGGGAGATGTCCCAGGGGACTTCCTTGCCCAAATGTCTCAGGGCCACCCTCACCTGGCTCCTGTCCTTTGGCACACAGTTTCCCAGGCCAGAGATCCCACAGTCTCCTCTCTCCTGTCCCCACCTAATTCATCTTTAAAAGTCCACGGTGTGTCCCACCTCGTCCCTGACTGATCTCCAAACCCCAATAGCAGCCAGAGCCTCAACTCCACAATCCAGCAGCTGCTCATGCTGAGAATTAGTTCTGGTTGCATCTGTAAGCACCTTGTCTGCTTTGTTTCCAGGGAAGAACCAAGCATGCAGTGGGCAGCCTGGCAACCAGACCTGACTGCCAGGCCACTGATCCAGCAGGTCTGCCCACCTAGAGTGCCCTTAGGCTGAGATGACCCCTCCCAGGAGGTGGGGGGCTAAGGTGGGGTGGGGGTAGGCAGGACCTCCATGCCTATTTCCCTGAATGGGAAACTGTGGGCTGCTGTATAGGGACCCTGAGGGAAGGGCCCTGCATACTTGAGATGCAAGAAAAACTTTCATTCTGGGGTCTCTAAGCCTAGTCTTTGGGGAAAAGCCCCAAACTGGGAAGTTGTCCCAAACCGGCTGACCCTCCGAAAGCTGCCCCCTCCTGGCCTCTCCTTCCCGGTCAGGGCCATGTCTCTGAAGTGGCAGAAAAATGTCATTTAGCCAGGCTGGTCCACAAGCCAGGGCCCAGCCCTTTCCAGAAGCAAAGGCTCAGAATGGACAGCAGTGTCACCTGTCGTCCACAGCAGGCCCTGCCGGTGGGCCTCCGGAACAACCCGCTTCACAATGGCCCAGGGTTCCAAGGGGGCTTAAGGCAAGGAAGGGAGACCCCAGACCTAGGCAGCAACAGCCCAGACCCAGGTGGGAACAGCTGGGACCCAGGAGCCCGACGCTCCTGCCTCCAGGCCAGCACAGGCCTTCGGCATCCTGGCCAAGCAGGGGCCCACATCTTGGCCGGTTTCAAAGTCCCCTCAAATGAATTCTTAACTGGGACCTCCCAATGCTGGCATGGGGGAGGGGAGAGGAACTGAAATAGAGAGGAACAGATTGAGACCCACAGAGGCAGAGACTGAGAGAGACTCAGAGATGGAGAAGGACTTGGGGGCCTCAGCCTCTCTAGGAGGGGGGTGAGCCGAGGGCAGCAGGAAGTGACGGGTACTCCCAGGCCGCTGCTGTCCCCAGGGTGACCAGGCCACAATGGCCTCCTTAAGGAGGCAGGATGATGAGCTCATTAGGGCCTGAGTGAGGCCAGCTGCACACAATTAGGACGTTCATAAAGTCCGCCCGAGGTCAGCCTTGGACAAAACGGCTGGTGGGGCAGGGCGCAGGGAGACCCGTGCTCCATTTTCTCTCTGCAAATCCTCCCTGTTCTTCCAGGTGACTTCCTTCCCCGACTCTCCCCACACTCCTCGCCTGCACTGCTCACCCCAGGATTTGGCCCCCTTTCCCTAGAAAGACTTTGGTTTGGATCCTGGCACCCCCACTTCCTAGCTGGCTGACCTGGGGCAGGTCACTGAGTCTTACTGGCATTTGGGGATGACCTTTCCTGTCCACAGGGTAGACCCACATGAGAGAGCAATAACCAGGAGTTTTGTGACCAGCAAGGATTACTGAGCATCTACTACATGCCAGGCCTTGTCCCAGGCCTGGGGCCACGGCAGCCAACAAGGCCTCCCCCGCAGGCCTCAGGGCACAACCACAACCTGAGCCCTGGCTGGCTGGGACCACCAAGAGCCCTGGGCTTCAGGCTCCTGGGCACAAGCCCAGAGGAGTTCAAGGCAGGATGAGACCCAGAATTTGGAGTTTGGATGCTTTCCAGGCCTTACCTTTTCTTGCCCTCTGAGTTCCTCCAAGCCCTTCACTTGTGGACTAACACTAACGCAGAGGTAAGGGTCTGTGGAGGCTAGCTGCACCCCAGGCCTCCAGCAAGGGTTATGGTTCTCAGGTGGGAAAGCTAGGACAATGGCGCTAGGATGAGTAGAAGACAGGCCCGGGCCTCAAACACCTTATGGTCTTCCTGGTATGGATTTGAGGCGGGGTGGGGTGGGGTGGGGAAGGAATGGGGGAAGTCCCCTCCAAACTCTCAGCCATCACTCTGATCTGCAGCCTGAAACACATCCATTCACGGCTGAGACCTGGGCTCAAGGCTCTGTCCTCTTTGGAAGGGTGATTTTGGGGCATTACTGTGTTCTCTCCTTGGAGCAGGTTTGGAGACAGGGCACCAAATGGCAAAGAGTGGGAGCTGCTGGGAGGCAGGGGCCTGGCCGGGTCAAGGTCACCAGTGCTGCCTACCTGGGCACACCTAGCCCAAGGCTGGGCCCTAGAGGGATTGCTTCCATCCTGGACCCAGCCTGGCCCTTTTCCCATGACCTTGGGGCAGATTTGAGGCTTCTCCCTGGAAGGGACCCAGAGAAGCTGGACATGTGGGCTGCCCCAATGTGCTGTGCCTTTAAGAACAGCAAAAGGCCGCCCATCCTCGGCCAGGCCTCCCCTTGGCCAGAAGGCTCCGTCACTGCAGCCGCTGCCAAGACACACTCCAGCTCTCAGCATGCAGCCTCCATGTCCAAAGCAAACAGGAGTGGGTTAGAGGCTCCCCCTGTCTCTCCTATAGACACCCACCCCTGCCTGGTCCTACCTCTGGCATCCACCCCACTCAGCTGCCCAGATGGGGCTCTTCTCTGGGTGCCGGAGGCCTGGATTCCAAGCCCATTAGCACAAGCCACTACGTCACTGTTTGGAGGGCTCTGTGGAGCCCGTGGTAAGAAGACAGCAAGAACTGGGCTGCTGGCGCCTCTCCCCCAACTTGGCCCCTGCTTGCCCACCCCACTGGACGGGCCCAGAAACCCAGTCCTGTGCTGAATCCCAGCCAAGCCCACAGGGCTCTGGTGGGGTCTGAGCAGGTGGAGGGTGTGGCGAGTGTGGACTTGGCCACAGGTGAGGCACCCAGGAGACAGCTGGACTTATGAGCATTTGCAGGCAGAGAGCGGCACATGATAAATGAAGGTAGAGGAGAAGAATGGTTTTTAGCAAAGGCTCTAGAGCTGAGCTGCCTGAGTTTAAATCCCAGCCCTGGCACTGACCAGCTGTCTGAATCCAGGCAATGGCCTCAATTTCCTCATCTCTGAAATAGCTGTCCTGGAGGTACTGTAGTGGTATGTACATCTCACAGGGCTGCTATGAGTTAATCCACAAAAGGCACTAGAATAGTGCCTGGTTCCTAGCAAGCCACAATAAAGACCTGTTTGTTTAAGTGCAAAGCACAGGGGTGGGCAGCGAGGCATGTGGGTCCTGGGTGTCTGGAGTCTCAGGTAGAGAGAGACTCTCTTGTTGGTGCCACTGTCATTTGGTCTTGACCTTGGAAGGCCTGGACTGTAAACTTGTAGGTCTGATTCTGTGCCTGCCACAGGAGGGGGCCGGGGGCAGGCTGAAGTGGAGAATAGAAGATGGCACACGGGCCCCTGGGAACCTCCAGAGCAGTGGAAACGCAGTCGCAACCAAAGTGGGTCCCGGTGTGTGGCACATGTCAGAGAAGACACTTGAACTGCACCTTGGATAAAAACCGGAGGGGAGGGGGAAGGTGACCTAGTCGGAGGAACAGCAGGAGCAGACAGGGTGGGGGGGTGCATGTGGCTCCACTCATTAAGGGCAAGGTGCTTCAGGGGGTGGGGGGTTTCTGAAGAAACTGGGAGCCCCCCCCCCCAAAGCCACTGCTCTCCAGCTACCCTATTACAAACTAGAGAACCAGGTGTGCACGCATGGCCAGGTCCCTGAACAGAAGGTGGCTCAGAAAGGATAGAAGGTGCAAGAGCAGCTTAATTCTAGCGATATAATTGTAAATGACAGGAACGGCAAGGACAGAGGTGGATAGAAAGGGAGCTCTCTGGTGAGACATCACGATGGCAATGGATGAAGGGGTGGTAATCATGAAAGAACAGAGGCAAGTGAGGTGTGAGCCTCTAAGAATCCTGCGGGGAAGGCTGGCTTCTCAGAGGCGGAGCCCTGAAAAAAGGTGCTAAGGGTAACAAAAAAGGCATTTTCCCTTGTGTTCCAGGAAAAGCAAGAGTAAGAGAGGTAAGTCTCTCTCCAGGGGAAGGGCACGGCAACATGCAGAAGGGAGGAACTGGGTCTGCAGGACTCCTCTGCAGGGCTGTGGCCTTTGGGGCCGCGATCAGCAATCCTGGAGGATGTGGCGATGGTGCAAGGACAGAGGACACGAGCTGGGCACAGGTCCCAACTTTCAAAGAAGAAGGGACATTCCAGAGTAGAGATCAGCATCTCAATCCTGGTCCTGATCAGGTAGGACATGGGCCACCAGATGGCCAGTTGGAGATCCTGGAAAGGGAACAAGTCCTCACCCAGGCAGTGCTGGCTAGAAACCCTGCAGGAAGGAATGGACTCTGAGCTTGAGCGAACCGCTGGCCTGGATGGTCAAGGATGTGTCAGTGGAGACATCCAGGCCCTTGGGTCTCTTGTGCACCCCCTGAACCTGGGGGCTGCAGGGCTGCACCAGCAGATTCAGATGATGGCTGACCACATCCAAAGAGAGTGCAACCCAGAGTGGGGTTTCTAGGGGAGCCTGTCCTGTTGCTGCGCTGGACGTTTTAATCAGCCCCCAGGATGAGGACAGAGATGCTGTACTGGTGACCCTATCTCACTTAGCAAAAGCTGTGCCAGGATCATGAGCCAAAAAAAAAAAAAAGGATCTGGTAATGACAGGTCATGTGCCATAAGATGAAAAGCATTTAGACACACGGAAGGACATGGCTTAGTACAGAGATGATTCAGTCCCAACTTTTGGGTGTGAGTCGGGAGCACTATTAATAATGACGCCTGGGTAACAGCTACCCTGGGACTGTCCCGGTAGATCTAGATTGTGTGGGTCCCCTACTTGGCAGTGAGGATGAGAAAGGTCCAGGAGTTGTGGTGACTGTAAGTTCAGTAAGTCTGCTGGGAGAAATCT
Organism: Tolypeutes matacus; assembly: GCA_026826555.1. Taxonomy (NCBI): domain Eukaryota; kingdom Metazoa; phylum Chordata; class Mammalia; order Cingulata; family Chlamyphoridae; genus Tolypeutes; species Tolypeutes matacus. The sequence goes on from JAKSZT010053913.1 coordinate 1,022,015, forward strand.
GTTCCCAAAGTCAGTGAAATCATAGACCGTGTTAGGAAACACCGAGGAGGGACTTACCCAAGGCGCATATCTGGGGAGTGACAAGAGCCAGACTAGCACCCAGGTCTGACCCCCAGCTACCCTTCAACTCCTTTGCTGACCAGTGCTGCCTGCTCTATTAGTTCCCCAAGTTTCCATCTGACAGATGAGCCAGGGAAACTGGTCCCCTCTGCTTCTCCTCCATTCCATCAGTCTACAGAGTAGACGCAATTCTCAGGAGCCACAGGTTTGGCTTCCACTCTTTCCCCTCCCTGCTCCAGAAAAGCAGGCTGATGGGTAGTTTTCAGCCCCTCCCCCCCAAACTGTTCCTCCCTCTCCCTTTCTGAGCCCACTGAGCATAGTGAGGCAGGACACCCAGGGCTGCAACAGTTTTCTGGGACAAGTTCTTACCCAAAGGAGAGTGACTTTGGATCAGCATTTCTCAAATCTCAGATGTTTCCACACCATGCATGACTTCTGAACTACATAGACTGTGGTTACAAAATACATACATTTACAGCAATTTGCCTTTTTTTTTTTTTTTAAACTTAAATAAGGTAACTTACTAAGGAAACTTGAGATCACCACCTTGAGGAAGCCACCAGGACCACCGCCCCCAACCATGAAAGCACACACAGTGAGAACAAAGCAACATAGGAACTTCAAGCTTGTGCTGCTACAAGTGGCTGAGCCTGCAGCCTGCTCTCTCTTTGATAAGAAGGGGGATTTATTAGAGAGGGGTTAAAGATATTCAAATGTCAAACTGAGATAAATCATTAGCCTTGGAAGAGAACTGAAAAGGGACCGACTTTTCTTGCTGTGTGATGCAGAAGTATCTAAAGTTGCCTCTGAGCCATCTGAAACCACCTCGGTATCACGGTGTTGAGTGGCCTGTATTTTAGGAAATACTGAACCAGAACGATGCCTGGTCATTCAAAATGGCTGAAGAAAGAGAGAGCACCTTGGTGTTCTCATTGGTGAAATGGGAATATTCAATAGCATGTACTCTAAGAGGGGGGAGTAAAAGACAAAAAGAATGGAAGGCATCCAGCAAGGGGCCTGGTGCTTTCTATGTAGATTTCCATTCTGGAGAAGAGAGAGCTCAGGGAACTCCTGTCCTTGTGGCTGGTCATTTGAAATGTAAGGGCTCATCCTCATTCTTTGAAGTAGCTTACTCGAAGGCCCAAGAAGTACATGTGTATGACCATGTGCATTTCCCCCCCTTTTCTCTTTCTGCTAAAAATGGAGGCTTCTTGGCCCCAGAATTGAGTTGCTTTGACTAAAAGCCTTAGGCTGACAACCAGCCCAGCCTTCCAGCTGAGTTCAGCCCCTCTTCAATTGGGGCAAAAATAAAACGGGGGCAATTCCAACCTTAAAGGCCATCTCTATAAACAAAACAAAACCACTCCGCAATTTGTCTTGGGCATTTCTCCCTCTAAACCCTCATTTGATTCTGGGGGAATTTTAAGTAGAGGACTTGCACAATTCTGTACCGCCTGACGCGAACAGCTCTCTGACAGCGTAGATTCTTCTCCGCGGTATGGGGAGCAGCCACGACGAATGCCGATGCTTTTCCAGGCTCCTTTCCCAACTGGAATCTGGGAGTCACTAGTGTCACCCTAGGAGGCTGTGGGACATGGAGAGTGCCCAGGAGGGAGTGTTCCATTTGGTATCTTGTAACCCTGCATTCCCCAAACCTCGGCATCAGAGAGCACCAGGCATGCAAATAATTAACTGAGTAGCACCTGTATTAATGTTTTCTTTGTTGTTGTTGTTTTTTAAACCGGCTTTGCTTTAAAAAACTTTAAATGTATTTTAAAAAGACATTTTCCTTGGGAATGTAAAGTGGTATGGTCATTGCAGGAAGGAATGAAGTTCTGAGTCATGCCGCAACATGCGTGGGCCTTGAGAACATGATGCTGAGTTAAATAAGCAAGGTACATAAGGACATATACTTCATGATTTCACTTAAACTATCTACAAAGAGCAAATTCATAGACACAGAAAGTAGATCAGAGGTTACCAGAGGCTAGTGAGAGGGGGAAAGGGGAAATTGTTTCTTTTTTTTTCTTTTAGGAGGTACCGGGGATTAAACCCAGGGCCTCGTACATGAGAAGCAGGTGCTCAGCCACTGAGCTACATCCGCTCCCCAATGAGGGTTTTTTTTTTTTTTTTTTTTTCCTTTTCGTTTTTGTTTGTTTTTAGGAGGTACTGGGGATCGAACCTGAGGCCTCATACATTGGAAGCAGGCTCTCAACCGCTTGAGCTACAACTGCTCCGAAATTGTTTCTTAATGGGGATAGAGTGTAAATCTTGAAAACTTAAAAAGAAAAAAAAAATAGACATTTTCCTATGCTACACTAAATGGAAAATCAAGTATCCCTTGGTGTAAATAGAAGACAACTAGAAAAATGTATACAATGAAAACAATGCTATGAAGTTCGAGAAAGATATTAAGGCAAGTCTAGAAAGATACGTAAGCCAGGAAAAGCTTTTCTTCTGGTCAAACACAAAAATGATGTCTGCTAGTGTTAGAGAGGTGTTAATAGCACAGGAGCCGCAGACAGAGACTTTCCCCTTGACCTAAACTCCTCAGGGTGGGATTCAATGCCATTTAATGCTGTGTCCACTAGCACACACGCGTGTGCCACACTCTGGGAAACACTGATCTTGGAAGGAGCCTTGGGTTAAGAATCTGAAGCCCCTGGTTCAAATCTGAGCTTGGCCACCATCAAGCTTTGTGTTCTTGTGCAAACCACTTACCCTTCTGAAACTCAGTTTCTTCATCTGAAAAATGGACATCAAGGCACCTGCCGTATTTACCTCTAGAGTTGCTTTGAGATTAAAAGATAGGAAAAGTGGTTTCTGGGTGGCAGAGTGGGATTTGAACATAAGCCTTTCTCGGCTCTGGGGGGAAATGGCCCTGCTTTCTTCATGCACACCCAGCAAGGTTCAGAAACTTCCAAATGTGCTGGTCCCTCTGATCCATCTCAGGACCCAGGTCTCATCCTTCAAAGCCACTACGTGCCGGGATTCTGCTCTCCTGCCCTCCTGCCCCCACAGCACTCTGACCTGAGGTTTAGGTTGGCTGTCTCTCACAGGTGGACCAAGAGCTCTTTGAGGACAAAGGCCAACACTTTCTCACCTTGGCATTCTTTCAAGCCCCTGCCTGGCTCAGTGCTTTCCACAAAATGAGGGGCTCAGTAAGCAGTTGTTGAAAATGGTGTGCAATGACAAATGGGCACAAAACCTTCCTCCTCCTCCCCTGGCTTCCACAGTCACGGCACAGTTCCTTCTGCTTTCTTTGTCCTCAGCATCCCTCAAGCCCTGCTCCTGGGGTCAGTGCTGGGCATCTGCTCTTCAGCTCCCAACCCTCTCGCCCCTGGGCCGTCTGCCTTGCAGAAACCAGTGCAGCTTTTCAGTTCCTGGGGAGCATTCCCAGGCATGGGACAGCACCCCCAGCTCACCTAGGGGGATGGGGGCTCAGAGATGTCTGTTGCTTGTGTAACTCACACAAGATCACCCAGTAAGCTGACACCTGCTCCCAAGCTTTGGTGGTCTGCTTGTGCACCTGATTGGACCACTTTCATTTTGGACCTCTCCCCTTACAGGAATGGAAAAGCAAAGCTCAGAGAGGCAGCACAGGTCAGTCACCAGGGCAAGCCCACGCCCTGGGTGAGGCTCCTGGAGGAACGTGGAAGGATGCCACCAGCAGCTGCTCCCCAAGCCTGTCAGCAGCCCCGCGGGCCTCCACCGGGACGCCCGGTGCCTGGCTTCTCATACAGGGAACATGATCAAAGCCCTATGCTCGGTGGGTGCAACTCGGAGCTCTGGAATGGCCAGCACCAGGGACCTGTTCCCACCTCCCGCCCTGGGGGATGGAGCTGCTGAGACAAAACACCCAAAATAGCTCCCTCTCACCACAGGGCCTTACTCAGGATCAACAGAGACCCAGCAGAAACGCACAGAGGATTAATCAGGAGGCAGCAGAGTGTATGGGGAAGCACCTGGCTAATTACTTAACCACTCTGCCCCTTAGCTTTTTTTTCCATAATGAAGTCATGACACCTGTACTTTACAGGGAGGCTGTGATGCTGACAAGGGGGAAAAACACCATTTAGTTCACTGCCAACACACGGTAGGTACTTCAATCATCCCCTGCCTTTCCCATAGGTTTCTTTTTTTTCTTTTTTTTTTTTTTTTCCCCATAGGTTTCTGATAGTAATAGCCTCTAGAAAGCAGCAAATGGCTTTAATTAAACCCCAAATGCCTTGTCCTGGGATAAGTCTACTGGAGACCCAGGTAGATTTGTGGCAATTTAGAAATCGGTTCTCTCATTGAGCTTCCTACCCCCTTTCTCTTCCTATCTGTCAAGCCTCTGAGCACCATCTTTTCTTCCTGGCTCCTAAGAACTGGTCTAGTGCAGATCTTACCCCAATCCAAGGAGAAAAGACCATACTCAAAGCAGATTCTCCCCTAGTTCAGATGCCCTAGAGACCATGCAGGCTTCTCATTCTAGTGATGTGCCACAGTCACGGTGACTGGTAAGGCAGTGGGGACTGATATCCGTGAGGACCAATGATGACCCCGCTCTTCTGTCAGTCTCCGATTCCTTCCCTGCTGCCCCAACACTCAAAACCCCTTAGGGACCACAGTCTCCCCAGCCTGGCCAGAAGCGGGTAACTGTCTGCTTCCCCATTAGACCATCAGCTCCATGAAGATGGGGGATCAGGTCTTTCTTGTTCAGCTCTGTGTCTTGGTGCCTGAATGAATGAATGAAAAGTCTGATCTCCAACTCTTAACTGCACACTTGCTCCCTTGTTTACTTAGCTTTGTTTTTTTTCACTCTGGATAGAGCCTGGCCTTTGATCCCTGTCTCCACCATGGTTCAGCGGGAAGTTCCTGGTACCTAACGGCAGAGAGATGGAGTAGGAAATTGGGAGAGGACACTGACCTAGCCTGGCCTACACATGCCATCGCTCGGCCTCCTTGAGGTCATCGCACCACCGAGGCCCTTCGGAGGAGAGACTGCATTCTAGAAGTGGTGTCAGGATGGGGCGGGGAGTGGGAGGAATCAGATAACAGACGTTGGGGGTGGGGTTAAATCATGAGGATTTCCTCCCTTTAAATCTACCCTGACAAACCCAAGGCACCCCCGCTGAGCCCCAGCCCTCAGCCATGGCAGGCTATCACCTCACTCCCCAGGAAGTGGGCAATGCTGTGTTAGCGGCTCCAGCTCCCCACCTCAGGATGGCCCCTCGGACTGGAATGTGGCTGCCTCCACCCCCCACGCTCTCTGCCCTGGTCTCTGGATCAGAGTTCCTTCCCAACCTGGGAGAAAGAGCATGGCAATGAGGAGTGGTCAGGGCCCCTGGACCCTCCTCCCGACTGCCACATCAGCACCAAGAAGATGCTCTGGTCCCCCCGGAAGTAGAGGCTCTCTAAATCTAAGAAGGCTCGTTTGTGCCCACCATGCAGTGAAGCCTGATGCTTTTTTAAAACTCTGGAATAGAGGCGGCACCTTTGAGGGTGACTTTAGGAGTAAACTGTCCTCCCCCCCCCCCCATTTTTAACTGTGCCCGTGGCGTTCACTGTGCTGAGACCCACTTCTGGGCCACTTCCTCACATGCTGGGAATGCCCCTCACCACCAAGATTCCACTTAGCCAGATTTCACCTTGCTGCCCAAAGCAAAAATAAAAGTCATTTTGGGATTATTTCTCAAAGGTGATTCACTCTGTGAATCTGCTCTGAGAAGTGAGAGCTGCTTTGTACTCGTCTCCCTGCCTAGCACCTGCTAGTCATCTTCAGGGGCCTCCCCAGTGTCTCCTGCAAAAGATTGAAGAGTTTGGGATCTAAGTCAGTCTGAACACTGGCCGGTTTGCCATCCCTAATGTCAAGCAGAGACCCCAGCTTGGGCTAACACTTGGGAAGCTAGCTTCTGGGCAGGGCCTAGGGGTTACAAAGTCCTGGGCCCAGAGTGAGGTAAGGACATGAGACCATTTCAGGGCAGGGGTCTGGAAGCAGGAGAATGGTTAAATACTCAAAAGGGAGGCACCGAGGAAGACCTCTGGATGGTTTAATTCTCCCTGTGCAAAACTCCAGTGATGAGGTAAACTTCCCCTCTCTTCTCCAGGGAATAGTCAGTTAAAATTCCACCCTGTTGGAAATGAGGTCTCCATGTTACCAGCCCTGGTTTTGCCAGAGTAAAGTATGATTGCTCGTAATGTCAATTCTTGGGGTGGGGGTGGGAAAGCATTGTTCACACCCAAGGGTGAAGGAGTTGATCTGATGTTTGCCAGGCAGTGCTGGTTGAGGCAGGGGGAGTGGGAGCAGAAGGCCCCTCCCGGGCTGGGCTGGGGCCAGGAGGGGTGAGAGACTGATTCTCTGTTTCCTTCGCAGCATGGTTAAGAGGTACTGAGCCATCTTCCTTTATATCCTGACCTCTGCCCCACCCCCAGGCACATGCCCAAAACACAGAAAATGCCAGCTTAAATTATGAAGAAGGTCACGACACTTGGCCAGTGGACAAGACAGAGGTGAGGAGGTCCTGGGTGACAAAGATTCTTGGAAAACGGGATTCTCCAATTCACCCCAAGGAGGAACGGCGACAGCAAATGGGACAAACGCCCCCTCACCCCAATACCAGGGGGCGTCGATGGAGCCCTCTGATGCTGAGCGGTTGAGACCCCTAGCTGGCTTGAATTCTCCTTAAGCCCCAGAGCTATTGCTTTCACAGATCTTGTTTAACTTGAAAAGGACGGGGGAGGGGGGCCAAGGAAAACTGCATTCCTCCTTCTCAAAGCCAAGAGTCTAAAGTAACACTTCTGGTTGTAACTGATCCCGGCCTGTTTGTGATTAGGCCCCTCACCGCTCTCTGGCAGGGCGGCTGTGGAAGCCCGACTGACTGGGAGCGACACTCTCACTCACTCGGGCAACCTTGTCCTCATCTGACATGACCAAAAACGTCCATCACCCTCTCTGCTTTCAGCAGTTCTCCAGGGCAACTCTTCAAAACATTGCTTTATTTTAGAAAAGGGGGGAAAAACCACCCCAAACCCCGGCCATGAAATTCCACTAATCGTATTCCTCTGTTCTCCCAGCATCCTGGGAAACACAGGCAGCACCAGCAGGTCCATTGGCCGGTGCAGACTCAAGGAAAGAGGGAGGCCTGGGATTGGACCACCTTCCTTTGCCTAACCCCCTCCCTTTTATCAGGGGAGAGGCAAAGGCAAGCGTGCATGCGTGCGCACACACACGCGCACGCACACACACACACCCTTTTGCTGCATAGCATAGAAGTGGCTCAGGGAAGCTTAGGACTATTTCTCAGCTGTTCTTTCTCCAGAAATTTAATCTGTGAAGCATTTGGCCTCACAAAGCCCTTTCTGAAGGTGTCCAGAAGCCCCATGATCCCTGTGATCATCATTACAAATCCAGGGATGTTTGCAGCCAGTGACCCATTTGGCTGCTTGGGGAGGGCTGGCTGAAGGCTTGCCCACATGGTCAGATTCCCCTGCCTGCTCCCAGAGCTGGCTGAAGGCCTTGTTCTCAGAGCCCCAGGGGTCTGAGGGGATCTCAGGTGTGCAGGAGCTCCAGGGACAAAGGGGCTGCTTCTCAGCCCAGCTTGGTATGGCTGCAGGGTGGGGGAGCTCGGTATCCTGATTCACACTCCGAATCAGCCCCCAATTCTGCAGATGAGGAGAGCTCATGCCCAGAGAGGTGACGTGACTGGGTCCACTGAGGCCCTTTTACGCAAAGCCTAGCACACCTTCCGCAATGGCACACTGCCGCGCCGCCCCTTCGCATGATGCCCTGAGCACCACACAAATGCAACCACGAACCCGGCGCCTCGAGCAAGAAGTGGGTGGCTGGAAGCGGCAGAACGTCACACTGGAGCACAGGGAGGCCCCTGGCTGGACCAGCGTGGGACAAGCCCCAGCCCTGCGTCCTCACTGCAACTTCATGCCACTATCTGACCCGGCAGATGAAAATCCTGCCGCAATTAAAAGGTGGTGAGCACACTGAGTGGAGAGCGGGCTGGGGGGCCTGGTGAGAGCGCCCGGTAGAAGTACACAAAGACAGAAAAGACACAAATGTCCAGAAACACAAGGACTGAATGCCTGGCCAACCTCAACAGCAACCGCACCCCTTCCTGGGTGACGGGAGGAACAAAGGGGCTGAGGAGGCAGAGAGACTCTCAGCCGGCCAGCGGGACAGTCCCGCCTCCCCTGCCGTGAGCCGTTGCCTTCTGCCCAGCTGGCCCCTGGCCCCTAGAAGTGGCGTCGCTAAACGGGGAGTTGGCATTCTCAAGTCGGGACATCTGAAGCTAGTCTTGCAGGGAGGGAAGTTACCACATTTGAAAAATGAATCTCTTTGAACACATGGGATTGGGGAGGTGCCGGAGGAGTCTGAAGGGCCCAGGGGAGGGGAGCTGCAGCTCAGCAGGGAAGGAGCCAAAAAGCCTGCCTACTCTCTTCTCCTCACCTGGCACACGCTGCAGCACTCCCGGCCCCTAGTGCGCCAGGGAGCGCGGTGGAGAATGCCCGGCTCCGAGCTGGCAGCGAGGCTTCAGTGGTGCCAGGAGATACCATCATGCCTCAGAGACAGCCAGGCCTGCACCACAGCCCTGCCCAGCGTGCTGGGCAACACTGGGCAAGTGGCTTCCCTTCTCCAGACCTCTGTTCTCCACACTGTCGAAGGAGGAGTTCAGGCAGATGGTCAGAAACGACCCTCTCAGCTTGGTGAGGAAGAATGGGGACTTGAGGCCTCTCAAGGCCCTCTAGAATCTGCCCTGGACATGGCCCTCCAGCCTCGATGATGGCTGTGTGAGCCGTCCTCTGGGCAGGCCCAGGCTCCACTGCCACGCCACAGCTCTCCAACCCCCGCACGTGCCATCCCACTTCACTTCGTGTGGAGCACCTTCCTCCTCCCACCTTGCAGGTAGCCCGCGGCCTGCTCCTCGCTCAAGGTCCAGCTTCTCCAGAAGCCTTCTCTGACCACCACCCTCAGCACAGCCCCCATCTCTGGACCCTGTTGGCAAATTTCTACAGTACTCATGCAAATTCCTACAGTGCCATCTGCCTGGGTTCTGCCATCCTGCCCCCTCCACAATCCTGTCCATTGCAAGCAGCACCCTGCGTTCTGCCTCACACACTGTCGTCACACAGCGAATAAAACCTGACTCGCTATCTCTGGACTTTTCCCCTGCACGTAAAAGACAGTGCCCTACAATTCCTCACCTTCAGCAATGGAAAGACAGGAATATTGCTTCTTGTCAACTGCTGCACCCACTGCAGGGCGCACAGTAGGTGCTCAAGTTTGTTGAGTGACTGACCAAACTGCCTGCTACGGAAGCAGTACCTGTGTGTAGGATTTCACTCACTCAGGCTGAGATGGCTGGGTAGGAGTTGGGGAAAGAGGAAAGCTGGCAGTTCTTGGGTGGTATGGGGTTAGGAGGAGGGGGCCAGGACAGGTCAATTTTATTTGGACCAAGGTGAAGGCACAGTGGGCTGGAGCCACCACCAGCACCTCCCAGGCACAGGCCAGGCTATGCCTGCACACCCTTGGCCCTTTCTGCCAGCGTCCTGGTAAGCAGCTCTCTGGGGAGGCCACAAGTGCCCTTGACCCATCCACCCAGTCTAGTCTTGAGCCAAAGGAGGGGAACACGTGCAACTTTGCCAGAAACGAAGTGACCATGCTTCCTGCCCCTTTCATATTTCCACTTACTTGCCCTGTGGCCTTTCTCATACCTGGCCCAGGCAGGAGGACTTGGCCTTTGTGTTCTCTACTCTGTGGCCTGGGAACTCACAGAGCAGAACACTTTGGGGCCTGGCCTTCCAAAGAGTATAATCCACAAGGAAGAGAAATGCAAGCATCCAGATTTCCAGCCAGAGGCGCTTAACTTCTCTGCGCTTCAATTTCCTCCTTGCAAAGACAAAATGCCAACATCTGCCCAGCTTCTCTTACTGGGATGTTTTATCATCTGCATGGTTTTATACCCTGTAAAGCATAAGATGTGATTCAGAAAGAGCTCGCCTTGAAAACAATTCAAACTCTCACTGTAGCTGGCATGAGCAGGCATTTCCCCAGGTGGCCTTGACATCTCTGGTCAAGACCGGCCTAGCAATAGTCTAAGAGAACAGACACAGAGGCTTCTGGCCAATGCACAGAGAACTTTCTTTGAAACACGAGGTTCAGGACACAGTGATCCAGGGGCTGCCTGTGGCCATGCTGGCCGGCCAGGTCAGAAGAGGAGAGAGGGATTTGCTATGGCCCAGCTGTCTCAAAAACCCACTTGTGGTTCTCCTGCTTTATGGCCGGTCCTTGCAGGCTCTTCATCTGAGTTTGGCTCTTTCTCACCCCATGATGCTCCTGGGCCACTTCCTCACAATCCAGCCCAATGAGGGTTTAGGGGAGGCAAATGCACCCAACACGAGCCAAGAGATCCCCAACTAGAGAAAGGGAATGGAGAGCTGGGGTCGAGATGACTCAATGGAACAGAAAAAATAACTTCATATAGCGTATCTCACAGATAGATTATTTTGGGGGGGGTCTCTGAGCCAGAAGTTTCCCTCCATTTCCTGGGATTCAACAGCTCAGTCTCCAGGAGGGGGAGCCCCACTGAACCTGGCTCCTGTCATACTTCACAAGGTGTCTGGCTTAATTGGGTCACCCCAGCCATACCACCGACCCTGAGGCCAGGGATTCTAGGTCAGCACTGGGAACCCAGAGGATGAAGTGATGGAAAAGATGCGGTTGGGAAGAGGGCGGTTAGCTGGGTGGCCCCCTACTACCACCAGAGTGCTTCCTGAACACCCAGCTGCTGAAGTGTGGAATATCACATGGCCGCAGGGTAATCTGGGGAAAGAAAAAGGAAGGGGTAATTTCTCAACCCAAATTCCCTCAGGTCCTGACAAATTATACTCCCCAGAAAGAGTTTGTTTTACAGTCTGTTATATAAGAGTGGAGGAAACGCTGTGGAGCAGAGGCGAGGGGGTGGGGGTGGGTCTTTTCTCACATTTCAGCTGCAGGAAGGGGTGAGACCTGTCACTTCCACTGAGGACAAAGGCAGTGTGTGTGGGGTGCGGAGGAGGGGTTCTCCGGGGCTGCCCGCAGGCTGGGCACCTGTGCAAGGTACGTCTGGGTTGTGCTGGTTGGGTCACCTTTTGCTGGCTCCATCGCAGGGCTCCAATTGGGTGGACAGTAAGTTACACCTAAAATAACGCTTGTAGCTGGTACCATGTGGCTCTACCTCTCTGCCCTTGCTCAGCACTCTTCCAAAACCCACCTGGCCCTGGTTCGTCCTCTGCTCCCCAAGCTCTCTGTGTTCTCAGCTTCCACGGCCCCTCTTCAACCGGCCTTCCCTGATCACACTCGATTACACACTTCCCTCTTGAGCACAGCGACTTGCTTATTTCCTGCGTTGTGGTTATCAAATTATCAAAACCGTAATTATTTTCTTGGTATGCTCGTATAGAACGTGTCTCCCCATTTGCCTGCGCCAGTCATCTCTGTAGCCAATTAATATGGACTTGGTGACGAATGACTGACGTCTGAAGGTGGCCTTTGCTGGGGGTCTGGGCGATGTGGGGTTAACCAGGTCCCTGGCTCTTGTGAACAGCGGGGCCCGGGCTGAGCGGCTGGCCTCACTCCAGAACTTCAGGTACATTTCCAAGGTCACACAGGCCATACCCAAGGCCATCACAGAATCTTAATGCTCAGAAATGACTATTCAAGGAAAATGGCCTCAGGGGTCTGGGAGACGATAGGTCCACAGAGCCGATGTCAGGTCAGAGTTGCTGGCCGTCCCGCCTATCCCACCTGAGCAGGGTGGACAAGGCAGAGGGGGTGCCCCAGTGCCTACCACCCCACCCGTCTGCCTGGCAGCAGGCTCCAGGCAGGTGGCTGGCAGCACTCAGCAGCGACAAGCACTTGGATGCCACGCTGGCAAACAGCCCTTGCAAGTCTAGGTGGAGGAAAGAGCTATTTCCACAGCCTCCCTGTCCCCGGACATGCCTTCCCTTGCAGTCTTCTCTCCGCAGCCAGGTACCTGCTTCAACTACCAGGGTCCCCAGGCCACTCTCTTGCTCACCCATGTTTCTGTGACCCTACCCTTCCCGCCCTGGCTAACGTACCCACTACTGCCCGCCTCCCACTTTCCTCTGTCACATGCACCTTCTGCTCCAGGCAACGCCTGCCCTGCTGTCTCAGCTCCAACAGGCCCAGCCCTACTGCCAGGGACTCTGCTCACACAGAAATGGAATTCTGCCCGTCCATGGCCTCTCATTCTCCAAGGCCCAGCTCCATGCCTCCTACTTGCCAGGCAGCCTTCCCCAACTATGCTAGTCATCGCTCTCCAGCACACGAGCTCCAGGCCATGCAACAGAGCCACTGAGGGGCAGCCTGCACGGGGGTGTGTCTGGGTGGTGGGGGTGGGCCTCTTCTCTCCCCAGCCTTGCATGAAGCCCTGAGCCCATGAGGCTACTGCTTATGGGTCACCAATGGAACCCAAACTTCTGCCTCCATGCCTTCTTCTTGTCACAGGCTAGGACAGGGACAGTACCCAAGCAAGGGCTCTGGGGGACATCCTTGGCCTCTGGGATGGATTGTTGCCTTGCAGTCAACTCCCTGCTGCTGTACCCTTCTCACGGACCCTCAGGGCTGACAGGGCCCTCAGACACTGCCAAGTGCAATCCATTCTTTGGCCAGGTGGGGAAACTGAGGCCTCAAGAGAGAAACTGGTCTGTCACAGGCTCCAAGACTGACATGCAGCAGAGCTGCCCCAGGCCAGTGGTCTTACTAATGGCTATCGTGGACAGAGCACTTGCTGTGTGCCAGGCCCTGTGTAAGGCTTGGAGTTTCTTCCACATCAGCACAGATCAACCCTACAGCTATCTTACAGGTAAGGAAACTGATGCTAAGATGACCCAAGTAACTTTCCCAAGGTCAAGATTAAAGCCAGGGTTCCTAACTCAGAGGCCCTGTTCTTGATTTCTGGGCTATCCTGTAATCATTCTCAAAACAATACCTGTGACTAAAACTGGGCTTGAGGGGCCCAAGGCTGGGCCTGGACCCTCTGCTCCTGGACTGGCCCCTTCCCCTGCAGCCAGCCCTGTAAAGGGGATAACAGCTGCACGCCAGAGACAGTCTTGGACCAGAAATGGACTTTGGAATTGCTGGTTAGGAAGATACAGCAGGAACACACATGCACATGCTGCACTTAGGAAGAGGAGAGCTGCCAGTGAGCAAGGCTTTCTGAAGGCTGGGGCGGAACCTCACAGGCCAGTTACCACCCCTGGGGGTGACCTTTCTGAATAGGGCTGGCTCATTGGAGCCAAACACTGAAAAGGTTGTTGCAGTAATGCAGATTGCAACAAATCTGTTTTTCCAGAAGCTGCTGACTCCTATCGTTATTGGGACACCTCTTTTCCAAGAGCAGGGTTGCTTGGAACTCTAAATTAGCAATCAGATGGCTCCTTAGTAAGCACAGAATCTGAGCAAGAGACATAGAAGGTTTCCAGGAAAAGTCCATTTAAGACAATGGAGAAATTGGTATTTTGCCAGAATGCCCACATCAACTAGATTCCAAGCTCCATGAAGGCAGGAACCCTATGGGCATAGCTTCAGTCAGCATGGTGCCTGGGACAAAGAAGGCCTTCAAGAACTGCTAAATAAATGAATGAGTAAATGAATGAATAGCATATATAGGACCTTTCTCTCTTATAAAAAGCCCATGTGGTAGTTATGTTTTACCCATAAGGAAACAGAAATTGATTCTTTATTACCTAGCACAGTTAGTGTAGTATTATCTACTATTCGGGTCTCATATTCTTTGCTTTACTACATGCACAGCTGATAAACAAGTAAAACGGTTGTGGCCAACATGTTTTTGGGTACTTTCCCCCACGAACTCCCCGTCTTTGAAACCTTCCCTCCAACAGCTGCTGCTGCAGATGAGGGCTGGGTAGCCTTGTTTATACCCTGTGGGCCACACTACCAGCACCACCCTGCCACAGTTGATTGTACCAGAGCTGGGCCCCCGATCTAAGGTCTGCCAATCCGTTAGCTGGCCAAGAACCAGTCATATCCATACTTCACGTTTTGAACTCTGAGAACCCGAGTTCTAATCTCAACTGAAAAATCAGGCAGAGTCTGGTCTTCCCAAACCAACATGACATGAACAAGTCACTGAGATCATGTCATTGGAGAAACCTGGAGAAGGCAGGCTGGTCTGAAGTTATGGAAGAGCATGGCTGTGCTTTAAATCCACATGGTCCCCAAGAGAGAGACAGAGACAAGAATAGCTGCTGTGGCTTGTGCCAGCTTTCTGGTGCCCAGTCCTAGCCCCACGATGCCGGGATGTACTTTCTACCTTGGATTTGGTAAGGTTTTCCTTCATCCTTTCAATAATCCCTCTTGAGCCAGTCTGTTCCCGGCTTACAACTCAAATGGGACTAAAGCATTGGCTTTGGAGGATGGTAAAAGTTCTCAAACTCCCCAAGGCTCAGTTTTCTCACCTGTAAAGTAAGTGCTTAGACCAGAGGAGCTCACCATTCCTTGCCAGCACAATTCTTTAATCTTAGATCCTACAGCTATGTGCCTCCATGGAGGTTTAATAGCTCCCAATGTATCACTCCTGTGCCAGGAAGAAGCAGAGACTTAGAGAAGGAAAGCTGAGGCAGGAAAAGAATGAGCATCTGTTGACTCATCTCCCTACTTCCTCTCTTGGCCTCTAGTCCCGAAAAGAAGGAAACAAGCCTGGAAAGTTGGAGGCAGCTTTGCTCAATGTAGAAATCACAGTGGCTAGGTCCCTGGTTTCCTCACTTTGCTGGAAGCGAGACCAAACTATGCTTGCTGGGGGCTGAAGACAACACGGTCTTGAGTCACGAGACATCCTACGGAGGAGTCGTCTCAGATGCTGCTGCTTCTTCAAGGGTGGAGGGGTTTCCCAGGACAAGGCAGCGACGGCTGTTGTATGCCGAGGCATGGCCGCTGGTTGGCAAAGCTATCAAAGCTCTTGAATTTTTCTGTTATATTTGTCCTTGTTGATCAAAGGGAAAAAAGTCCTTTTCTGGCTGAGCCCCAGACCTCTGCTTGATCAGAAATGCTTTCCCTGAAACCACTCTGGCCCTGTTGAGTGTGGCTTTGACTTCTGTCTACCTACACGCCCTGCAATAGTGCTGAGTACACACTGCCCTCCTCAGATCCTCTCAGATGTTGCTTCCTTCCAGGTTCAAAGGATCAGTGAGCAGCGTACAATCCTACTATCTCTGAGCACCATGATGGCAGTGGGGATACAGAGACATCCTTCTTCAACAAGCTCTCCAAGGACCTCTGTGGTCATGTCAGCCAGCCTGTGCCTCTCCCGACCCTGCAGCATCACCAGTTTGGGCCTCCGCCCACTTCCCAACCGGGATCCGGGATCAGGGATCAGCACATTCTCACCCTTCCCCCACCCCTCTATAGAAGGATGCCATCCCAGCTGTTTCACTCTAAAGAAATTGCTTAATCTCTTAGCCATTACACCTGCCACAGAATGGTCAAAGTGCCTTCCACTGTGGTTCTAGGATTCCAGTAAAATACTGCATGTAAAGTGTGTGACCCAGCACCTGGTGTGCAGCAGGGCCTACAGTACTGTTTACTGACCCTGAATCGCCTTCCAGACACAATCTTTCTCTAGACCAATGAGAGCAGAGACTGCTGGCATGCCCACAGCTCCACACTGCCTGGTGGCGGTGGGCCCAGCCGGAAAGCCCCGGGGAGCAGGGAGCCAAGCGTGGCTGGATCACTCTCTGGACACTCCACCTGAGGGACTTCCAGCCAAGTGAGGGGCACAGGCAGTCCTGGCACTCAGCAGGCAAGGCGAGGCCTCCGAGAGGCAGGACTGGCACTGACTGGAGCTACTGCTGCTCCAACAGTGGAGTGGAAATGCCGCAACACGCCCACCACGTCTCAAGGTCAAAGCCATCACAATGGCATCTTTGTTGCGGGATTCCAAAACCCTCATGCACCAGTCCTTCCAAAGCCAGCCGCGGGATGCACGACACGGCCCTCCCCCACCAGGAGCCCTCCAGCTTCCCTGAGTTGGGAAACCAGCCTCCCAAGAATGCTGTTTGGCCCCCTTCATTTCTCTGGTTAAGCCGGTTGAACCCCAGGCCTCCTGGTTTCTGATGGCAACAGATAGGGTGGGCTTGCCTGGGCGGGTCCAGCCCTGCATGGTTCCTGTGCAAATACCCGCTGCTGCTGAGCTTCCGTCCCCACCAAGGGTAAAGATACAAACTCCCAGAGAAGTAGAATGCTCTCCCTACCCCATACCCAGAGCCCTATCAAGTCACCCGGCCACGGAGGTTAGACGTCGGAGCAGGCTCAGGGACGTGGTCTGCTGCAGCCCTTGCTTCCAAGCACCATTTCACAGAGGAGCTGATTGAGGCCCAGAGAGGTGAAGGGACTTGGGGCACCCAGCCAGTTGCAGGTGGCAGAATCCTGCATCCAGGGGCAGTAGCTCCCTCTCAGGATCTGTGCTCAGGCTGGGTGGCTCTGGCCACAGATAGCAACATAGTCAGGCTGCCTGAGCCACTTCAAACAGCCATTGGGACTCTCAGGAGAGGAGGTGTCGCCACATCTTTTCCAAGCTTAACACAGAACTCACACTTTTTCAAGGTCCCCCCAACTCCTCGGTAGGATTCCAAGTGTTCCCAGGATCCTAGATTGTGGTGGCAGGGCAGAGGACACACATGCCCTTGGGAATCATGGAGTCTTATAGCAGGACCCACTTCCTTTCATGGTGTCTCCTCTTTAGCGGCGGACACCCAAAGTCCCAGGGGCTCATCACCTCCTCCTGCTCCAGGGTTGCAGAACTGTGGTAGTGAGGCAAGGCAGGTGAGGTAGCAGGAGGGTCTCTAAGCCAGAACTGTACTTCTGAGCAGCCCTGACCTTATATGGAGAAGTGGGCCACTGTCTTTCTTTGGTACAAGCTCCAAAACAAACAAAAATCTAGTGTCTCAAACGCCACTATTAGCGAGTCCATCCTTTGGGTCTTGAAGGTGTTTAGGGTTTCTAGAGCCAGATCTGAGGGGAGGGGCTGGTACTGTGACAAAGCTGAGGGCAAAGCTGTGTGGGAAGGAGACCAGAGTGGGCAACTGAGAGGAAGGGCCGAGGCCTCATGCCAGGGACACGGCTCTGCCAGGTAGGGATTGCCGCTGCCAACCCAGAACAAGGGCAGAGCCTGGCCTCTCTGAGTGGGAGCAGGCTGTGAAGACCCCAGACCAGGGGGCCACAAGTAAGGCCTATGCTTGTATACTATGCTTGTATCCCACTTTGAGTATCCTACAGCAGGAGCCGGAGCCCACCTCCCCATGGGGATTTCCTCAGCACCTCTATAGCTACTTGCCACCCACAGGCCTAGGAATCAGGGGTGCCAGGAATGTCCCTATGCTTCTTCTGACCTCAGGTGAATAGTTTCCCTAAATGTCTCTGTGCCTCAGTTACTTTATTTATAAAATGGGCATAGAAGTCCTTCGGTCTGCCACTCTTTCAGAACTCAAATAAAATATAAGAAGGAAAAGAGTGGGACAGGGAGAGGAGAATGGGCCCCTCTCCTCTGGAAGTACCCTCCAAACACAGCCCAGAGAGGGTCCTGAGCTCAGGGGCTTT
This sequence comes from Tolypeutes matacus, assembly GCA_026826555.1. Lineage (NCBI taxonomy): Eukaryota > Metazoa > Chordata > Mammalia > Cingulata > Chlamyphoridae > Tolypeutes > Tolypeutes matacus. The sequence continues at coordinate 1,039,686 of JAKSZT010053913.1, forward strand.
TCCCCACAGTGAACCGAAATCAGAACAAAACAGCACAGAAACCCATGCGGGCCTGCACTTCTGGGCTCAAGGACTCCAGCCTCCTCTCTCCACCTGCGGTGACTCCTGCTGCCACCGCACAGAGGCACATTAGCCCAGGCCTCCCTGTTTCCAGAATCTGGAGTCATCCCCCTAACTGGGCCCTTTCCCCAGGTCCTCAGCAGTGCGCAGTCAGCTCACTACCCAACACTGGGCATCTCCCCACAGCCCGGTCCTTCTTCAAGACAAGCTGGCCGGGCCGAGGACCCTGGACCCTAGAAGTGATGACAGGGCCTGCCTACCTTCCCCTCCAGCTGGTCGGGTCCTCCTGCCTGGGAGAACATGGCCCCAGTGGAGCAGAGCCGCTGTGGGGCACCCTCAGCTGGAGGCTACCTTCCCAATGGGCCTCGGAGGACATGCGGACTCTGAGAAGGGCCTGGGCGCTTATGCCCGTGGTTGCCACCCTGGCCTTGCATTAATATGAGCCGGTTAGTTACCCCTGAGCTGGGAGACATTCTTCCACCACCAGGCAAACTGCTGGCCTTCAGCCCAAACCAACAGGGGGAAAACTTCAGCCTCCACAGCCCTCTCCCCGCCAGATGGAAATAACGTATAGCTGCAGGAGTAGGGGGAGGAGGAAGGGAACAAAACCCAGCCCGTCCGAGGAGCCAGGCCGGAACCTTGAGTGGATGGCCAGCTGGCCGGGCACTCACCGCTCTCGTTCTTCTCGATGACATCCACCACCTCTCCGGCCTGGAGGCTCAGCTCCGAGTTCTCCTGCTTCTTATAGTTGGACACCACCACGTACTGTTCCAGGATCATGGGCTCGGTGTTGGTGTCGGCACCTGGCGAGGGCAGAAAGCACGCGGTGAGCCAGCGGCCAGCCATGGCCCCGCGGCCGGGGCGCCCCCTGTCCATCAGCCTCGGGGGAGGCTGCTCCGTTGCCAGTGCCACTCCGTGGGGCAGCCCACAGCAGGGGCTCGCAGTTCGCCGGGGCCCAAGGACAGGCCATATAGCAAGGCCCCACACCGGCCCGCTGCGCTGCAGGGACTGGGGGACATGGAGAGTGAGGGAGCCGGGAGGGGGTCAGGGGGAGGAGAGGGGGAGGAGAGAAGCAGAGATGGAGACAGAGACAGAGGGGAGGCCAAGGGAGCTTAGAGGAGAAAGCCCTCTGCTGCTCTGAGTTAGTCACAGCCCGGCCTGAGGGAGTCTGAGGAGAGGCCCAGGGCGGACGTGGTCTCCCCAGACTCCTCGGCCAGCCGGGGTATGAGGGGAGGGCCACGAGCGGGTGGGCGGCCCATGAGGGCTAAGGCCAGAGCAGAGGAGAGAGAAAGGAAAGGCAAGGAGGGGGCTCCTGCCTGTGCCCCCAACCCCTGTAAACTCAGACGGAAAAAACCAGCAGCCCTCCCCTCTGTAAGGAGAGAGCCGGAGAGAGCGTCTCCACCGCCCGGGCCCAGGCGAGGAGTCAAGAGGGTTTGAGGCCGCCAATCACTGGGGTTTACTTGCAACCCTTAAATAGAAACACATGAGGCCCGTCGAATGAGGAGCCGGGGGTGGAGGCAGGGGAGGGTGGAGGAGGGCTGAGACTGTTTACTTGAAACCCAAGAAGAAAGTCCCAGCGCCAGCCGCTGGTGAGCCCAGCCCGTCCCCCGCCAACTTTTCCTCAAGTTCAGCTTCATTCTTGTCCCTCTGGCTCACCAAGGCACTGCCGGGGAGCCCAAGGGCCCAGCTAGCCCAGCCCCGTTTCCAGGGGGGTGTCAGTCTCTCCTGGCTGCTGCCCTTTGGCCACATGGTTGCGACTCAGTCTCCCTCTGCCTTCCAAGCTGGGGCTTGTGCTCAGGCTCCCCGCGGCCTCCAGCCACCTTCTCTCAGAGGTTGTAGAGCTTGAGGAGTCAAAGGCTGGGGCACAGCAGGCAGAGAGCAGGCAGGGCCAAGCCTTGCAGAATCAAGCTCCTTCTCTGTCCTCAACCAGTCGACCAGTACCACGTTCACTGAGCAAGTTCTGGCTAGAAGGTGGAGAGACCTGGGTGCCAATCTCAGCTTACTGTGTAGCACAGGACATGCTGCCTAAACCTCTCTGTGCTCTATTATCATTGCCATCTTTAGGTTGGGGGTAGGGTGGAGATAAAACACATAAGAAAATATATGCACTGCTAGGAACTAGAAGGAGCTACAAATCAGAGACCAGTCACCTACAGGAAGCCTTCCCAGACTACCCCAAGCTCAAAGGGAATTCCTAGTGCACTTTTAAAACTATGCATCTGCCAACCTTCTGGAAGGCTGGGAGCTTCACATTACCCACCCTGGCTCTAAAAACAGCTGAGGGAGAGGGTGTAGCTCAGTGGTTGAGTTCTGCTTTCAATGTACAAGGTCCGGGATTTAACCCCCCATACCTCCTAAAAACAAATAAACAAACAAAAACCAGCTGAGAGATAGTATCCAGGCCCAGTAAGGTTCCCTGATGCCTCAGCCTGCAGCCACACTCCCTACATACCTGAGTCTAATTTGGCAAATGTTATGTGCCAGTACATACACTGTCCCATTTCATCTTCACAAAGTACAAATCAGAGGCCCAGAGAGGGCAAGATACTTGCCCCAGCTCACACAGCTGGTGTGAAGAGAACCAAATTCACTAAATGTTTTAGGCTCAAGCCTATCTCCCTTTCCATTACAGATCATTCACTTCTTATTTCTGTTTTCACACATCTCATTCTTTTAGCACAACGATCCTTAACTTGGTAGCAGACTCACCTGGGCAGCTTTTTAAAAATACCTACGACTGGACTCTACCCCCAGAGATCCAGATTTAATTGGTCTGGAGTGGGGCCCAGGCATGGATATTTTTTAGACCCTCCTCCTTTTTCCACCCCCACCCCCTGTGCAGCCAAGGGTGAGAAGCAATGCTTAGGGCTCCTTCCAACCTAGGGCAGGGGTGGTGGAAGCTGAACCCTGGAAAATCCTGAGTTGGAGGGGAAAGAAGTCCACTGCCCCTGGCAGTTTTCTCCCATGAGGCATGGGCCCTGCAGCCCCAGCTCAGCCCTGCCAGAGACCCAGAAGGGAGTCTGTCGCAGGTGAGGCCTGCCACATGGTTCTCCAATGCCAGGATTGTGTTTCAGGCAGAAATGCAACCAACAGCTGGACAGCAGGGCTGGGATGCGGCCAACTTCTGTGCCAGCCCCCTGGCAGCCAGAGGCAGCACTGGACATGACAATGACGGCGACTACCTCCCACTGTGCCCCGGGGGCCCGGACCAGGTGGCAAGGGGCTTGGGAGTGTCCGTGGCCCAAGACCACTTCTAAAGTGCACGCAGGGCCAGCCCCTGCCTTGTGGAGTTTGGGCATTCCCTTTCCAGTTTGGTGGCAATGGATGAGGAAAGTGGGAAAGGAAAACAAGATACACACAGAAAAGAGTTCCCCAGGAGCTGGGACGCTTCTGAAGCCTGAGAGAGCCCAGGGTCTACGGAAAAGAACAGCAAGCCTTCATTAGTGCTTACTCCACGTCAGCCACGATGCCATGTGCTCGGCTGCACTCTCTCACTGTCTCATTTAATCTTCACAGCACGTCTGTGCAGTAGGTCCTGTTATAGAGCCATTTTACATCTGGGAAAACTGAGGCTTATCAGGTTAAGCAATTTTCCAAAAACCATACAGCTGGGATGTAGGAGGACTGGATTTGATCCCAAAGCCCTTGGGACACCATCGCTGTGCTCTTCACCTTGGCACTGCACATGGTCTGCAGAAGGTTGCTAATGCCTGGTCTCCAGGGGAGACCCAGGCCCCACTGTATCCCGAGACTTGAGTGTGGGCTCCTTGTTGACTGTTACTGCAGCCAGTGGGTAGAGCACAGTTCCCATTAGGTGGCAATCCATAAGTGTTTGCGGAATGAATGAATGAAAAAATGATCAGGCAGACAGACGAACAGAGTGATTTAGTGGTTTGTTTTTGACTGACATGGATAGACCAGGCAAGGCCTCGCTTCTGGAATATGGGTAAACTACATTCTGAATTCTGGGAGGGAGAAAGCAAAGAGGATGGGATTGGAGAAAGGAGGAGATGGGGAAACAAAGGCATGGAGCAAGGAGCTATGGGTTTGTGGCCAGAAAGTGCTGGTGAGGACAAGCAGGAGGTGGGGGGACATCAGCTCATTTCAATCGAAGCCAAGAAAATCTGGGGCAAAATTTCGAAGTGGGGGAAAATACACACACACACACACACACACACTGCCCAGCCTTCTTGGAATATTGACCTAAGCTTTTTGACCTGACATGCCAGGACACAGGTAGAGAAGTTAAGAAATGTTCTCCACGTGTCACAGAGCACAGACAGGCTGCGGCACTTGGAGGCCACTCCAAAGGCTGTAGGATAGGTAGAGGGACACAGACACTCTGTCCTCCTGGTGTTCCCCCCTCCCCCAGCACATACAGGCTCCCCACTTGCTCTCTTGCTCTCTCTAGCATCTGCCTCGTAGGGTGTTGCCTGCTCAGGCAGACTGAGTGGGGAGCAGGTATCCAGATGAGAAAGCACTCCGCAGGCGCAGGCGGTGATGTCATCCCTGAGGCTGCTCTGGATTCCCTCCCAGCCAAGGCCCGGAAAATTGGGGGCTGGTGGAGTCAGCCCAAGGGCGGGGGAGGGGGCAGGGAAGGGAGCCTCCTGTCTCCACATGAGAAGGGTTTAGCAGGAGTAAGGAGAAGGAGCATCCCTCTTCCTGAGAGGAGAGCCCCTCTCAGGTTGGAGAGGGGACTTCCCAAGAGTTTTGAGTATTGTCCATGGATGAATCCTTGTGCCTTATTACAGAGCCCCTGGCTGGACCTGCTGGGGCCCTGAGAGTCCTCCAGAGCCCTGCCCCACTGTCGTCTCATGCCTGCGTTCCTCCAATTACCATCTGAATGCCTCTTAACTCTTGCCTGATCCTGGCTGCCAATTTAAACTTCTAGATTTAGCTTTATGCCAAGTCATTCCCTTGCTCTAACATATTCAATGGCTCCCCACTGCCTACAGAATAAAGGCCAAATACAAGCTCAATCTAAGTTCCCCAAATTCCCTGACACACCACCCCCCTGCTCCAGGCAATAGGCATGATTCAACACACATTTATTGGATACCTACCTTCTGCCGGCCACACTGACCTATGCAGGTTCTCACTTCTGAGTCTTTGCTTTGGCTGTACCCCAGGCCTGGAATGCCTTCCCTTCTTCTCTCTACCAATCCCAGTGCCACCCAGCCATCTCAGTCTCCCTGATCACTCCTGGGCTTTTTGTTGGGCACTGCTCCCTGACCAGGCCATGCGCTCCAGACAAGAACCTACCCCAAGAGGGAGGGCACTTAGGGCTTGGCACTGCAGGCATGTCACTGGACACAACTGTTGCATAGAGTGCAGGGAGGAAGGAGTCACAGAATTTAGAGTCTCGGGGTTTGAGTTCGAGTCCTGCTTTGCCTCTTACTAGCTGTGCAACCCCAGGGAGGACACAACCTCTTGAGCTTTGGCTTCCTCACCGGTAGTCAGGAACGATAATAGTTCCTACCTCATGGGGCTGTTCTGAGCATGGAATGAGGGGCCGGGGACTCATTCTGAGGGGCCGGGGACTAGTGCCCTATGTAAAGTGTAGAAAGGAGTTTATAGAACAAACAGAGAAATGGGGGCCTCATGTTCCTCCGCAGTCTCAGAACCAGCAGGCAGCTCAGGGCAAGGGGCACAGGCACTGGCACCAGGGAAAGGATGGGGAAGGGAGGCCTGCAGCTGTGTTGCTGCCACACGCCACTCTAGACTCCAGCTCCAAGCAGGCAGTAGGCACTTGGCAGCTGGAGGGAGCAAGCTCAGAGTCTCCCTGACCCATTGTAGGGCTGATGTCAGGCTGAGCAGCCCAAGGATCTTATCTGCAAGGGTCTCTGGCATCAGCCCCTCACCTCCTAGTTTCCTGTCCTATAGAATCCTGCAACATTCCAGATAGGGAAACCAAGGCCCAGAAAGACCTGGCAATGCGCCTGACACTCGGCCCCAGAAGCCCAGACTGGCTGGGTTTTCCCTCCGGCTCACGCTGCCTCCCTCAGCCTCTCGCTCCAAACATCTGGGTTTACCCTGAGCAGCCAGGCCCTGTGGTGGCCTCCGTCTCTGGCTCCCCATGCTCTCCCTGACCCCCCCAAACCCTGGGCTCCCCACCAGGGTCCCCTTATAACTGGTTCCTCCCAGGCCGGGCTGGGTCTGCTGGCCTCGCCATAGGCCCCCAGGCAGCCCAGCTATACGTTTGGTGAGTAAAGTGTATTGCTGTGGGCCAAGTGGGCTCTGGTTTGCTGGCTCACGGAGAAGGGGAAAAAGGGACGGGAGCCCAGTGATTAGCTCAGGCCCAGGCCCTCGGCACAGGGAACACCAGAAGGACGACTGCAAGGAGCTCAGGGCCTGGCAAGGGAAGGGAAGGGGCCCTCCCACCCGGCTGCCTTCTCCTCAGGCTCCCCCTCCTGGGCTGTCCGCCTCCCATTCCCTGCCCACAGCTGTGGTGGGGAGGGGCCGGGCCTTGGGCTCTGACCACCAGGGGCTGGCCAACCCCTTCCGACCCCTGACCCTTCCCCCGCTTCCCCAGCCTGAACCTTGCTCTCAGATCTCTTGCCGGGATTGGGGGGGGCGGGGAGTAATACTCAGAAATGGAGGGGTGCTGTGGAAGATCCTTCTAGAAACCCACCACAATTCCCATCCCTGCCCCCTGCCACCATCTCCCTCCAGCAGCTCGGAGCCCAGCTGTCTGGGCTTTTTGGCCATTGTTCAGTAAGACCAAGGGCTAAAGGCAAGCCTCTGACCCCTGGCCCAAGCCCTTGAGGACCAACCTCAGCCAGCATGCTGGGCCAAAGCCCTGCAAGTCCCCTGAGCCTGGAGGCAGCTCCAAACTCTGGGTCACAGTCACAGGCTTCCCAGCCCCCTGCCCCAAACTTCCAGCTCTCCAGTGAGGATCCTGGAACCAGAAAGAGCACTGGCTTAGGCACCAAGGCCTTAATCTCTCTGCCTCAGTTTCACCATCCGAAAACAAGATTAACAATCTTTGGCCGGCCCATCTCGTGGGAATGGCCCACTGAGATAATGTGCTTGGCCTGGCCAGCTGCACTGAGGGGAGAGGAGGAAGGGGTGGAAACGCTGTAGATGAGGGTAGCCATCGGCTGAGCACTTCTTGTGTGCCAGGCTCCTTCACAATCTCCAGGCGAGGGGGGATGACATCCACACTCCACAGAGGAGGACACTGAGGGCTGAGGGAGGTCATGTAAGCACAGGCAGGACGGGGCAGAGCTGGGATTCAAACCCACGCTGTCCTCCACGGTCGCCACCCCCACGAAGGGCTCCAAGGCTGGATTCGAGACCCTGCGAAGGGCCGGCCAGGAAGGCAGAGGGCCCAGTGAGCGGGAGGGCAAGAGAGGCAGCCACACATCCCACAGGAGCTTGACAAAGTGGCCTGCGGGCGCCGGCCCCTGCTCACGCAGGCCCGGGACACACATGCTCACACGTATGCATTCGGGCCAGTACCTGTCACGTCCTTCTTGGGAGACTCAGCCCAGCTGGAGAGCCACACTTCCAAGTCCCCCGAGAGAAAGCAGCACCAGGAGAGGAGAAGCAGAGGAGGAGAAAGAACCGTTAGGCAGGCAGGAGGTCCACCCGGCGAGTGGCCCGGGCTGGCGGAAGGCGGGGGAGGGGAGGGAGGGAGGGGAGAGATTTCCTGGCCCTGCTGGCTGCTGGGCGTGGGCCCTGTGATTACAGCCGCTGGGCCGGCTGCAGCGGGGATAATGAGGTGTCTGCCGAAACGCAGGGATCCGCTGGAGTAGAGAGGCTCCCACACAGCGCCCCTCTGGAACGGGGCCCGCGGGTTATCGCTGCCCTGGAGAAGGCAGCCTGGCCCTTCCTCTCCGGCCATGTGGGTGGCTGGCCCCTCAGGCCCGGTGGCTCCAAGGACCCTCGCAGCTACCAGGACCGGTGCACCCAAGGCCAGTCTGCAGGGCCTGGGCTCCCGTCTCCCGTCCAGCGCTTACCACAGCCCCACCCAATGCCCAGGCAGAATGAAAGGAAGCTCATTTCAGAGGCACCCCTGCCCCCGCCCCCACCTGCCTCCTCCCCTTCCCCTGCCCAGAAGGACAGGGGTCTTCAGGGACCAGAAGAGCTGAGGGCTTTACTTCAGGCTCAGACAGCAGCGTCCAATCTGGACCTCGTCCTCCTTCCAAGAGGGAGGTGCAAAATCAAAGCACCATTAAGACATAGGATCTTGAGATTTGATCAAGTAACATTATAATGAGGCAGAAAGCTCTTAGCCTAATCCACCATGGTAAAGTACGGACATTTCTAGATTCTCCAAGGGTTACCATGTAACAAGCACTGACAGGTGGCTCATCTGCTCCCCACGACGATACCATGGGGGGGGTACACATTCTTAGTCCCATTTTACAGATGAGGAATCTGAGCTAAGAGGAGAAGTAACTGGCCCAAGTTACCATGACCCCAGAGTGGCAGAGTCAGAAATGGACCCAGCTCTGGGGGTCCCAGGACTAGTGCTTTCTCTGCTGGGCTGCTCATCGCCTCCAAAGGAGCAGGGTGTTGGCTGCAGTGGGGATAATTAGAAGGAAATGCTGAGATGCAAGTCCGAGGGGCAAAGCCTTGCACTGCCCATGCAGCATTGCCCAGGGGAGCTGCCTGACCCAGTGAGAGAGCAAGGATGACCAAAACAGCAGTGCACATTTAGACAGCACCGACTGTGTGCCGGGTATTACCCAGAGCACTTTGCACATTGTTAACTTATGCCTCACAACCAAGCTACAGGGATAGGTGGTAGTCTTCTTCTCATTTTTGCAGATGAAGAAACTGAAGCAGAGAGGCTGAGCAACTTGCCTGAGGGCAGCTAGTATACTGTCTATCTCTTGAGGGGACACAGGCCTCAGGAGATGAGAGCTTGACGCTGCTCACAATTTAAAAGATCTAGTACCCTGCGTTGCTCAGCAAGCTGCCTTCCAGTTGCAGGCTGGAACTGGGAAACATGGTCCTTTCAGTTCTCACATAAACCAACAGACTGGCACTCCAGCAGAGAGGTTTAGCAAGGCCTCTGGAGTCAGCCTGCCTGGGCTCAAATCCAGGCTCTGCCTCTTTGTGTAAGTTACTTAATCTCTCTGAGCCTGTCTCCTCACTTGTTAAAACTGAGCTGAAGTGCTACACTCGCCTTCTAAATTGCTGCAGATTAAACAAGGTAACATGTAATAGGTGCCCACCGGTCAGTGCTTGATAACGGTTAGCCATTACCTCCCGTGAGCTTGGTTAGCGTGAGCCTGGTTCCCTGGGCACAACCAGCCCTAGGGCACCGTGAAAATTACACCATGAAAATGAGAACCAGGTGGCGTTCAATATCAGATGTACCAAGAAAATGCTGGCCCTTGTTCAGAGATGCTTCCCCAGAGTCACGCCCAGACACAGAGGTCAGCTAGAATTGGGGGAAAAGGGACTCCTGGGGACTTCACCAAGAGACAAAGAGAGGCAGGTCTAAGGCAAGAAGCTCTCACTAGGCCTAGCAGCCAGAAGCTTCCTCAGGCAGCAGGGCGATGCTGGCCAGCTTTCAAGCCCTGGGAGACGAGGTACAGGTACTTAAGGCCTCTGAGGCCTTAAACTGGTTCAGCCAAGTAGGTCTGAGTTCAGAATGTGGGTCTCCATTGCCTGGTGCCTACATCGTGCTGTAATTACAACTTCCCACTGCTGTACCCCAGAGATGTGGCCAACTGGGCTGTCCCACCAAGGCCATCCCATGCCCCTGAGCAAGCCTAGTGCCAGGCCTGTCCCAGCCCCATGTGGCCCTACACAGCCCTGCACTGACCCAGCCGAGATGTCATCTAAAGCTCCATCTCCACCTGCTTTATTCACCTCTTATATACATTCCTTTTTTCATAAGGAAAACTTCTGGGAACTGTCAACCTTGTTCAAGGAGCTAAGGGAAGGTATTTTCCCTGGGCCTGGAGAACCCAGGAAGACTTGTACTGGTAGAAAACAGGGGTTGCCATTTTTATTTTATTTTTTTTGGAGGTACCTGGGATTGAGGTACTGGGGATGGGAAGCAGGTGCTCAACTACTTGAGCTAAATCTGCTCCCCATTGGCAACATTTTATGCAAAGGGCCAGAGAGTAAATATTTTAGGCTTTGGGGCCATACTGTCTCCCCACAACTACTCAGCTCTGTCATTGTAGTGCAAAAGTGGCTGTAGACAATATGTTAACAAATGAGCCTGGCTGTGTTCCAGCAAAACTTTTTATAAAACTATATGGAGGGCTGGACTTGGCCTAGGGGTTGTAGTTTGCTAGCCCCTATGTTGGAAGGTGAAGATGTCGCAGAGAGAGTGAGCTGGCGTCCTCAATGGAGGAGCATACTCCTAAAGTCTACGAGAAATGGGGACCCTCAGCTCATCTAGACTAAATGCTCAGAAGGGCTTGGCTGCTTGGATGATTTTCTCAAGGGTCTGGTAGCCTTCTAGGCTCCTGGAGTTTGAGCATTTATACAGGCAAGGGGGATTGGACAGGAAAATATCCTTCAGCCCCTGGAAACTGCGCCTCCACTGCTATCAGCAACTATCAGCAACCGGAGCTCACGCCCACCCCCCTTTACCCACCCACCCCGGCAGGCCTTCCCTCCTCTCTCCAAAGGAAAATGGGAAGCAGGTCAGAAACGAGCCTGTCTTTTTAAAAGAAAATTCTTTTTAAAACATGATTTATTTCCCAGTCCCCTAGATCTGTAGAATTGATCCGGTTCTGCTGCTCCCACCCCAAATTAACCCCTTTCTGAGTCCCCCTCTCTACCCCAGCCTAGCAAGCCCTCTTCCAGGGTAGGAAGGACCCCCCCTTCTTCCTCATTTCGATGAACAGAGGAGAGCCCCTGGCTCACAAACCCTGTCCCTCTGGCCAGGAGGTAGACAAGGCTGCTGGCTCGAGGCTGGGAAAGTGGAGGGACAGAGGGATGGGGGTGAAGGAGCTAGAGGCAGGCGAGGCCAAGTGAGCAGCTGTGACAGACACAAACCAACTGCTTCCCACCCTTCCTGCTCCCCCTCCTGTGGCGCCAACTCAGAACCCCGGGCCCTGCAGAGCAGGCTCATGGGGCCTGATGGAAAGCGAGGCTCACTGGGCTGGGAATCTGCACCACTGGCTTCGCTGAGAGCCAGCTGGGTGACCGTGGGCAAGGAGCTTAACTTCTTGAGGTCGGGGAACTGGATGGAGAATGAAAGAGACTTGGTTCTTGTGCCTGCTCTGTCACTCAGCTCACACTGACTCTGGACAATTTAGCCAATCTCTCGGGCCTCTTTTCCTTCTGTAAAATGGGGGTAAAATAGCTACCCTAATGTAAACTACAGACTTTAGTTACCAATGTGTCAATATTGGTTTGTCAATTGTAACAAATGTATTACACTAATGCAAGAGGTTACTAGGGGAAACTGGGGAAACTGGGGCAATGGGGGGGGGAGGAAGCAGGCATGGGGGTGGGAAGGGGGCATATGGGAGCTCTATCTTTCCTCCACAGTTTCCCTATAAAGCTACAACTACTCTAAAAAATAAAGTCTATTAAAAAAAAAAGCCAGTCTGCCTTCTGATCAGAGTTTGTCTGTGAAAAGGTTTGGAGGGGTGGGAACTGGGCCTCGGGGACATAGGAGGGGGGGGGCAGCAGCAAAAAGCTGGTGGTGAAAGCAGCGAGCGCCTGGGAGACCCCACAGACTCAGTCCTCTGTGCCCACGATACCAGCAGGAACCCAGGCTCAGAGAAAACAAGGTCCCTGCAGGTCACAGCCACATCCAGTGACTTGTGGACACTTAGATGCCAAACCTGATTCTGTCAGATTCAGGTGATTATGAGAAATCAAAGAACTATCTGTAGGTACCCCTTTCATGAAACTCCCTCCAAACTCACATACACCCCAGTACTACAGAAAAAAAACAAATCAAACCAAACCAAACTTGCATCGATATAAATTAGGAAAGGGGAGTCTTTCCTTACAGGTTCACGTAAGATTTCTTCTAACCTTGAGTAACTCCAGAGCAGTGAAAATTGTGTTCGATTTACTCAAACCCAGTCTCAAGCTATGTTTCCAGGAATCCTTCCCTGGTGTAAAGCAAGTTCCACCCATTGAAACTAATAAATCCAGAGTGGGCTGCAAGCCCAGGTGGGAGAGACAGGATGAGAACAGCCAACAGCACAAACTCCACGGAGAGTGAGAGCGAACCAAAAGCTCCGGGGGACCAGGGCAGGGTCACCCGCCTTATCGGCTTACATAGCACCCGCCCTGGGCTCTTGGGAGGGGAGGAGAAGAGGGGACCCTGCCAAGGGCCCCGAATGGAAGGAAGCCCTCCCGTTCCAAGTCCTTGCATCCTTCAATATCTCAGCTCCCTGGAGCACTCAAGACCTCTCCCTCTTTGGGAATTCTATTGTTCTTAAGGATCTTGTCCTCACTGCAGCCTTGAACTGGTTTCTAATTATCTGCTCTATTCCAGTTCTTTCTCTCCATTCATTTAACCAAACTTTGCACAGGGCTGCATTTTTCAGGTTTCCTACAAACCCCACACGTTTCTTTTTCTTTTTGACTAGGCCACCTTCAGGAAACTCAGCCACCCCTTTTAGTGCCCAGTCGCCGGTAACTAGAGGCTATAACAATAGGGCTAATAATAGCCATTAGCCCTATTATTTAACAATCTATTATCCAATAATCTTGTAGTAGCTGTTGGAATCGTGGTAGTTTCCACGAGGGGAGCACATTCCATTGGCAGGCACTATTGTAGGCAGTTGCTCAAATCTTCACAACTTTGTAACGGGTCCTTTACAAAGAAGAAACTGTGACTTGGATTAAGAGGCTTGACCAAGGTGGCACAGCTGGTAACTCCTGGAAGAGGAGCTGGAGCTCAAGCATCTCTACCGGAACCCTGGGTCGGGCTCTGGACTCTTGGGCGATGCTGTTGCCTAACTGAGCCGTATCACACGAGCCACAGATCCTTTTGCTGAAGAGTCGCTTATGAAGCGAATATAAATAAAGCTTCTTTTACCACTGTGGGTGAGACCCGCCAGGATTTTCACCAAAGCAGAGTGCATCTAGAGTGACTGCCATTTGGGAAAGCCTGGCACCGACACCGAAAGCAAACAAGAGTTGAAATATGCCTTTCAAATCAGTGGTCCCAGGGGGAAGGCTGCAGTGGCGCCATTGTTGGGTAGTGAGCCATTCCTCACCTGAGCAACTCTAGGCAGTTTGTTCCAGGTGATCAGCAGCAGCCTGCTCATCACAAACACTTACTGAATGAAAAAAATGAGTGAGCAGCTAATGCTCTCAGCCCCTGCCTCCTACTCTCACAGCCTCCAAGGCAGGGTTCTATGGGGACAAGACCTGTGCAGGAGCACAGGGCCCCATGCTCAGAAGGGCCCTGCATTTGGTTTAAGGCACTCCTGCCACTGATTTGAAATCCTTAATGATTTATGAACAAAAGGCCCTGCATTTTCATCTTGCACTGCATCCTGCAAATTAGGTAGCTGGTCCTGCTCAAGGCTGGGTAAGGCTCTACTACACAAGTGCACCACAGCTGAAATGAATCTTGCCAGAGAAACCATCTTCTGCAGACTTCTGAGCTAAATAAATAAAAGCACTAAAGAAGCAATTTAGTAGTGTTGAGTTTCTAATGAGTATCTAATTCTTAAAGACAGAAAGCAAATCCTAAATCCTAAAGGCCATTGTTTGTCTCCAGATTTTCCTGCTCCCCATCACTGCCCACTCCCTCTGCTGGCTTCTTGGCAGTACCCTACAGGCTAGAGGCAGCATGATGGCACTCAGGACCAGAGAGGGGAAGAAATTTGCTGAAGATCACACAGCCAGCAAGCAGCAGAGCTGGGGCTGGAACAGTTACGCCAGTTCCCATTTACTTAGCCCTCATGCCAGGCACCACATTTTATGAGCATTATCTTACTTAATCCTTATCCCAATCTGCATCTCACCAATGAGGAAAGAGAGGTTCGGGAAGCTAAGGTTGCCCACAACATGGAAGTGCCAGTGCCAGACTTGAGCCCAGGCAGCCCGACTCTCAGGTCCTGCTCCCCAGGCATAAGCCCCAAGATGGGGCCGGAATGGGGAACAGAGGGACCCTAATGGAGGACTTTCTTCTCTGGCTCCTCATTTATCCCTGCTGTGATTCTCCCTGTAAATGTGGCCGTACTCGTCTTCCTTTTGCTCTCAGTGAGAAGGGGCCTGCCTCCTTCCCCAGGAATTGCCCTTCCCAGAATCCAGAGCACACATGGGGGTAGCCAAGCCCGGGGTAGGAATGCAGTGCTGACCCTCCAGGCCGCTAAGCTATGAGGTCTGGGAACAGTCAGTTTCCTGCTCAGGTGGGGAATAGGGTGGGGTGGGGGCTCCCCTTAGGGACTGAGTTCAAGGGCGCCCTGTTTAGGGTGGGGCTGGGACCAGCAGAGCCCAGCCCAGGTGTGGGTGGAGAGGCCAAGGATGCCCCCAGGGGTGATGCAACTGCCCTGGCAGGGGGTGGCAGGCAGGACCACCATCCTCCCTCCACCCTTCTGAGAAGGCGCCCTGAGTCTTGACTGAAGACAGGTGCTATGGTCAGTCAGGCCCGGTGGGTGGACAGAGGGGTGCTGGATGGGGAGGCCAGCGGGCCTCTGAGCCTCCACTCCCAGCAGCTGCTGCCTGACCCTACGGTGGCCCTCGGGCTGCGGCCTCCCCCTCAGTTCTCAGGTCCTCACCTCTCCCCGTGCTGGGTGTGCATGCAAGGGAAGAGACAAACTCAGCCCTCTTCAGAGTTCCAAGTTCCCAGCTCCCCCTCTCCCTGGGGTGGACTGCCTTGGTGGTCCTCCTCCACTTACTGTCCAATTCCCGCACCCACCAGCTCCCTCAGAAGCCCCAGCTGATACCCGGATCTGTGTTCACACGGAGGAAGAGGTGGCAGCCACGGCACCAGGGGCCAGAGAAGCCAGAGGAAGTCAGCAGCGGCTGTGCCTCCAGCCCCCCACCCCTGCAACTCCTCTCCCTCCGTGGCTCAGTTTCCACCAGAGCCGTGGGTGATGGAGGATGGAGTCAACGACCATGGGCTCGGGGCAGACATTCCTGTCCCAGCACAACAAGAAGTGGAATGTCTTGGTTGCTCCAGACTGGACTCTTGCTATCAGATTATCAATCAATCAACCACCAACTATTTAATGAGTATCCACTACGTGCAGAGCTGGGGCCCCTGGTTATTACCATCTGACTCTGTGTGTCTGTCTGGAAGCAACAGAGGTGGAGCCCAGATATTTACAGCCAGACACCCTCCCAAGTGCTCCTGTGTGCTTCGGCAGTTGTGGTGGTAGTGGTAGCGGGGGACGATCAGTGTGGCTCACTCCCCTACCTGCCTGACACCGGCTGGGCCACCACTCAAGTGCACCCTCCTTTCCTGGGGCTGCCCATTCAAAAGAGAGAGGGGCTTGGGGTCCGAGGTGGGGGATACGGCAGGGCTCTGAGTCCTGGAGGCCTTGCCCCTGCGTGTGGAACCCACCTTTGGTGCATAGCTCAGCATGTGTCAACTGACATCTGGCTGGATGCTGCCATGGACTGGAGCAGGAAAGGGGTGGAGGGTGCATTAGAGTTTGCCAGCGAAACAGAAGCAATGGGATATATGTGTGTGTGCATATACTATTTTAAGGAACGGGCTTATGTGACTCTCCCCCACCCAACCTGAAGTTCCTTAACCCTGTCAGCACCTCACAGCACCTCGAGCACAGTAGGTACCCAATAAATCCTCAGTGGCTGATGGAAGGATAGACACTCCTAGCTCTCAGTTCCAAGGATTTCATGGGGAAACCAAGCGACTTACCCCACTGCCCGGGGTCTGCTTGGCCCTCAAGGCCCTGTCCTCTCTCTAGTGCAGGTTTAGCCTCCACGGCCACACACTGGCCTTCTCAGGCTGAGACAGACCCTGAGGCAGATCCCCACACCCGGCAACACATCCCTGAAAGGCTGCTGGCTTCTAGCATCTGCTGCAAAGCCTTTTAAAGAGATTTGAAAAAAAAAAAAGTATCCATAACCAATACGGTCTTATGGCAAGATGGATGTTGCAGGAAATGGGAGTCTGAGCTGGAACAACTCGCTTATCTATAATGTCTGCTGGAACAAGGGCTCGGCACAGCCCCCCACGGTGTCTGCTGGCACCCCTCAGCCTCTCCTCTCCCCCAGCCCTCCCCGGCTCTGCAAGGATCTAGACTGATCCCCTGAGCTGTCAAATGCCACGTAAGCAAAGCCGTGCATGCGCGCGCGCGCGCACACACACACACACACACACACACACCCCACTCCTTGGGAAATCCCCACATCTGGTTCTCATGTGACCAGGCTATGCCCAGAAGGCCTCAGCTGAAAGGGCCTTGACAGGGGAGGGTCAGGAGCCTGTGTGATCTCTGGGGAGGATGGAATTAACCCTTTGGCACCAGAGTTCAGGGTCCCTGGCTAAGGCTAACTCTCCACCCTGTAGGGGGATGCAGTGCTCAGAGGCCTTGACCCCAGCTCCTGTGCAAGAGTGGGAAGGTCGGGCCACTTCTCTGGGCGACACCTGTGAGATGAAAGGGCTGGATGGACAGGTTTACAAGCCCCCCCTCTTCTCTTTCTATGTCTTGTCAATACCATCATCAACCACCGGGGGTTTGTTTCTGCTGGATGGAGATTCCTGGCCCAGCAAAAGCCACAGTCTGTTAGTCAAATATTTAATGAATGATTCCTAGTCCCTGGCTAAAGGGGCTGTGGCCCTGGAATGGTAAGGAGAAGGGATCTGGGCAGAGATTGGCCTCATGGGGACAGGAGACTGACTGCTAGAGGCCAGAGTCCTCCCAACCATAGGAAAGGGTTGGAGGCAGCCCCTGAGGCAAGGTTCCTCCAACCCAGTCTAGTTTATTTATTTTATAATTAGAACTTTTGAGTTGGAGCAATTGGCAATAGCATCTCCGAAATAGCACCACATGGTAGGTAATCTGGGGAGGTGGATGGGATGCCCAAGCCCAGGTTAGAAGACACGGCACACTGGGGCAGCGAATGCTGGGACTGCTCATGTGTCCTCTGTGCAGCTCCACCAGGTGACAAGGGAGAATCCTCAGAGAACTGGATGTGGAAAGCCTTGCTCAGCAGCCCCAGGCAGGGCTGTGTGCCTCGTGTGGAGGCTCCAGCTCTGCTCCCACCCCACTGTAGCACTACGTTGGAACGCTGCCATAACTGCCTGTTTACTTGCCTATCTCCCCGCCCAAGTCTGGGTCCTTTGAGGATAAGGACCTCACTGAATTCTTCTTGGTGTCCTCGGGGTTCTACTGCAAGGCCTGGCACATAGTAGGGACTCAGATGTTTCCTGGATAAATCTA
This sequence comes from Tolypeutes matacus, assembly GCA_026826555.1. Classification (NCBI taxonomy): domain Eukaryota; kingdom Metazoa; phylum Chordata; class Mammalia; order Cingulata; family Chlamyphoridae; genus Tolypeutes; species Tolypeutes matacus. Next base: position 1,057,052 of record JAKSZT010053913.1, read on the forward strand.
GAAGCCAGCCACAGAACCTGAAAGGTCAACAATAGGTCTGGCAGGAACCATTTAATCCTGGAAGGGAAATCTAGATGCATTTGGAAATCTGCTTGCCATCAGTAGCCTCCCAAGTCAGCGAGGAAGAGGGAAAGGGCTCCCTTAATCAGAATCCTGCGGTCAAATGCCAATGAGGAATTAATGCAGGGATCTTGGAGCCAGCCGGCTACAGGCATCAGTGTGTGGCAGGAAGCTGACAGAGCAGAACTCGTCCCACCCAGCCAGATCTAGACGAGGGATGCTAACGGTTGCATGAATGCAAGGTTTCTCTGGGGGGCCCTGCCAATGTACAAGGCCAGTCTTGGTTTGGGCTCCTGTCACTCACTTGTCATCACTGCCTCAGGATGACCTTACCCTCCTGTTGGGAACAGTTATACACCCACCTCGGCCCTGATCCGACACTCAGCAGGGCTCGGGTGGTCCAGGGTTGAGCTGGGGAGACCCTGGATAAATGGGGAAAGGCAGTCCCCAGAGACCTGCAGGGGGCCTTTTCTGAGGCCACTGTACCCATCAGTCAGACAGCAGCACCCAGCTTGCGAAGCGGTGGTCAGCTCTTCCTCCTGAGCACAGGGAAGCGAGGGGACTTTCTCACATGGCCCGGTTTTCTTGGTACAAGACTCCAGTTCTAACATTAATGAAACACATCTTTGTACCAGCTGCTCGGGTCCCACGTGGCAATGACAAGATCCAGGGGGCAAAACAGAGTCAGAGAAAAACACTTTTTTTTCCCTGCAAACTTCTAGTTTTACTGAAACTTTGGAAAACATTTTTTGCCTTCACATTTCAAAACTGACCAATTATAAAAATGTCATGAGCCAACTAAGTTACACATGCCACATTTCTGTTTCTAAACAAAGTAACTTTAGATCAGAAAAAGGTGCTAAAACAATAAGTAATGCACATTTTCCCCAAATCTTTGTTTTTCCATTGGCTTCATGATTACTGGAAATGTTGTCTCGTTTGTCACATGTCTGTAAACCAAAAGGCTGAAGTGAGGAACAAGTAACTTTCTGGCTGAGGGCCGCGGTGGGAAGTATTTCTCTGCTGGACCACAGTGTGGGTGTTTTCTCCTCCAGAACAAAACCGTGTGGAAATAAAGGGCGGATGGAGTCTCATCACTGCCTGCTGATGAAGCCAGAAGGGAGGGCAGTGGCTGGGCAGGCTCTTTAGACAGCTATTCCCCAAGGTGCCAGCTGCGGGATTGGTGTTCCAGGGATACGAGGCTTAGAATCTTCCATCCTCTGACAGGCTCCCATGCCCCCTCCCCACGGCCCACCCCCCAACTCAGGAGACAAACTGAACATGTCTTCAGGGAACAGCCCCATCTGCTCCTTCTGCCACCTCTACAGCATCAACCCACATGGATGACCCACCGAGAGTTCATCCCGGTTGGGTGGTATCAGCACCCCTGGGGAATCTGTCAAAATGTAAATTCCTGAGATCTGCCCCCAGGGATGCTGATTCAATAGGTCTTGGCTGGGCCTGGGAATCTGCAATTCAATGAGCAGACTCAGGATTCTGAAGCTAACCTCCAGGCCAGCTTCCCAGTGGGCTAAGGGAATCAAGGCTACCAGCGAGCTGCCTCCTTCCTGGGACTGTGATGGGCTCCAGAATTGGGGATATACCCACCCCCCGCCCCATGCTCTGTGTCCAAGCCAGTAGGAGAGTGGGACCGCGCTGCCTCTCGCCAGGAGAGTCGTGGCACAGAAACACGTGAGCAGCACATTCACTTTCTCCATCGCATCACTGCCACATGGGCGGGCGGCAGAGGTGCCAAATCAATCAGCCTCCTTTTATTTCCAATTAGATGGCTTTGAACTCCAGGGGTGACATCAGGCTGAAGACCCAGAGCCATGAAAATTAAAACTGTTTAAAAAACACCAAGCCGGGTGAGATGTGCTAGTAGCCAATGCCTTCACGAGACACGTTTACTTTTGGAATGGGCCATTGGAAGGTGCCAGGACTATCTTGGCCGTGTTCGCCAAGCAGCCTGGGCCTTTCTCACTGAGGATGGTGGCTTGCGCTGACAAGAGAGCTCTGAGAATTGCTTTGAGAATTGTCCAAGGCTTCCTTTCCAGACTTCTCTCCTGGCCTCCCCTTCCCTAGCCCTCCTCTAGGTTCCTGCCAGGGTGGTCACCTCTCCTTCCCTCAAACTTACTAAACTCATTCCAGTCTCTGCATCTTTGCTGCCGTGGCCCCTCCCACCAGGACACCTTCCCACACCCCTCTGCTGGCCCACTCTCCTTCACCCTTCAGGACACATCTCCAACTTCTCCCTTCTTGTCCCCTCCCACCCTTGACTCCCACAGCTCCTGCATCACAGTCTAACCTGTCCTGGATTAGTTGCTGAATTCCTGAGTCCTTCCTGCTTTCTCAGCTGAGCTGTGAGCTCCAGGAAGCCAGAAGCCAGCAATTGCTGAAGAGAAATGAAAGTTGGTGGAAGCCATTGCTCAGAGTGGAGCTAAGGCTGCTGCCATCCGCTTGGTCTCTGTCCATCTCCATCTGCAGCTGGAGAACAGGCCAGACCCGGGCTGAGGCAGGGAGCCCCCTGGGCTCTGGGCCCCGCTGGGCAGTCCTGGGGAAACGCGAGGCACCAGGGGCCTTAAAGATGTGGCTTTCTCTGCTTTACAATGGCCTCCTCTCCACTCACCCCCTCCAGGGCTTGGTGGGAGTGCGAAGAGGAGACTGGGTTCTGCCCACCCCTCGCCTTGGGCAGGCAGCAGCCCCTCTCTATATTGCTTCGTCTATAAAAGGAGGAGGGTAGACAGACTTGTTCTAGAGGCCAGAAATTACAGGTGGGTCTTGCTTTAAGCAAACCTGCTTTATTAAAACCCAACTCATCAAGAACCTGGAGGACATTATGTTGAGTGAAGCAAGCCAGACACAAAAGGACAAATACCGTATGATTGAGTTACTATGAACTAAAAACATTGTGTAATCTCATGGAGGTAATAACTTGAATATGAAGTCCCGAAAATAGAATGAGGGTAGAGAACGGAAAGCTGGGAAGCGGCTGTGGCTCAATCAGTAGGGCTCCCGTTTACCATATGGGAGGCCCCGGGTTCGGTTCCCGGGGCCTCCTGGTGAAGGCAGGCTCGCCCGTGCGGCGTGGTTGGCTGACCCAGCGAGCGCGAGCAGCAAGCGGGGGATAAATGAATAAATAAATAAAATCTTTAACAAAAAAAAAAAAAAAAAAAAAGAGAACGGAAAGCTGAGGACTAACTTGTGCAGAACTGGTAAAAAGGATGTGTGTTAATCTTTGGAAATGAATAGAAAAGGTGAAAGCCCAGCATAATGTTTGTAACTAGCAGGGCTATTATGTGGGTATGACAGTGGCTTAATGGGAAAGTCTAAGGTCATGCATATTACTAAAAGGAAAGCGAAAAAAATGTAACATGGGACTGTATAGCATAGTGAAATCTCATGTGAAATAGGAATATGGGGGAAATTGCATTTATAAGATCATTTTTCTTTGAAACTGAACAAATGTCTGTTAATACTTTAAGATGTTAATATCAGACAAAAAACCCCACAACATTATGCTAAGTGACAGAAACCAGACACACAGTACTACATATTGTATGATTCCATTTATATAAAATGCAAATATAAATCAATTTATAAAGATGAAACTAGATTACCAATTATGTAGGGCTGGGGAAGGATAGAAGGATTGAGAGGTGACTGCCAAGGGGTGTGGAGCTTTTCTTTTTGGAGTAATGAAATTGCTCTAAATTTTTTTTGTGGTGATGAATGCACAACACTGTGATTACACTAAAAGCCACTGATTATACGCTTTGGCTAGATCATATGGTATGTGAATATATCTCAATAAAACTGCTTAACAAATAAATAAATAAATGTGCAAGAATAGCCAGAAATAGCAGCTATGTACAGCAGGGGAAACAGAGAGAGACTGAGAGATGAAGATATTTTGTTTTTTATTATTATTATTGAAATAATGAAAATGTTCTAATAATGCTTGAGGTAATGAATGTACAACTATGTGATTATACCAAATATTGTATACTTTGGATGAACTGTATGCTTTGTTAATATGTAACAATAAAATTGGCAGAGGTAGGACACGAAACCAGCTCTAGAGCCTGCTCTAGGTGCTAGGGAATGCTCAGCAGTGGCTGGACGAACATCCTGTCTCCTCTGGGGCCAGGCCGATGGGCCACAGGATGGATAGAAATGCCACAGGTGGGTCTTTTCACTCTCAAGTCTAAGATGAGGCCAGCTTCTCCTTTCAGGATCTATCAATAACCAAAATAGCAACAACAATGTCAGCTACTACTATTGGCAGCTTGCTCTGCGTTAGGCACGCTGTTAATTCAATCCTACATTTAATCGACACAGGCACTATTTTCACCTTCATTTTCCACATGGGCTGTGAAGGTCAGATGTTAAGGAACCTGCCAGGTCGCAGAAAGTGGCAGAGCTGAGGTTCGAACCCCATCTGCCTGACTCCAAAACCTAACTCTTAACCTCAAGCAACACTGCTTCTCCGCAAGGAAAGTAGAGTAATGCGCTCTCATTAACTCAGCCCAATAATGCAGATTTTACGATCACTAAGATGGAAGCCAGACTGAGCTCACCACTTTTCCAAGGAAAAATATAAAGTAAACAGGATTTCACGAGGAACATCGACGCTAGCCTAAAAGAACAAACTTGGAACATTCTTGAGTAACCTCATTTGCATCTGAACGAACTGGAGCTCATCACGGGACTCCTTGGTGGGAATGGAGCAGCAGGTCCTGGGCCTGTCAATAATCCCGGGGCTCTCCTCCACCGATAGGATCCGTGGCTGCCTGCGCCCCCTACTGGCACCTCTGGCCCAGCTCAGGGCCCTGGAGTGACGCAGCTTCCTTGAGAACCGCCCTCGCCCCCTACTGGCACCTCTCAAAACGGCCCAGCTCAGGGCCCTGGAGGGACGCAGCTTCCTTGAGAGCCACAAGCACACCATTAGAGCTTTGCAGGGCTGACATGGGCGCCCTGCCTGGGAGCCTGCCCCAGACGGCTCTGGGCACCTGGAGCAGCGCCCACCTGGGGTATCAGCCACAGCTAACCACAGGCCCTCCCTACCGCACAAAGTCCTCTAGCCTCATCTCCTCCCTGAACTGTCCTGTCAGGTGACTGCGTAGAGCTACGTCCACCCCACTTTACAGGTGTGATGGTCAATCTGAGATGTCACCTTGGCTAGGCTATGGAGTTCCCAGGTATTCAATCAAATGCTGATGTAGCTATTGCTGTGAAGACATTTTGTAGATGTGACTGAAGTCCCTAACCAATCCACTTTGAGTAAGGGAGATTATCCTGGATAACATGGGTGGGCCTGAATCAGTCCTTGAAAGGCCTTAAGGGCAGAACTGAGGTCTTCCTAAAGCAGAAATTCCTGTTGGGGACTGTAACTTCAGCTCACGCCCCCACTGTCCGCCCTACAGATGTCAGACTTGCTTAGCCAGCCCCCACTATGCGAGAACCGATTCCTTGCAATACACCTCTTAATATAGATCTCCTACTGGTTCTGCTTCTCTGGCTGAAAGCTGACTGATACAATATGTAAGGTAACTGAGCTCAGAGGGGAAGGGCAAAAGCCCAAGGCCACCTGACGGGCGAGCGGTGGAACTGACAATGGGAACCCAGGCAGTCTAACTCTGAGGCACCCCAGCTTCTGTACAAGCTCACCCTCACAGCCACACTCAGTCATCAGATCCACCCAGCACCAATGGCATCTCACCCTCCACTGTTGCCGGAGCCCCCATCCCATCTCTCCACTCATCCGCCAGAAAAATCTTCTAACATATAAGCCAGCTCATGTCCTTCCTCTACTCAGACTTCAGTGGATCCTTATCTCACAGTAAAAGTCAAACCTTTGAACAGGCCAGCACAGTCCCACCCCAGGACCTGTGCCCTCGCTCTGGACTACTCTTCCCCATGTAACCATGTCGCTCCCTCACTTCCCTCGGGTACACTCAAGGGTCTTCTACAAGCTCCCTTGTTCCCTGACCACTCTTCTACCTAGACTGCCTCTCCTCACTCCCCTAGCCTCCTCTCAGCCCCTACTCTGCATTATTTTTATTCATAGTCCTTCTCTCGAGCTGGGATTATATTATATCCACTCATTTACTTGTTTGGTGTGGCTCTCCTAATAGAATGTAAGCTCTGTGAGGGCAGAGACTACCTCTCCTATGCACAGAACAGTGCCTGGAACTTACTAGGTGCTCAATATGTTTAGTTGACTGCCTTACACGTGGGCGCTGCCTTATACTTTCCAGAGAGATTTTTTTAATATGTTATCCCATTTGACCTCCACACACCCCACATGACAGTTGCGGAAGCAACACAGAATGGCAAAGGGACCTGCCCAAGATCAGAGTTGGTTGTGGAGATCCAAGAGTACCATCCTGCCCACCTCCCTCCCCCACCCCAGCCTCCCCCTTACCACCCTTACCACCCTTACCGCACAAGGGAGATCTGAGCCAGGGTGCACGCAGCACTGAGGAGAAATGCCAGCCCTTGTCCTTGCTCCATACCTGAACCCAGGCCCCAAGTCGCCCTGGCCAGAGCTGGGAACCAGTCAACAGCCAGGGCTCCCCTCGGTGGACCTATGGCTTGCAGTCCAGCCAGAGGAAGCGCCACGCCCCATTGGACAGTGCAGGTTCCCATTACAGGTGCAGGGCCCAGTGGGCCCAAGTCAGGCTGTCTGGACAAGGGAACACACTCCATCTCCCTCTACAATCTGACACCAACTTTCCAAGCTGCTCTCCATATGTCCCTGTCCCTGTCCCATTGCCAAATTGGACTAAATACTCCTTTCCCAGCAATGCCCTGCACTTTTCTGCATACACGCCTTTCCCCGGGCTGCTCCCTCCACTTCCGTGCACCCTCCCTCCTTTCCACCATTACCAGCCCAGGAATGCCTCCTCCGCTCTAGAGACTCCTCCAAGAAGCTGCACCTGAACCCCCAAAGCCTCCTGCTCTCTTCCCTCAAAGTCAGACAAACTCCTCCTCTTCCCGGATGTCTCCTGACTTGAGCCTGGTGACCTCTCTTTGCTGACCTGCAGAGCAGTTATGGGAAGTGTCACTCGCTCATGCACACATGCGTTCTTCCACTCGTCCATCCATCCGTTCAACAAGTAGAGCGGGCATCGATATTGGTGCTAGCCCTGCAGCCAAGGTCTTCACTCTCAAGGAGCTGCTAGTCCAGCTGTGAGCGAGTGACAGACAACCAGCAAGATGACATGCCAGAGTGTGATAAGGGACGTGGAGGGGAGAAGCAGGGTGATGTGGAAGACAGGCAGACATCGGGGGATTGGGGCAGCTTCTCTGAGAAGCTGCCGATTAAGCAGGATCGTAAGGAGCTGGCCACATGAAAGAGCAGGAAGAACATTCCAGGCACAGGAACAGAAAAGGCCAAGGCTGTGTGGAGGGGACAAGCTTGCTATGTTTAAGGAACAGAAGGTGACAGGTGTGGCTGAGCAGAGTGTTGGGGTGGGATTGGGGGTGGTAGCACAAGAGGGGTACGAGCTGAGGTCAGGAAGGCAGGCAGAGGCCAAATCACACAGGGCTCAACTGGAATAAGGTCTTCATTCCCAGTGGGAAGGGAAACCTGTGGGGGAATTTAGGCCGAAAAGTACGTTATTTGATGTCTATTTCTGAGAGATCACTCCAACTATGGTGTGGAAGCAGAAGGACCAGGTAGGAAGCTGGGGGTCTTCTTGGAGAAATGAAGGGGACCTTTAACAGGTGTGATGGTAGAGGTGGGGAGAAGTAACTATCTGGAGGTCAAGCTGGCAGGTGAGAGGAAGAAGAGAATCAAGGGCGATTTGTACATGTTGGAGGATGGTGTCAATGGGAAAGGTACTGGGAAGTGGCAGCTTTGGTGGAGGGAAGGAGAGACGAATCTGAGGCTGCACTGTCACCTGGTTTTCAAGGTCACTGGTCCCTACTTCTCCTTTAGGCTGTAAGCTGCCTAAGCATGTGGATGGACTTTCTTCTTCTGTTGGGTTCAGGTCTTGCCTCTGTGCTCAGTAAGAGAGCCTCCAAGGATGAGCTGGGGCTTCGGGGCTAAAGCTGAGAAGTGAAGGTCAGGGAACAGTGTCTGCTTTCTTTGTGCAAACGCCCCTGGTTGGGGTGACCCTGAGAAGCTTTCTGAGTCCCCTCATTACAAGGACAGGGCAGAGCTCTGCCACAGAGGGTGGGCAGTCACCCTGGTCGGTGCCTCAGTTTCCAATTTGTAAAGTGGGAACCTCCTTACCCACCATGCAGTGTGGTATAGGAAGGGCCCAGCTCGGTGCTCACTGTAGCTAGGAGCACAGAGTAGATGTCAGTAAATAATAACAGCAGCAAGCCTAAGGGGAGCTTACTAGGAGGCAGTGTTCTTAGCACACTTAATTCATCTCATCGTCGTTAAAACCCTATAAGGTAGGTATGAATATCATCCCCAATTCACTGAAGAGGGAATAGACCCAGAGAGGGCAAGAAACCCACCCAAAGTCACAGAGAGAAGCCAGGCTCCAAACTCCGCTGTCTGGTTCCAGAATTGGTCCATTTAGCCATGTCACTAAACGGCCATTATCACAAGCACGCCAATGTAAATCAGATTCTCCAAACATCCTTTTCCTGGCCTGCGGGTGGAGAGTAAAGAGAGGAGGCTTTTCTCGGGTGTGGCAGCCTGGGCAGGCCCTGTTCTGGTAGGAAGCCACACAGGACCTGAGCCTCAGAGACAGGGTGGGGTGAAAACCTGAGAGGTTATCTGGCCCAGCCCTTGATTTTACAGGGGGAAACTGAGGCCCAGAAAGAATGGGCTCACTCCCAAGGCCCCACAGTGAGCAGATCGGCAGCCGTGCCAGGACTAGTGCCATGGCTTTAGAAAATGATGATGATGATGATGGTCAGCTGATATTTCTATAGCAATTATGTTCTAGGGACTGTTGCACACGAACTTAGTTACTCTTCTACAGACACAGAGAGGTTATGAAATGTGCCCAAGGTCACACAGAGCCAAGCTTTGAGCCCCAATTCAACCAGTACGTCATACCTCTGTGACCCAGGCTAAGTTTCTTGGGGGTGAGGGCACTGTGACAGCAGACAGTCCCAGGTCTGCCCTCCTTCCCAGGTCTGTCTGAAATACTCAGGACTCCTAAGTATTTCTGGGGCTTGTTGAGAATAAAGGTCTGAGAAAAGGCCTAGAGGGCAGTAATCCTGTTGCTTGGGGCTCTGATGGCAAGTGACAGTTGAGCAAATCAGCCCTGCCCTCCTGTTCCCAGGAGGAAGCCAGTGGGTGCACACAGCTGGACACATCCCAGACAGGTAGGTGCACAGACACACACGAGCACAGACTCCAACCCACAGCCAGATACAGCCCAACACACCGGCACACACACCTGACACCTGTGCACCCGACACGTAAGCACACCTTCGGCACACAGCTGTCAAGACCCCACGTGCACACACATGAAACATGTACACGTACAATGCCACATATCCCCAAATATCCAAGCCAGGACACAACTCTCCTCCTCCTAAGAAGCATGCAAGCCAGACGCATGCTTACAATGGGGACAACTCCATACTCAGAAACACACAAGCCACACCATTACTCGACCTCAATTCACATTCTGTCCACTGCCCCTGGGCACACACACCTCTGCTGAGCCACAGGCCAAGGTGCTTGGACACAGGTCTCCCCACACAGGAGCCAGTCACAGGAGCCGTGTTTACACATACTCCCACACACCCCACAGAAGGCTGTCCTGACACCCAACACCCCCATAAACCCAGGCAAAACGGCCAGCAAGGTGCTCCAGTGCCCCCTCCCCTCCCCAAGTACACACAGCCCGCACTCCTAGGGGCTCCCCTCTCCGGGTTAACCAGCACCGCCCACACCCAGGCAGCTGTCCAGCCTCCAGCGCCCAGGGAGACTCCTCTGACCCCAGCGGACAGCGCCCAGCACACAGCGTCTCAGGCCTCAGCCGGACCCTCTCCCCCAGGCTCCACCCTCTTCAAAAACTCAGGGTGGGGCCTGTCACCTATCAGGCAAATGCCAGGGCGGGCCATCCCCTGCCCCCCTCAGCTGGCCAACACGCAGAGCCCCCTAGCCGCCCCCCCCAGCCAACAGGACACGCTCAGAGTTGGGGGCGGGTGAGTGAGAAAGGTCTGCAGTGCAGGACGCGACAAACTCACAGGGATTCAAGTACCCCCTCTGCCCCGGACTGGCCCCTCTCCTCCCTGCATCTCATGTAACCCCTCCATGACCGCCGCACCGCGAGAGGGGCTCCGGCAGAAGTCACAGCGGTGCCTAGCAGAGGCGGTCACAGCCAGGGGTGAAGGATCCGGCGGCTAACGTTGCGGGGTCTTAGGCCCTTCCCGAGACACCTTCGCGCCCCCCGGTACCCACCTGCCCTCCCATCGGGGAGAGCTGGGGGCTGGGAGACGCGGTGAGGGAAGGAGAAAGACGGTGCGAGGATCTGATAGAGAACTCAGGGGCATGCGCTGGGGAGGGGGCGCAGGACCACAGGGGGCCAGCAGGCAAGGGCAGCCACCCCACCAAGTCTTCTGCAGAATCGGGGCAGGTCGCGGAGGAGCGCAAGCACCAGGCGGCAAGGGAGATGAGAGGGGAAAAACGCCCGGAGGCTCCCTTACCTGATTTCCTCTTGGAACTGCCATAGTCCCTGAAAAAGAAGCAACAGACGGACATGGTTAGGGCCGGGCGGGGGCGCGGGGCTGCGGGGCTGCGGGACTGCTGCGGCGGGGCGCCCACTGGCGGGCTGCGGTCCGCCCTCCGCGCGGCTGCTCATGTGATGCCGGTGGCTGGGAGAGCCGCGCGCTCCGCAGCCGCACGCACTGCGCGCAGCGCCTGCCTGCCGGGCCCGGCCCTGCCTCCCGGCAGCGAGCAGCCCGCCCCGCCCCGCCCCGCCCGGCCCCCTCCCGCTCCCGCGCGGCCCCAGCTCCGCCTGTAGATGAGGGGCTCGTTTGCCCTTTTCTGCCCTTTCTCAGGCACCGTCTTCAATTCTCAGTCCTCACGCACTTCGCAAATAGGGAAACTGAGGCCCCGGGAGGAGGGCCACTAGAACCCAGGCGAGCGCCAGGCCCTGGGCTGCGCTGGGGGGGGGGGCGCTCGCCCTCACAGCTGGAATGACACCTCAACATGCCTTCCTCCACCTCCTCTTCTCCCATATAAAAAGACGTCTCAGTTTTGTCCTGGTAATTGCAGATTTGTGTAGTCCACCCTACTCCCCCTCTCCCAGACGTGAAGGCTTCCTGAAGGCACACTAGTCTGTGGTACATCCCCTGGTGGGCTGGCCCCGGAGTGGGGCAGGGACGGTGGGTGAAGACTGGTGTAGGCTGAATGTTCCAGGCTGAGGCTGGGGCACCTGGGGATTCAGGACCAGGCAGGCAGAGTGCCAGAGCCAGCAGGGACAATGGGACTGGGAGGGGTGGGAGCACTGGGTTCAAATGACCTTAGGCACCTAACCCCTCCCAGCCTCCACTTACATTCCCTGGACCACGGAGCTGCCCTGCCCTCCAGAGAGGATGACCCCACCCAGGATCAGGCTTCACTTTTCTCCTGCCCTCACTTGCCCTCCTGACCTTGCTCCTGCCTTCAACTCTCCTCACTGCTGCCATTCACTAGCCCTCAGCAGAGACCTTCACGTGAATCGCACATGCCCCTAAAATCTGGAAAGTTCTAAGGGCTTAGGGAACAGCAGAAGCCCTGGCTGGGTATCAATCTGGAGCTGGAAGAAAATGCTTTCCATTTCTCCCAGGGCCAAACAAAAGGCCAATTGTCCAGCTTAGGTCTAAGAGACCTGGCCAGCTGGTCTGCCTTCTGGAAGGGGGGGCTCTGATGTGGGGAGGGATGGCAGGTGCACAGGGAGGAGAACATGCACAGCCAGGGGGAGAGCTCACCCTCTCCTAGGCTCCCACGCTTCCCAGAGTCTGGGCTCAGAACTCACTGAATCAGAATGCCGGGGCCAGGCCCAGGAACCTGCATGCCTCACACACAGACACACAGACACACACACACCGCCTCCCGTTCGAGAATCCCATTGGTATCCATGTCTCCTTCACTCCTCACTCCTGCACTAAGAGGAAGGTCCTGTTATCCCGATTTTACATTTGAGGATATATAGCAATTCAGTCACTGCCCAAGGAGAAAGAGCTGTCAAACTCCACAGAGGGGAGAGTCCCGGAACTCGCATTTGTTGCTTTTCTTATCCCCATTTACCAACCCCTCCCACCTCCCACCCCCAAACCTGGCAGTCCAGGGAAAGGCCTTAACAAAGGCAAGCTGTGTTCCAGGGTGCCTGGTTGTGTCACCTTGAAGCTTAAATTGGGGAGAATTCCCAGTGGGGAGAAGAGTGCTATGAAGAGGAGGTGCCCTTCTGGAAGACTTTTCATTCCCAGGGAGGGAATTGGTTCCTCAGACTTTTCTGCAGAGTGAGGCTGGGCTACTGGGAAAGGGCAGGGAGGTGGCAATGAGGAACCGCCCTCCCTGTCCCACCATTTGCCACTGGAGTGGTGTGGGGATGGCCACCTCTCCCATTCATGCAACGGGGGCTGCGGCAGGGTCTTGTGAGCCCACAGCCCAGCAGGGCGGCAGGCAGGTTATGGGGGAGCACCTGGAGGTTCAGGAGTGGGAAAGGGACAGAACTCACATGTGTCAAGTGCCTCCTTTGTGCCCAGTCCCCTCCCCGGTCAGTGGTTCTCGGTGCGGCCACCAAGAATCACTGAAGAGCGAAAACTTTAGAAGCGGGGCCCACCCCAACCGACTGCACTGTCTGCATCTCCACCGAGCGCCATGAAGGATTCTGAGGCTGGGCCAGAGTTGGCTGAGAATGGTCCGCCCAGGCACAGTCTCTGCCTGTCACTGCGATCCTGACAGGTGTGCAGGGGTGGTACCAAGGATGACTCCGGTCCCCCCACCATAGTCTCTATCAGGCCCCCAGCACCCTTAAAAAACATTTATGCTAAGTAAGAACAACGTGCTTGCTGTGCCAAGAAAGCTTCAAGATAAGTTCCCTGGACTGTCCTACGACCAGACTAGGAGTCCTTTCCACAGAGACTTCTGGGTCCCCTGCAGGTGGCTGTGGTCTCTCGTTTTGCCAACGAGGAGGGCAAAACTTAAAGTAGGCAGCTTGCTCAGAGTCACACACTGAGTGAGCTGAGAACCCAGGCATTGCTCTGGGGCTCAAGACGAAACACAGCCACCCACTGAAGCAGTAGGCGCAGGGGAAGGAGGGGAACGCAGGGCCTTGGATTCTGACAAGCACTGGGGGTTATCGAGTGGAGGCAGAGGTCCTGGTAGTAGGGGCGGCCAGGCTGTGACTCAATGGTGGGAATGGCAGGCAGAGGAATCCTTCACACAGTATCTGGCCTCCAGCCCAAGCAGGCGCTGCCCTAATAGGAAATCTCCTGGAGGGTTCCGGTAGGGCATCTTTAGCAAAGCCATTTCATATTTTTAGCTGCTGCATATGCTGAAAAGAAGCTTAGGTATCCAGTGCCTGGGACTCCCCCATCCCTCACATACAGGGCCTTGGGGAAAATGCAGGGCTCCCTCATCTCTGGCATGCCTACCTCCCACTGACCTACAACCAGTCCTGGCCTGGGCAGGACAGCAGGACCCGCTTTAGGTCCAGCTCTTAACAACTCAAGACCCCCTCTCCAGCCCCCTTCAGTCCCCTTTCCTGCCCACCCCTCCTTGCTTCAATTCTTGCCCTGAGCTGGTGCTGACAGCAACCCCCCCCCCAACTGGTGACTCCACTCCTGGTAGGCCATAGTCTAGCCTGCTTCTGACTTGCTGCTGAATCACTATCTCCTGGGAGCCACCGGAAGAAGAGGAGGGCTAGTGTCTCCCTCTATTGGCCCTAGAAGCTAATGGAATTGAGAAGGCCTCCTAGGCTGTGCCCTGATGTGGCTCCATCAGGCCACTCAGCCTTCTCTGCAACTGGCCCAGGGCCGACGAGGACCACAAACAAGGTGGCCGGCAGTCCTGCTTTGCCTGAGACTAAGAGAGTTCCCAAGACGTGGGTCTTTGTGGGATCAAAAGGGCACTGTCGGCCACCTTGTGGCCCACAGGTCTGGACTGGCTAGGGAGAGCCTCACTCCCCTGAGACCCGGTACCACCCCTACCCCCCATCTAATCAGGGACTCCTAGGACCTCTCTGCCTACTCCCCACCCCCAGCCTCTTGGCTCTTCCTTATAGGATGATGCAGTCTGCCTGCGGCTGAGGACAGATTCTGGAAGCTGCAGGAAACAGATTCCAGTTCCAATCTCTGCTACCGGCTGACTGGCAACCTGAAGCTAATTCCTTCATTCTTTGACCCTCAATTTCTCTTGCATAAAAGGTTCTGCCTAGTGCCTGGCACATAGAAAATATACCTGAACGTGTCTGACACACCTCAGCTGCTACCCAGATGGCAAAGACCAAGTTAAACTTGGAACTTGCAGAACCCCTTAAAACAAAAGGAAGTGACTTCTTTAAATCCCACCTCGATGAGTAGGGGCGACTCCAGCCCTATTTTCAATGTTTTGGGCTTTCATAGCCCCCATAGCACCCACTAGTCTGTCTAGCACTTGTGCACCCAGGAATGTCTGCTCCTATACACACTGAACGTTTGAACACCACTGACAATCTATTTTCAGGTCGACCCACAGGAATTGGCAGGCTCCTCCAGACATATTTATTGGGACACGTTTAACCTGCCACGGAGTGGCCAACTCTGAGCCCCAAACAGATGTAAAGGGCTTTGCATTTTCATGCTAATGAGCACGGAAAAGGCTCAGCTTTTCTTTTCTGTCATTTCTCTAGATGAGAGACCTATGCTCCTTCACTGGGCATTCTAATAAAAGGCTGAGGCAGCAAAGGAGAGATTAGAGGGCGGGGGCTGAAAGGCATTAGGCCATTCCCCTGTGCATAACTGCCCACCCTGGGCCCTGGAAATTCCTGGTATTTGACATTCGGTGCTCTGAAGCCGGCAGAGCAAGTGTTGATCCATTTTATAGATGAGGAGACTGAGGTCTTGAGGGGTTAAGTGGCTTGCCCAGGCTCTTGAAGCTCAGGGAGCTACCTGAAGGCCATGTGGAGCCCCCCCAGAGATGGAGGCAGAGACAGGGGACATAAAACAACAGGCATTAGGTTCTCCCTGGTGAAAGAGGTGGCCATTCTGCGCAATGGGCTTCCTGGAGTGAGAGGTGAAGCCAGGCAGAGTGCTGAGGTGAGGGAAAGAATAGGAAGTGTGGCCTGGTCAGCTTCTGTGGAAGGACACGGAGTCCCCACTAGGTGGAAACCTGGTAAGGGCTGGAGGGCCTGGGCCCTCCACTGCCTGCCACCCCCTCCCTCCCATTCTCACTCCTATCAGTGAGTGCCCTGGCAGAGGAAGACACACAGGGACTCTCAGCTTGATCTTCTCCCCCTCCTGTCTGCTGGCTGACATTGACTGCTCAGCCCAGGACGCCCGTCTGCCAGGCCTGCAGCCGCTGGAAACTGCTCGCGAGGCCGGCTGTATTGCCTGGGTGGTGTCCAGCATAGAAGGTGGGTAGCACGGGCCAGGGGAGTGATGTAGAGCCTTGAGGTGTGCAAGGATGATTCTGGCCACTGACATCAACCAGTAAGGCCCTTCCCAGCTCCTGCTGTGGGGAGAGATCCTGGGGCTACAGGGCATCCAAGGCAGCTTCCTGGAGGAGGGAGCCTGGAGCTGATTTGAAGGATGAGAGGGGTTTGGATCCATGGAGAGGGCAGAGAGGAGGAAAGCTCGAAATAGAAGCAGGAACAAGCTGTTTTGAAAAGCAGCCCTGAACAAGGAGGAGTGAGCGGGGGAAGGAGTTGGACAGGCAGGGAAGGGCGAGGCCAGGCCAGGCTTTGATGTCTGGCTGTGAAATCCGGAAGGCTTCAGAATCAGGGAGTGATGTGGTCAGGGCTGGGCAGGAGGAAGACTTCTGTTAAAGTGGAGATGGGCAGCTGGGCAGGGGCCAGGGGGAGGCTGTGACAAGTCCAGGGCTGAATGTCAACAGACTCAGCTTGTTTAACTCCAAACTAGCACCTTTCAAATGACAGATCGTGACCCATTAGTGAGATCTGAACCCAAAAAGTATTCTGAAGACTGAATAGACTAGGCATGATCAGTGAGTCATCCATAGGAAGGTGAAGCATTGTTTTGTCTGCCTATCTGTCTGTCTGTTTTGGGTTGTGAGGTGAAATTTATTTCTAACTATGGGTGGCAGGCAGCAAAGTTTTGAAACACAGCCGGATTCCCTGGGCTCAGTTTTCCCATCTGAGGGCTACTCTGGGTGCCCTCAAGGGCTGTCGGGGGAATTTTCATCCCCTCTGGGAAGCCAAGGCTGTGGTGTGCTGGACTGGAAGCCAAGAAAGGAGGGTCTGAGCAAGGGGGCCTGGGGTCAGCCGAGGTCTGCAGAAGGCCGGGGATCCCCGCCCCCCCGCCCCCAACTCCCAGCTGGGTTTCTCTTCTGGCCTGTGAAGAGCCTTTGCACGGAATGGTCTTGAGAGGGAGTGACCTCTAGCCACGACAGGCACGGGGTGGGAACGCTGTCCTTTGCCCCCTTGGAGCCCAGATGAGAGTTGCTGCACTGAGGGTTCTTGTGCTTTCTCGGCCGGGGCTGTATTTTCCAGGGTTCTGAGAATGGGCCCCATTGTGAGTAAGGAGGCTGGAATTCCTGCCCTGGGAGAAAAAGCTGAATTCCTGAGCATTAAAGGGGTCTTGGCCTCCCCGGCTGGTGACCCAGAGAAGCAGATGCTGTGGCCGTCACAGACCCCAGAACCTCAAAACCTCAGAGCATCTCTGCTGCTCTGCAGCCACAGCAAAAATGACAAAGCATTGTCTGTCTGTCTGTCTCTTCAGACTGGGCAAGGAGCTCTGGGGGAGTCTCCAGTCTGGGGACAGGCTCCATGTCCAGGCCTCAGAGCAGAGGGTTAAGGGTAGGTTTGAACCCTGGTTTAGCCACTTGACGGTTTATAATGCAGGCCAGTTACTTAACCTCTCTGCACCTTCAGTTGTAAAAGGGGGAGACAAATAGTTCCCACTTACAGTTATGAGTATGTGGAATAAGGTGCAAAGCTCTTAGGATGGTCTCTGGCACATGGAAAGGACCGTTGGCCCAAAGCTGGGCTTCACAAGAGGGACCTGATTTGGAGTGTGGATGGCAGCCAAGATGCAGGAGGTGCTGACCGGCTGGCTCACCCTCATGGGTGTGGATGGCAAAAGACCCTGGCCCCATCGCCGTGGTGCCAGCTCAGAGCCAGTCAGCCATGAAAGCAAACCAGACTGGAGTCCCACCAGTGTGCATTCCGCAAGGCCAAGAAGTCCCACTCAGACAGTGACTCTGACAAGCAGTGCTCCATGGGAGCCTGGGGTGAGGTGGACAGAAACACAATGCTGATTTCCTAGAGACGGAAAATGAGGCACAGGATTGCCAGCCCAGCCCAATTGGCCAGGGATCTGCCCAGGCACCCGAGCTCCTACTTTTGGCCAGTGGGGGTTCCCTGGAGTTCTGAGGACCACATGCCAGAGACATGGAGAACCAGGGCGGGGCCATGACAAAATATGGTGATGGGGTTCAACTGTGAAGTTCCTAGACAGCAGGGCAAGGAGCATCTTCCAGTTTGGAGGCCTTCCTTGAATCTCACCAAGTCCATTTGCCTATCCCTGCATCCATCCATCCATCCATCCATCCATCCATCCATCCCATCCAGATGTTATAAGAGTTGCAACAGGGCCAGCCTTGTGCCTGAAGCAGAAGAGTGGCAGAAGACACACTGTCCCTCCCCTCAAAGAGCATACCGTCCAGATGGGAAAATAAGACACACACAGGAAGAGAAAACATACAACTCACTGTGATTAGGTGCCCCTAAGCCTGGTCAAAAGGATACATCCTATGGAAACTCCCAGGAAAAGCAGACCTGAGTGGTCTGGGGTGGTCGAGGAAGGCTGCCTAGAAGATGGGGCACTAGAGCTGGCCCTTGAAAGATGAGGGGTACTTGGAGAGTTAGAGCAGAGGCAGGAAGGGATGTGCAATCCTGTGTGTGTTGGGAGCAGAGGGTGGGGACTTCTGGGAGGCAAGGAGCAGGACATGCAGCTGGGGTCTATTGCAAGTAGGAACCTGGCTCAGATTTTAGAAGGACCTTGGGGGTGGGAGAAACCCAGTGGCGATGTTTATAACAAAAGATTGCTTCCCCTGGAAAGTGACGGCACCATCTGGTTCTGGTTTGCCGTTTGCACTGTGAAATGGGGACTTGTTTCAGGGGAGACGGAGGGCTGCTTTGCTCACCAGGCTATGCCAGCCCCACCTGCAGAGGGATGCCCGGTCCGAGTGTGTGTGTGTGTGTGTGTATGTGTGTGTGAGAGAGAGAGAGAGAGAGAGAAAGAGAGAATGTGAGAAAGAGACAGAAAGACATCAGGGCCCCACTGCTGGATGAACCTCCTTGGCTGTGGGCCCCTCTCTCCCCAGCCCTGGCCTAATTTCAAGGGAAATTGGGCTGGGAAGCTGGGAGCTTAGGCCAAGGGCTCCTTCTTCCCACGGAGGCTCAGGAGTTCCTGTCTTGGCCTCGGTGGGAAAGGGTGGTCGGAGTAGGGCCTGTGGCTAAGCTGCTTCTCCCAAGGACCTGGTCCCCCTGCAGTGACCTAGGAGGGCTTGGGTTCCTGGAGCTCAAGCAGTTGCCTCTCATAGAGAACGCTGCTCCTCCCGGACTTTCCCCATTACGAATGCACAACCACCGAGCACTCAGGAGCGATCCAGGCCCCATCATGCCTGCTTTATGTGTCTCTGAGGCAGGTGCCTTAACCCCATTTTGCAGAGAAGGCTCAGTCAGCTCAAGTAACTTGCCTGCAGTCACATGGCTAGAAGTGGGGAGGCAAGGCTTCAAACACACCCTCCTGCCTCCTGTGTAGCCTTGGGAAGGGGGCACCGCCTCCAGGAAGCCTGCTTTCAACTCCTATGGCACTGACTGCCCCAATTCTACCTCCAACACCTTATGGTGCTCTGACTGGAGCTGCCCAGTGGAATTCTCCACGATGAAGGTGATATTCTGTATTTGTGCTGTCCAATATGGTAGCCGCTAGCCAAGTGCCTATTGAGCGTTTGAAATGTGGCTGGTGTGACTCAAGAACTGAATTTTCAAGTTCATTTCATTTGAATTAATGTTAATTTTAATTTAAATAGCCACAGCAACTAGTGGTTTCCACACTGGACAGCACAGCCTAGTCCAATGGTTGGAACTGGGTGCTGCCAGGTTTTATTTGGCTAACAGTGTGCGCGTGCTTTAATTTGAATCACTTGTCAAATTTTAGAATTTGGGAGATTTCACATGAAAATATCAATTTCTGGTTTCTCATAAAGAAATCTTCAGAATGATTGCTGGGGCCAGGACAGGGCTGTCTCCTCCAGGTCAGTTCTGTTTTGTCCAGCACTCCCCCTGCTGGCTCCATCACTTAAGGTAACCAGGGGCCCTGAAGACATCTGGGTTTGTGGCCCATACCACCTAGTGTCAGTCAGCTCGGGGTCCCCAGAGTCTAGCTCACTGGCTGGTGCGTAGTAGGTGATTAGTAAATGCTGGATTCTCTGTGTTGGAACAATGTGGGACTTGGTTTACTTGAGCTCCAGGGGGGCAGTGCCAAGCACAGCCAAAGGAGGGCGTTGAGTAGGGAGAGAGGCTGGAAAGGAGGTGGGGAGACTGCCTTGCTGGCACCCATAGGCTGGCCAAGGCTTTGGATGTCTGTTTTAGAGGTGAAGAAACCCAAGCTCAGAGGAGTCAAGCCACTTCCCTAGGTCCACACTGTTAGTAGGTGGCAGAGCTGGATTCAAGCCCCAGGGGAATGACTCAGTTCCTACTACTTTTACATTCCCCAGGAATTCCAGCCTCCAAAGGACTCTTGGGCCTCTCAGCGTTCCTCCCTGATCCCTGGCGCGACAGCCAGTCCTGGATCGCACTCACTGCTGGCCCAAGCAGTCGACTTAATGAGGCAGCGCCACAAAGGGGCCGGTGGCCGCCACACTCCACACAGCGGGCACTTGAGACTGGGACAAAGGAGTCTCTCAGCCCAGGGCTTGTGTGCCCAGAAAGCCTGGTGCAGCCCCAGACCAGCCTGGGTCCAGGGCGGGCTGGGGAAGGGCTTGCCAAGGGGGGCGGCTGCCCGCCCGGAGCATCCGCGTGAAGGAGGCGGTCTAACGAGGAGCCCAAAAGATACCAGTGGGGCCGGTCAGCAGGGGGGGCACGGCCTGGGGTTCCAGGCTGGGCTCGGTCTCAGCGGACAGTGTGGCCTGGCCGATGGCAGCCCTCTCTGGGTCTGTTTCCTCAACTGAAAAAAAATCAGGGCAATGGACTGGGCCCCACCTGAACTTCTGCAAAGAGGCCTCCAGCACCAGGCCCCTCGCCCTGGGTAACACGGCCCTGTCTCCAGCCCTCCTCAGACCAGGGCTTCTGACAACACTGAATGTGCTCCCTCTCGTCTGGGCCAGCCTGGCTCCAAATACGGCCAAGTCACAGCTCACCATTCCAGATGCCAGCAGTGCCATGGCTTCGGAGCATGACGGGAAATGAGGAGGGTGGGAGCGGGCCAGGTCTTGCGGGAGTCACCACTGAGCAGCCCTTCCCACCCTGAGCCCTTCCTTCCTGAGAGCGAGGACATGCTATTATTATTACTGTTATTATTATTGACAACAGCAGTACATTTATCGCCCATTTGGATTATGCCGTGTACCAGGCTAAGCCCATACACATATCAGCAGGTTTTAGCCTCACAACACCTGTGTGGTAGATTGTTTTCCCCGTCTTTCAGAGGAGAAATGGAAGATCAGAGAGAACAAGTCACTTGCCCCAAGTGCACAGCTTATGAGTGACGGAGAAAGGATCTGAGGCCAAGCTATTTGTCTAGGGTCCAGTCCTCCTGCCACACTATTCAAGGTGCCCCCTGTGGCTAATAAGGACACATAAAATCCAGGAAGATCAGCTAAATCAGGAGTAGGGTGGGAAGAGAAAGGTAAAAGGAACGCAAAGGCTTAGGGCCAGGAACTCCAAAATGACACTGCGATTTAGATACGTTTTTAGGGAGGTCACAAGTTTGGCTTAGGTGTGAGCTTGGAGCAGGCAGAGGAAGCCTGGCTGGTGACACGGGCACATCATCTGCGACCAGAGGCTCATGCAATACACAGCGTTTCTGATTCTAAGGGAAGCCCCCTTGTAGCGTGGCCGTGGCTAAGTGTTCTGGGCTACTGCTTGGAGGGTCTGCCCCTGAAACTGATTGTTGACCGTTCAGGGTGCTGGCGGCCGGGTGTGCAGCTCGCAGATGGCCTGGCCTCACCCAGGGCAGCTTTAGTGTCCAGAGCTTCGCAGGCTCCAGCCACGAGACTGTTTCTCTGAGCAGAGCTGTTGTAAGTTCTGGGCGAGTGCTGCTGAGTCATGCTGTCCTGGGCCCCACCTCCCTCCTACTTTCCTTCCCCTCCTTCAGCTACCAAGGCCACTTCCTGACACTCCCCAAAACCTGTTCTAGCCCAGCACCCGCTCTTTTCCTTTGTAGCTCTTGCCATTTCTATTATCCCTTTGCTGCTGTCCCCTTGTTTGTTGTCTATTTTATCCACTGGACTGAAGGCTCCATGAGGGAGGAACTGTGTCCCCAGACCTAGCACAGGCCCGAGCACCAGCGGCCAGGCCCAGGGATGCTGGATGGTTCCAAAGGGTTGGCCAGACGCTGCGACGTCATCCTCCACCCGCCCTCAACTGCTGCCTGGTGGGACTGCCACAGGTAGACCTGGGTCCCTGTATTGCCCTCCTCTCCTACCCACAAAGCCTGGCAGAAGCACCGCTTCTTCCAGGAAATCTTCCCTGAAAACTACAGACAGGCCAGCAAGCGTGGAGGTGGTTTGTGTAAAATTCGAAAGGGCCTGAATATTCTTGAAGCAGAGTCTACTCTGACAACTTGAGGTGTTTCCTGCCCATTTGGGAGGATGTGCTCAGCAGCAGCCCAGGCTTCGGCCTCCTGGGCTCCATCCTCTGTGACATCACCCAGAGTTGCCATGGAAACCCTTGAGCATCACAGGCAAACCTGTATGCCCTCACTCAGCTCCTTCTGTCCCTGGGACAGCGACCACATGGGGAAGGGGTGGGGACTAGGTAAATAGGCACAGAAGGAAGTGGGGATAAGAGCTGTGAGGTGGAGACCCAAGGAGAGTCTCTGTGAGGGCTGGAAAAGCACCTGCAGGGCAGAGGAGAGGGGAGGGGCACTGGGAGGGGAAGCTGGGGTCGGCTGACCTTGGGAGGGCATCTTGGGCACAGTGGGAAGCCACTTCAGGGTTTAATTCACAGGCTTTTTGGAAAGCTCCTTCTGGCTGCTACATGGAGGCGGCCTGGAGGGAGGTAAAGGGGGAGCAGGGACATGGCCAGAAGAGACGCCGATGGTCTCCTGCACCCCTCTTGGGTGGTACAGCTCTGCAGCCTGGTTCTTTTGGCTCCCAGAGTTCCCTGTGGGAATCACGCTCTAGTCCCCTAGGGCTAGCCGGTGCTGGCTGGCTCCCTGCCTTCACTCCCTCAGGGTGCCTTCCCTGTCGCCTTCCAAATGAACTGTGTTCCCAGATCTGCTTCTGGGGGGCTGTAAACCTTGACACCTACTTCCCCTGAATTATTTCCCTGCCCCTGGCATGATGTGTTCCCCGCTTGCCCACTAAGATCCCAGCATGCAGCACTCAGTGGGGGCTCTACCCAGACTTGCGGGGTGTGGGCCAATGTAGGGGTGACCCCTCAGTCCACTGGCCCTGAGGTGGCTGTCCGCAGCACTGCAGTTCACTGCGGGTCTCAGACTAGGTAAGACCGGTGGGTGCCCTCTCGCTCAGAGGTCTCGGTGAGGGGTCTCAGCGCAGGGGCTCAGTGTGGGGCTGGGCGCCTCCGCTATAACCTTGGAAGGCATGCCTCCTCCCTAACTGTCGGACCTGACCACATCCAGAGCCTCGGGCCCCCTCTTCTGGTCCACCCAGAAGGCTCCTATGCTCTCCTATGCATCAGCATTCCAGATTCTCTGGGAATCTGTTGTGAATATTTCTGAGAGCTAGAAAGAGTGCTGGATTTTGAGCCCAAAAACTTGTCAGTCCAGGTTCACTGGGCTATCTCAGGAAAAACACTTTCCCTCTCTGGGCTGCAGTCCCTGCCAGTTGGATGAAGAACTGGGCTGGGTCTGTTGGATTCTGATGGCTGTGACTTTTCCAAATCTTCCCTCCTGCCAGGAGATGCTGCGTGAAGGCTCCAGAAAATCGAACCTCAGTTGCCAGCTGAGAGGTGAGCGGCTGGGAGAGCTGCTTAGCCAGATCTCGGATCCCCCAGGCACAGGCTGGCCCTTCAATGGTAACCACAGCAACAGCAGGTCACGGAGGTCCTGACCGTGTGCCACGCAGCCTGCTAAGCGCTTCACAGAGGGGCAGGATGTGGCTCCCGCGGGACTCCTGGGCTCCACTCCACCTCTGCCACTTATGAGCTTTACAGGTCAGGTGGTCTCTCTAAGTTGGGGAATGTAACTGTACTTACTTCATGGGATGGGTGTTAAATTAGATGTTAAAACAGGTAAATTGCTTAGAAGACTTGGTGAGCACGCAGTAAGTAGGAGCTATTTTCAGCTCTCCAGAACTCACACTAGCCCTATGAGCGTCACTTATCGTCCCTGTTTTACTCATGGGGGAACATAAGGCTCAGAGGTGCAGAAGCCCACGGCCCCCGTGGCACAGCCTCTCAAGGAGGGCAGAGGTTAAACTTTCACTACCCCCGTGGCAAGGGCCGCAGAGAGAAGGCCCCATGCAGGGTGGGGAGGGCGCCAGGCTCGGGGGAGCTCGGGCAAGGGTTAGAGGCCTGCCCCACCCGACACAGCTGGCGAGCAGCAGAGCTGGGGCTGCAGAGCCACCCCTCCTAACCGCTCTGCCAACTTCCTTCCTGAAAGCACCCTGGGGTGGGGGGGAACCGTGAAAAGCAAAGCTGACAACCAGCTACTCGTGGGCTTTCTGCTAAAGAGCTGGACTGCCGGGGACGCCCCTGGTTAGGATGCCATCGTGGCTCCGCCTCGTGGGCCGCTGCCTGTGCCCACTGGCCTTCTGGGACGCGGGGGGAGAGTCAGACTGCAGTTGCAGTGCCCTTCCCATCGACCAGGGGAGCTGGGGATGACGTTCAAGGCGGGCACCCATCTGGTTTGTTGGAATCAGTCGGCAGCGTTGGCGCCCATGGAATGGGTACTCACCCTCCACCTGAGCCCCACTCATTGCTCTGCCTCAGAGCTGCACTGAGAAGCCAAGACGGCCTCACCTCTGGGCTACTGAGCAATCCGTGCGAGGGCCAAGGCAGCAGCTGCAACCACCGGAGGGTCTACAAGCAGTCCAGTCAGGAGCAGAGGGAAGCGATGAGAACCAGGCTTCTAAACCCCGGAGTTGGAAAAGAATCAGGAAGCTCCCTCTGGCATCTTTCTGGGGTGATGGAAATATCCTAAAACTGGATTGAGGTGATGGTTGCACAACTGTAGATTTACCAATAAATCTACAGTTAGCTCAGTGTAAATAAATCTATGGTGTAGCTCAGTGGTTGAGCGCCTGCTTCGGATATACGAGGTCCTGGGTTCAATCCCTGGTACCTCCTAAAAAAAATATATATATATATACACTTAAAATGAGTGAATTTTGTAGTATATAAATTATACCTCAATAAGGATGTTTCTTTTTTTTTTAAATCTCCCTCTGGCCCTAACCACTGGGGCAGGCTTCAGCCAAGTCAGCCTCTGGTGGTGGGAGCTTCGGGTTGCGTGTCCCGCGGGGGTGTGGGGAAGGGCGGGTCCTCAGGTGGCCATCTGCACGCCCTCTTGATTCACGATTGCTCATGTGACAAATGGGCCACGTGTTAGAGAGGGGATGGGGGTGTTAAGGTCTGGGGCTGGGCTGGGGGCAGGACTCAGACTCCAGCAGAGTCAGAGCTCAGGCTGTGGATGGTGGGGCACTTTCAGAACCAGCCTCACTGGGTCCAGTCCGAGGAGCCTGCAGCAGCTGGGCTACACCCCCTCCTCAGAGGCCTGACCCCAGAGCAGGAAGCCCCTCCCGGGATCTCTTGAGCCAGGGGAGGGGTTTCAGCAGGCTGCCCTGGAGGCTTGGGCCAGTCCTGGGGGCTCCTGAGTCTTGTACCTTCTCAGGGATGTGACCCAGCCTGAACTCCCCATAAGTGGCCCCCAATGTGCCAAGTGCCTCTACCTGTACTTTTAGCAACAACCCCACTAGTGACCCTGGCAGCCATGGGATCCTGATGCAATTATCCCACCCTCAGGTGAAAGGGGACCCACCTTGTAATTTGGAGCTACAGATCCCCTGGCCATGGCCTATAGGCCTCTCCATCACAAGCCTGTAGGGCAAGCTGGGGTGTAGGAGGCAGAGTAGTGGACTTGGAAGGGTTAGAATCCAGACTCTGATACTTAACTAGCTGAGTGAGACACGCAACCACTCTGAGCCTAGGGTTCCACATTTGCAAAAACGGAGACCTTAACCTCATAAAGCTGTACTAATGGTTAAAGGCCAACTATGCTCAGGGGTCTCGCACGGTGGGTGGCACAGTTACTAGCAGTCTGCAGGCTCCCACAAGATGCTGGCAGCTGTAATACCCCATGGTGGCCACGAGGTGGAGCCAGATAAGCACAGATCCCAGGAACTAAGGCATTCCAAGCGTCCCAGGTACAGGTGGTATCCAAACTCCTCCAATAAACCCCGAGACCAACTTGCAGGGCTTGGGAAGGGGCCAGGGCTGCATGACTGCCACATCTTTCTGTGAACGCTTTCCGTTCCTGCAGTCATCAGCCCCATTCCAGACTCCAGTTGTATGCGTGGACTATTACACAATAGCCAACTGACCCTGATGGGACCCCAGAGGCCCCAAATTCTGACCTTTATTGGATGCTAAGGCATAAAAAGATTGCAGACTGAAGTCACCTGGCTCGATGGTGGTAGCTCCAGGCCCATCTCTCAGTTCAGTCCTAGGCACACTCCCCCTCCCTCCCTCAGGGACCAAATGTCTTCCAGCTCCTTGGAACTGCGCCATCTCAGGGGCTCCCTCTGCCCTGGTCATCCTTCTCTCCCCTCCCCTTGAGCAGCTGGCTCCTGCCTCCATCGCAGCTTGGCTGCTGCTGCCTCAGGGGGGTCTCCCACTGCCCGCACTGTACAATCACCTGTTCTACTTCCGCCTTCCCCACTGGGTCGGCAGCTGTTAGAAAGCCCGTTTTACAGTCCTGGTGAGGAAACTGAGGCTTTGGGAGTTTAAATAATCCCCAGGCCCCATGGCGGGTAGGGGGCACGGAGTCAGGGTCCCAGTCAGAACCTGGGCTCTTTCCCATCATGCTTTGCTGCCCCCCCCCCCACGGGAAGGCACGGGCCCCTCTGCCTTGGCCCCTTTGCTCACAGGCTCCCAGAGGTGGGGGGCTGAGCCAGGTCTGCCTCCACGGCCCTGCACCTGCCTCCACGATAACCACTAAGTGCCTCCTGCCAGGATGCAAATGGAAGCCCTGGCTGGCCTGGGAGTCGGAAGAACTGGGTTTGAGGTTCAGCTCTACCAGGCTCCCTGTGGACTGTGTAACTAACCAGGGGACTAGTTAAAATGGGATCTAAGGAGAAACTAAGACCAAGCTTGAACATGGCCTAACAACAAAGCAGGCCTCCGAGGACTCTGTGAGGAGCTCAGCCCTCCAGCTGAAGCCTCCAGAGGGCACTGTGGCCTGGGAGCCAGAGAATGGGCACCTGCCCACCAGGACCAGCCACTCAGGGCTGAGGTTTCAGGGAAACACAGAAGGCGCAGGCCTGAGAAAATGACAGGGACCAGCCTACCCCACACACTGTATTGGGAGAGCGGAGATTCCTGTGCCAGTCCCTAGGACAGAGGGTCCTCTCACTGGACAAGGCCCTCAGGGGCCTCTGCTCTACAAGCCGGAACGGGCTGGGTGGTTTTGAGTCTGCTTCCCTCCAGCCTGCCCACCCAGCACGGCAGCAGGGCCTCAGAAGTCCTTTTCCTCGGAGCAACGGCCCCTTCAAGTGGCTGGACACAGCTTCCTGCTGGCACCTCCCTGCCACCTGCCCACCCAGGCTGAATGGGGACCATGCCAGGTGTGGGCAGGGTTTACTTAAAGTTCTGTGCTCTCTTCCGGCCCCGTGGCCCCACGGCCCTTAGGTCCAGCTGGCTCTCTCACCCATCAGCCTGCAAAGGCTATTTGTACAGTCGGTGGCAGAGGGGACTGGAAGGATGGTGTGGCCCATGTCACTGGCCTCCTTCTTGACCTGCCTGGTACCCCAAGGGGGACATGGACCCCGCAGAGGGCATGGAATCTGCCTCACTGGCAGTGGCTGGGGAGGAAACAGGGGCAGGAGACAGGGATGGGAGCTTTCCCACACACTCCTTGCTTAGGTCCCTGAGCGAGACGGAAGGGGGCCCTGGGGCAGGCTGGGGCAGGCTGGGGCAGGCTGGGGCAGGCTGGGGCAGTGTTGGTCTTGAACAGGCCGGGGCCCATCCCCTCTCACCCAGGCCCCTGGGAACATTGGGGCATTGTTCTAGGCCACAACAGAGGGTGGCCTGTGGGCTCTGGGCTGGAAGAACAAAAACCTGTTTAGCAGGGCTCCACTCCTCCCATGCAACTTCAAGAATTTCATCAGGATGCTGGCAGGCTCTAGCTGGAAGAAAGGAGCTGAGGGGACCAGCCCAGGCCTCAGGCCGAGAGGGGGCAGCAAGGAGCAGGATGAGCTCTGGCTCCCGCTTGTCCCTAACCACAACGCGTGAGCCCACTCTGTGCCACCACAGGAGGACCCCGTCTCCTGCTCGTCCATTACTGTGGGCCCACTATGAGCCACTGGTGGCAGACTGGATAGCAAATGGCCTGAAAGATGGTCCCTGCTGGCTGTGAGCGCCCGGTCCAGTAGGCTAACAGTGGGCCTGGCCAGTGGGACGATAAGCATGTGACAAGAGGGATGCACATTCAACCCTTCCCTGGCCTCAGTTTCTCCTCTATAACATGGAGGTGCCCAGCCCAAGCCACTGCCCCACCCAGAGCCAGCCAGTGATGGCTGAGTCCATGTGGAGTCCAGGCAGGAGAGGCTAAGAAGCTTCCCTGCCTGCCCCCTGCCCACCAGGCCCCTCGTTACCCTGGGGCAATGGGCTAGGGGCTGGGGGCGAGTCAGGCTCAGATGACAGCTGAGAGGAGGGGCCTGTCAGGACAGCACCCAGCTTCCGAGGCACACAGACCCAGGTTCGAGTACTGCCACCCCACTTCTTTGCTGTGTGGCCTGGGGTAAGCCACATGACTGCTGGGGCTTTAGTTCCCCCATCTGTTAAATGGGGATGATACCAACTTCATGTGGTATCCTGCGATTTAAGTGAGATAATATGGAGAGTTCAGAGGAGGTAACCAATAAAACTAGCATCTCCTTTTCCTTTCTGCTCCCCTCCCTCCCAACAAAATGCACATGTGTGCCTGTGCACACACACATACACACACAGAGTCCTAGTCAACTGCTGGCTTCCCAAGGACACACCATCACAGCAAAAGGAAAACAAATGTCACAGGGGCCAAGGTTTGTCTCCATCTGCCCTGGCTGGGATGGGGCTGCTGCTGAGGAGGTGGCAAAACCTTAGGCACCACGGGCTGAGGGATGGGGTGGGGCAGTGGCAAAAAGCTTGAGTGTGGAGCCGGCCTGCCAGGTCTGACCTTGACCCAGCCACTTGCCAGCTGGGCAACCCTTAGCTGAGCTGCTGCATCCCCCTGAACCTTAATCCCCTGTAAAATGTCACTGTCGTACCCACCATGTGAGACTATAATGGTGACCGAGTAAGATCAGTCATTTGGTCGATAGCTCCTGAGCTCTGGGGAGGCAGCAGTGAACAGAACGGACCCAAGTTCCTGCTCTCCTGGAGCTCACACTCTAGTGGGAGGACCAGAGATGGACAAGGTGGGTGAGTAGGCCATGTGGGAGGTCTAGGGAGGAAAAAGAAGCTGGGTAGGGGGAGAGCAAGTGCTGGGGTGAAGGGGTGCAACAATTATAAACAGCAGGGTCAGTCCTGAGAAGGCTTGAGAGGGAGATGTGTGGACAGGCCAAGGGGCGCTCCTGACGGGGGAGGTAAGTGTTCCAGGCAGTGAGAGCAGCCCGTGCAAAGGCCCTGAGGTGGGAACTTGGCTGGCGGGTTGGAGAATCAGCAAGCAGGCCAGCGTGGCCAGAGCAGAGCAAGCCAGGGGGGAGCCAGGGGGGCTGTGATGAGGGAGGATTTTGAGCAAGAGGACAACACGGTCTGATGTGTGTTTTTAATGCTCGTACCATGGCTGTGTTGAAAATAGGCCATAGCGGGCAAGGGCAGAGGCAGGGTGAGCAGAGCAGTTAGGAGGCCACGGCAACAAGGCAGGTGAGAGACGATGGTGGCTTGGCCCGGACAGGTGCAGTGGAGACGGTGGACGAGGTCAATGTGGTCAGAGTCTGCATGGAAGGGTGTGAAAGAAACATGAACCTAGATCACCACCAGGCTTGGGGCCCAAGCGGGGTGCCTGAGAAGAGCTCAGCCTGCTGGGCACCCAGTCAGCAGCAGGTCACACGGGCCAGAGTTAGCAGCTGGAGGAAGGGAGGACCTAGCCCACGAGCAGCCACAGAGGAGGAGCCACCCCCGTGGCTGCTCTGTACCCAGCTCAAAAGTGTCATAAAGAACATCCTTTCTGTGCTGGGCCGATGAAAAGCAGCCACAAGCAGTCACGAGGCAGGCTCTCCACGGGAGCCAGCGGCCTGGGGTCAGAGCTGGGGGCTCGGCCTGCTGCCTACCTCCTCCATCATGGCTGGGCTGCCTCAGACCTTGTCTTCCCACCTCAAGATCGAAAAGGAACAGGACCCCCTGCCCCAGCCCCCGGGAATTCTCGAGGGCCCCGTGAGAGCACACTTGAAAGAGCCCAGGGGTTATCTGTAAAATTCCAATTAAATCCACAGGCTTTGATAATTTGATAAGCCACCCCACAGTCGCCCCAGAGCCAAAATATGCTGTTACTTGATACCATGTTTCTGTTTCAGGATGGAGGGAGGCACATGGCGGCCTGGGAAGGTGCAGGCACCCTGGGGAGGCAGAGAGATGCTGGCGACCCGCGGGCGCAGTCAGCCGGCCGGCCGAGGGCCGCGCCAGGGCCGGGCTTTTTGCTGGGAGCGCATTGTGCAGGGAGCGCAGGTGTGTCTTGGCAGGTCCAGGGAGTGGAGTGGAGATGGCCTGGTAGTGCTGAAGGAGATGCCCCCTGCATTACCGACCACAGCTGACCCCACTTCCTGAGCCTCCAGGTGTGTCTTGGGGCCAGAGGGCTTTCTGTTTTGGCCCATCTTTTGCCAAACTAGTTGTGAACCTGCCCAGGTGGCTAATACCACCTCAAAAAAGGCAGCTAACCCCCATCATGGTGACTTAGAGGCCAAATGCTTTACAATCCCTCCCCTGGAGCAGCCAGGCTGTGTTCTGCTGGGATGGAACATGCTCTGAGCCACGTTCTATTCTGTTCCACAACCTTCCATGAACAAAGGTGTTGAACACCTCCTATGTGCCAAGAACACCATGCTGGGTGGGGCACAACAATATGAACACATGCTATCTCAGTAAGCCCTCGTGAGCACACCACGAGTTCAGCAGAATCTCACTTTAGGGACGGGAATATGGAAATGCACAGAGGGTGAGAGCCTTATGCAGCAGGGCCTGATCCCAGAGCCTGGCCCCGTGAAGCTCTGCCATGCCGCCTCACCAGCGCACAACCGTCTTGCTGAGCCCAGCCACCACTACTTGAGTCTCCTGGGCTGACCTATGGCCATGGAAAAGGACTAATTTATTCAGCTGACTGGCAGGCAGCAGGATTTACAGGCATGGCTCAAAGGCAGTCAGTTGAGCTTGTAATACACCTGCTAGTTCCACCACCAGCAAGTATCCCTTTCCCCCACCTGTGAGGCACATCACCATATCCAATCCCAGCGAGAAACCATCTATGGAGGAGCGCCTCCTCTCCCCCTTGTAGGGAAGGAGAGCGGGTGGCCCAGAGAGGTCACCATGGCTGGGGAGGGGCAGGGCCAGTTTAGACCTGGGGCGCTGGCAGCCATGCTTGGGTGCCTTCTTCCCTGGGAGAATGGCAAAGGAAGGGGTGGGGACACAGAGGGGAGGACAGAAAGGGGCACTGAAAGGCATCAGCACCCACAGCCCTGGTCCCTCCATCCTCCCAAATATCAGGGAGGCAAGTGGGAGCAGAGCACAGAGTATGGACCTTCTGTTTGGGACCTGAAAGTTCTGGGTTCAAATCCCAGCTCCAGCTGTGGGCCTCCATTTCCTCTTCTGTAATGTGAGGATAAGAATATATAACTCTTGCTACAAACTTCTCTCCCAAGTCTGACACAAAGTTGGTACAGTGAGAAAAATGCTTTTCCCTCTGACACGAGCAAACAATTGCATCTCCTCTTGTCATTTACAAAGCTCGTTCCCGGACCTCAGCTCATGGGAGCTTCACACGTTACCCGTGGGGGTAACAAGAGCAGGGATTAATCACCGTTTCTTTTTTACAGAGAAAGCTGCGTAAGGGAGCGGACTTGAAATTACACAGCTGCTGAGCAGTAGGGTCATCAAGCCACTGATGAGTTTCTGACAGTTCGGAGTGTTTGCCCGTGTCTTAAGCCTATGGCAGCCAGCAGTGGAGGTGGCCTTCACAGGGCCAGGGGAGCCTCTGCGTTGGAAAATGCTTTTTCTACCCCCAAAGGGCCTAGGCCATTGCAGGGTCTGAGGTCTTGCAGCCTGGGCAAAAGGAGTGGGCCCATCAGGCAGGGCTGTGCAGGCTTACACTCTGTAACCTTCACGGGCACAACTCACAGACGGCACCCTGGGAATGCTGCCCTCCCCCCACCACCCCCGGGAGCTGCACAGCACAACAGCCTTGTCTTCAGGCTTTCTCCTCCCCAGCACCAGGGGACCCTTTGTCTCTCCCACCTGTGCCCAGACAAACCTTCAGTCTCATTCTTTACTTTCCCTCTATGGTACCCACACCATCTGCGCTCTCACCCACGCTGGTACTTTTAAGATTCCAGAGGAACAGAGATATGGAAGGTGGTGACCAGTCAGCATCCCCTTGAGTCCTTCCCAGCCCTCCCCACAATCCAACACCCTCCTGGCTGCCTTCTTCCACCCATTAGCTCCTGGCTGGACACTGGAGTTTTCTCTCCATTGAGAATATTGAGAATATACACCATGGCATGTAGGTGAAGGAACCCCTCTGAGCAAGATACAGTGGCCATGAGGATGGAGTTTGGTCGTGTGTGTGAGAAATCTGCATGGCTGGGTGGGGCGTCTAGATTCATGAGCCTAGAGTCCCCTGATCCCAGAGAGAGAGGGGGGAAAAAAAACATTTGGTTCCCAATCTCTCTACAAAGTTAGATCATGTGATCTGATGTGGAAACATCAGTCAGAACTGGGTCACAAGGAGTCAGGGACTTGGGTTCAAGTCTTGCACCTGTCACTTATTCAACTGGCTATATGACTTTGGGAAAATCACCTAAACTCCCTTGGCCTCAACTGACGTCTATCACAGAATGCCAAGGGTAAAAGTCATTTGGCAAACACTCCACTCACATTCATTATTAGTTTTGATGATAATGATTATCCTCAATGGGTGAGTTTTTAGCCTGGGAAGTACTTGCCCTCCTATGTCTGCATTTCAGTGGGGAAGCCTTAAAGCATTAAGCATTAAGAACAATAACTGCTAACCCTGGGCATCTGAATGGTATGTTCATTATATTTTCTGTTATCTCTTCTGCTCCTTAGAATAGTCCTATGAGCTAGAAAGAGTTTTCAGGAAAACTTACTCCCCAAATGCAGAGACACCTTCACTTGGCAGCTCTAGGGTAAGGGGAAATAAGGTGCCTCCTTTTAGTTTGGCAATAGGAGCCTGAGGAAAAATGGTCTCCCATTCCTTTGGCCTATCTTTCCTTAGCCTGGTTGCCCTTGCTAGCTCTCCCTCTACCTGTGCCCCTATATCCTCAGCATCTCTGGGCTGTCCTCAGCTTTTGCCCACATCTCCCAAACCCACAGAAGACGCCTGAGCTATAACTTACTCTTTTGGGGGGTTGACATCCTCTGGTCTGGCCTCAAAGAACTGAAAGACTTCATCACACTGTGAAATGTGAGGAGGCAGCCGGACAAGTGCCTGTGAAAAGACAGGAGGAAGTTATTAGGCCTGATGAGGTTGGGAACAGGAAAACCAAGAGCAGGTTCAACTCAGGCCAACAATGATGGGAAAAGCTCAATGACTGTACCAGGAAGGACAACTACACAACCAACCAGCCAACTAATCAGGGAATTAACCAATTAGCTAACTTAACAAAATAATTCTCCAATCATCCAACCATCCATCCAATCAACCAACCAACTAAATAGCAAATTTGTCAACAACTAACCAACTGGTCAACTTATCAATCTACCATTCAACCATCCACCCCAACTATTCAACCAATCAACCATTCAATCAGCCAGTGTACCAACTAAACAATTGACCAACCAAACAAAATACAATGACCACTGAACCCTGGCCTCAGGACCTACAGGAACTAGTCATTCTGCATGAATCCTGAAATAGTTCCCTCCTACCCACAGAATAAGTCCAAGATCCTTAGCATAGTAACCTAAGGTCTTATCCTACAAGTTTCATCTTCCACTATTTATATTCCAGCTACGCCAGATAGTCACATTCCCTAAACACTTACTGTGAAATTATTTAATGGCAAGTTAGTAATTGCACCAAGGAGAAGAACAGAGTTTAGTAGGAAGAGGATGATTGGGGGCAGGGTTCAGAAAGGACTCTTTAAAGCTGAGTTCTGCAGGATGGGTAGGAATTAACTGGTTGGGGAGCAGGAGGGGAGAACAAGCATGGTGGTTCCCGGAGCTGATGAGGTCAGTGTAGCCCAGGTGCACAGAGCAAGGGACGGCGCATAGGAGGTAGGTAGAGGCCAGATTTAGGCCAAGCTGAGGATTCCTGGAAGAACAGTAAGGGCTGAAGGGTTTCCTTCTTAGAAGAGTGGGCATAATCTGGGCTAGAGGGGTTAGGAGGATGTAGATAAGCAGTGAGGACAGAGATGGGCATCCTACAGGGGATAACAGCTAAGCAACAGTGTGGGCCAGCTGTGAGCCTGTCATCCGGTGGTGGGAGGTGGGAAAAATCTGCTGCTGGAAAGTGACGGGTTAGGGTCAATGCTGGAGAGCCTTGTGAACTAGGCAGAGTGCGTGCTGCACACCAGCATGTCCTCCACACCTAGCACAGGGGACCCCAGGCATGGGCCAATCCAACATGCAGGGGTCCAGGATGTAGTGAGGCCAGGTCCTACTTCCTGGGACCCTCGATTTGCTGTAGAGAGAAGACACTGGGGCGAGGGATAATCCCTCAGTCCAAACAGATGGGAGAGGTCACTGCCAAAACAGGGCTGAGGGCCAGAGCCAAAGGGACCCAGAGCTGGAACCAGGAGAAGAAAGAAGAAAGCTTGGGACTGGAGGAGTCAGCAAATGCAGGATGTACGAGGAACTGCTGGTAAGGAGCCTCCCAGTCAGTGAGACGGGGGCCTGTCACATGCCTGTGCCTCCCCAAACCCCAAACACTGGGACTGGCTTCAGATGCAGCAGACCTGATGCGGCAGCTCCCGTGTGCCAAGCGGTGGGTTGTCCATGTGTGTGGTCACCGGGACTCTCATGACGGGCCTCGTGGGGGCAAAATTCTCATCCTCATGGTGCAGATGAGGAAATGGAGGCTGAGCGAGGCCATGTGGCCTGCCCATGGGGATCCATCAAGGGTGGAAAAGACCTCACTAGAATATAAGGTCTCTGTCTGCAGAAGTCTAGGTACGTCACTGTACCTTGTTGACTGCTGTATCCCCAGCTCCCAGAACAGTGGCTGGCACACAGCAGGTACTCAATATTTGTTTGAATGCATGAGAGAGAGAGAGGAAGAAAGAAAGGAAGAAAGAAAGGGTTTTGATGTACATAAAGCCCAATATCCAACAGCAATGGGACATAATAAAGGGGCAAAAAAACCACAAATGTAGCCTGAGTTTCCATCAATAGAATTACAGTGTTGAGGAAGAGGGAAGCAGTAGCTTAATCCTTCTCTGAGCTGATCAGACAACAACTCAAGGCAGCCTACCACAATGGCCCTTCACGATGCCAAACCCACACCAGGCAAGATGAGACAAGACAAGGCCAGACCATACCAGGTAAGACAACACTGTGCAACTCCCAGTCTTTTGTTCTAGAGCCTGTGACTTTCCAGGAGCCTCTAACTCATCAGACCCTCATGAACAGCCAAGAAATAGAAAAGAAGGGAAACTATCATTAATGAGCAACTATCACATCAGGCACTGTCCTAGGGGCCTTCACTCATCCATTCATCCGACAGACATGGGGCTGGGCCCTGGTGTCACAGAAATGAGCGAGACACATGGGAGCACATGCTAGGGAATGCCACCTCATTTCACCCTGGAGGTAGACATTGCCTCTGTCCACGATGGACATATTGAGGCCGTTGGACAACTAAGGTAGGTGGCAGAATCCAAGCCCCATGTTCAGAAGGTCGGAGTGGGTAGAACTTGTCCCCATGGTGTTCAAGTTTTCATTTAACATACATAGTACATGCTGTTTTCTCTCCAGGAAGGGTAGGATGAAAAGGAAAAGAAAAACTGAGAAAGAAGAGACAGACAGACAGAGAAAGAAGAAAAGGTCAGGCTTGTGCAGAGGAAGGACTCCTGGTGGGAGGGGGCAATGGTAGGGTCAGGATGGGTAGCAGGCAGGAGGGAGCCCAGGGAAGCAGGAGAGAAACCATCACCAGGGATTGGGCTGTGGGAGACAGTTGCTGCCAGGCAACCTCCGCGACAGGGAGAGGCAGGGGACGAGGGCAGGAGAGGGCAGGTTTTCTGCCAGGCCCGGGGAGCTAGCATCCTGCCACCCACCCCAGGTGCAGACGCTGGGCTGGCCACCGCTCAGCCAGCGGCCGGTGGTGAGCAGAGGGGCTCTCATGCTGACAGAGCTGGGCACTCCAGGGGCAGAGGACGTGCAGGCCGAGAGGGCTTCAGACAAAGGGGCCTTTTGGTAGAACAACTGTGACATCTTTATTTAACAGGGAGCCAGAGGGGGAGCTGCGTCCAGGGCTCATCCTGATCTCAGGCTGACAGGAGGCTCTATGCACAGAGCAGCTTCCATCAGAGCTGCTGCCAAAGCCCTGTTCTGGCCAAAACCATCTGGCAGAGTGGTCAGTCTCCAGGATCTGGGCTGGCAACAAAGGCTAGAGCTGGGGAACCCTGAAACCCAACTGCCCTGAGAAGAGCAGAGAGTGTGTGTGTGTGTGTGGGGGGGGGGGGCAGACAAACGGACCTTTTCAGGGGCAACACCCCCTGGGCTCAGGTCCAAAATTCTGCCCTTAGACATTCATGACACATATCGTGTGGTGGTGAAGCCAGGGCCTTGGGGCCAGGCAGAAGCAGATTTGAGTCCTGCCTCTGCCATTCACTGGCTGTGTGATGCTGGATAGGTAAACTTCCCTCTCTGAGCTCAATGCAGTGGGCATGATGGTTTGATAGGGCACTGATCTAATTGTTAAGAGGACAGATGAGATCATGAATATAAGGAGCCTGGCACTAAGTAAACACACAGTAAATGTCAATTATTTTATTGTCATCATTGTCATTATTTTATAGGTGAAAGTAGAAAGAACACTGGGCAGGAGCCAGGAGGCCTCTAATCTAGTTCCATTATATACTTGCTGTGTGACCTTGGGCTGCTCATTGCACCTCTCTGGTTGCTGTTTCTTCTAGGATAAAATAGAACAGCTCTGGAATCCCAGGGTATAAATCATGAGCATCTGTTCCTTTAGATAAAATGGGTTTTGTTGGCACATTTGGAATGGTGCCTGGTAGATTCCCCATCCTGGCCTTGGAGATGACCATACTTATTAGCTCAGCAAAGGCTCTGAGAAGTCCTGCAGGAAAGAAACCTATAGAGCTTTGTTCAGCCCAGCATTTATTAATAATAATGACATGCTGGGCTCTAGGCCAAGTGCTTTAACATGAGTTAACTCATTTAATCATCACATCAACTCTATGAGATGAGTACAACTATGATTTCGATTTTACAGAGGAAGAAACTAAAGCACAGAGAGATGAAATAATCCCCCAATGTCACACAGCTAGTAAGTAGTAAAGGTTAGAGTCAGGTCACCTGAGTGCAGATCCTTTGCTTGGTCTTATTGGCCACTCTCTCCTGCCTCCTGCATTCCCGCAGGCATTTGACCACAGAGCTGGCTTTCCAAACAACTTCTTTTTTTTACCGGGAGGTACTGGGGATCGAACCCTGGTCTCTCCATATGGTAGACGGACGCCGAACCTCTTGAGCCACATCCGTTTCCCTCCAAACAACTTCTAATTACACCCCTTGGAACATACCTGAGGCATCCAGCCTAGAGATACCCTGAGGTTTCTTCCAGCTCTAACAGTCTCTGGCCGTAGGACTGTAAACACCACCATTTCCAGTGAATTCGGTGGTCTGATCCAGCCATCTGACTGAGCCTTTCTATAGGGCTCCCACTCCCCAGCCTCCGGGCTTCTGAAGGCCCCAGTGCTGGAGATGGGCTGGCATGGGCATGACCTCACGGCCTTTGG
This sequence comes from Tolypeutes matacus, assembly GCA_026826555.1. Lineage (NCBI taxonomy): Eukaryota > Metazoa > Chordata > Mammalia > Cingulata > Chlamyphoridae > Tolypeutes > Tolypeutes matacus. The sequence goes on from JAKSZT010053913.1 coordinate 1,094,772, forward strand.
CACCAGGAAGGGGCCAGCGTCCTGTGGGAGGTCACAGGAGGTCGGCTGAGCTGACCTTAGCCCCCTTCCAACCCAGCTATTCTGAGACAGGGCGGGGGGGCGGTCAGGGAGCTGAGCAGGAACAGATGTGGTGAAATGGGATAAGGGAAGGGGCCAGGGGCACTGGGTGCCAGGAGGGTGCGGGGTAGGAGGGGCAGGGCTGGTAAAGAGGCGCTGAAGAGCCATCCAGGTTTGGCCATTAGCCCCTGTCTGTGCCCTCTCCCCACTGCCCTAAACTGCCCTGCAGGCTCCAGCTCCTGCCCACATGTTCATTTTCTGGGGGGGCTTCCGTGACATGGGCCATCACTTAGCACCTAGTGTCCTCATCCTAGATGGCACAGACTTGGACAAGGGGGCAAGATGGCTGCATTGTGTGTCTCTGAGACCTTCTCCCAGATATGGTTATCACCGGCATGGTCTTTGCGAATGCAAGCGGCACGGGAGGGGGCCCAGGCAGGCCGTGCTCAGACCCTCGACGGGGAAGCCAATCACTTCAGGAAACCCGCCACTCTGGGTAATGTCTGACCTCAGACAAAAGCCAAGTTCTGCATTTGGCTCAGCAACCATGGGCGTCCCGCTCTTTACATGGGGGCAAACACCCCTCCCCCTGTCTTCCAGCAGCACCATTTCAGTTTCTACTCAATGGAAATCTTACAGGTAAAGGCCCACCTGCCCTGTGTGGGGTGAGGCGGGGTGGGAGGGATGCTGGAGTCCTGCCCATATGGCCTCCCACCACACCCCCCTCCCCAGCCCGAGGGCTGCCCTGACCTGCCCCGGTCTCCATCTAGAAAGCTTCTGTAAATCGAGCATTTCAAACCCTTGGTTCCCTTTTAAAAGGATCTAAGCAGCGACTCTTTTTGAGATGTAAAGTTTAAGCCATTTCATGCAGGACCCTAGCACCGGGGACCTGGGGGATATGTCACTCTTGGAGGAGGAAGTTCCATCTGCTTGTGACCTTTTTATCTTGTCATCAGAAACCGGCCAAACGTGCACTTGGGGTGCGCACTTGTCCCAGGCTTCCTGCTTGGAAGTGACGTCGCAAAGTCAGACGTGGCCGTCCAGGAGCTCCCGGGGCGGGGGGGATGATGGACACTTGGAACATTACTCTCCCACAGAGGGCAAGGCCCAGTCCGGAAGGTGTGCACAGTTCTCTGGGGAGCAGAGCAAGGGTGGTCAGCTTGCCTCGGGGAGCTGGGAGGCTTGCTGGAGTGGGTACTGGGGGCTAAGTGAGTCCCCAGGAAGGGGAATAGCACGGGCCAAGAGGCAGAGGCCTAAGAGGGCCTGGCCGATGGCACTGCAGGGCCTTGGGGGAGAGCGGTGGGAGCTGAGGCCCGGGGAGCGCCAGGTGCCGTCCACACAGGGCCTCAGAGGTCCAGCTTGGATGCTCAGGTGTCCTCAAGGGCAGTAGGGCTGCTCTGAGGGCCTTCCAGTGGAAAAGGGACATGGTCAGCTTTATCCCAGACTGGAAACTCCTTTTCTTGAGTCTGTCCGGACCAACGGAGATGGAGAAATCCTACTGACTATCCCCAGAATACAGACCACTGGGGCAGGGACTAGCGAGTCCTGGCCCTCCGCCTCCATCCCTGCCATCAGAAGCACTGCTGGTCCAGGCCCACCCTCAGGATGAGGACCAAGAACAAGGCCATCTTCCCCACATGACTGAGCAGACAGGAAGCCCGGTGCTCCTTGAAGGAGTCTGTTTCAGTTGTAACGTGAACCTCTCTCTCTATCAAGGTGAGAGCACAGTGATGAGGTGTGGTGGGAAAATCCCACAGTGGGAGGCAGAATCCAGGGACTAAGAACCACTGCCATGGAATTGCCTCAGTTTTCTCATCTGGGAAGCAGGGATAAAAACGAGTGAGTCTGGGAGACTCACCGGGCTTAGGAGACAGCCCTTCAGTGATCATCTTCCCCAGGTGTGACAGCACCTAACCCTACATTCCGACCACTGAGAAAGCCAGCCATCCCTGAAAGCAATTCTGCTGTGAACGGTGGAATACAAGAAACCAGTGTGGCTATTTGGGCAGCAGAAAAACGTCTAGTCACACCCACCAGGAAACCAGACTGGTATAAACATCATTGCCAAGGTGAACAGTGAGTCTACTGCTCTCAGGCACTCTCTCTCACCCCCAGGAGGTTTCTGGTGTCACCTGGACAAAGACGGCCAACACGCCCTTCACACACAGGGTCGGTGGAGTCACCTGCAAATGGTCTGTGAGAGCCCCTACACAGCAGCTCACGGGTGTTAGCGAGATGAGAGCCTTCGACTTGTCAAGGCTACAGAACCATTAAACATGAACCCCAGAGCCACGTTGCCCATTAAATTAATTTATGGAGTTAAAGATATGCCTTAGGGACCCGTCTTGACAGACAGCTTGCCCTCAAGGGCCACATAAACGATCACCTGGGCTGATGCTGGGTAAAGTTTCCGTGACACTCATCCAATCTGCTCCATCTACATTTAAAATGAACATGGAGATGTGGGCTGTGAAGCCATCAGGTGGAGGGACTGACTGGCTGGGGAGGACAAGGAGCCAAGGCCCAGGGAGTTCCCCTGCATGCACGGTCAGACTTTCCACCCCTGGGTCCTTGGAGAGGACTGGCTACTCCAAACGCAAAGCCAGTTTCTCAGTTTTGGATGTGTTCAATCCCCACCAAATCCCAGACTCTGGGCCCACACTATCTGTCAGGTCCAAGGAGGAAGATGTTGGCAAGGCAGGCAGCGCTGAATACGAGGATTAAAGACTTGAGAGCCTCTAAGTAGGATGTGTTAGGGGCAGATACAGACAAGGCAAGGGTTGGCCCTGGACACACTGAGGTGGACTGCTGTATGGCACTGGTTGTGAAGCTGCCTGTGGGTGGCAGTGATGCCGAGTGAAATGTTGGGTGCTGAGTGACCGCACATTGGACTGTTCGGTGGCAGACCTGTGAAGTGCAAGGCCAAGTGGCAGTGACCATGAACCTCTGCCGGCTTATCCCCAGTGACCATCAAAGGTCAGTCGGTTTCTCAGACAATTGGACCACAGATCAGCAGAGTTAAAGGTCCCTTTTGTACTGCCTGCCCATCCAATCTCCCCCACCATTCTCAGAGCAAATTGCTGCCTACAAGATGCCTGTCTGCTTGGTGAACTCGTGACATTGCTCATTGTTGCCTGGCTCGGAGCAGTTCCTGCCTGTGCTAATCAGGTTAGGAGGCCCCTCCTCTTGCAGACTTCACTTAAATGGCTCCCCTGGCCACCAGCAGTACCACTTGGGCCCCAGAGCCCCCCTGAATCTGATCCTGATTCAGGAGTCCTGTTCAAAGCCTGATCCCAGGAGATAAGATGCTATCAGCTTCCTCCTCCGGATGATCCAGGCGACAGCGTCTTCATGGAGCCTTCACCGAGTCGGACTGCAGATGCCTCAGGGTCCAGGAGGGCAGGAAGGCCCGCACTGCTTTCAGCCATAAATCCCAGCCGGAAAAGGCCTCCTGCCCTTTGGCCCCCTCCTCCATTAGCTTTGTCCATTTATTTAACTTCTTAGGAAAGGAAAAGAGAAATAAAAGCTCTGGAGGCAGCCATCAATTTAGCTGGAAATGGCAAATGCCCTTTAAAGAGAAAAATGAATATTGATTTGAAGAAGGAGGAGCTTCGAGCTTCAGGGGATTCATCATTGGGGGACCCTTTCAGGATAAGGCAGAAAACATGATCTAATTGTAATCCACACAATCACTAAAGTCAAACTTTAGTCTAATGGAGAGTATATGGGAGCATCTGTCTTCCTATATGCTTGGGAACGACAGTTAATACATTTAGCAACTTGGTTCTTATTTAAACATTTTTATTGCCAAGCTTAAGGATTCAGGATTATAAAATGTTAGAGCAGAAAGAGACCTTATGGATAAAAATTCCATATAAGTATAGAAGTCACAAAACATTGTAATATCCATTTTCCCACTCATCTACTTTCAAGAACCCTGTGAGATCGCTGCTTTTATCTCCATATTAAAGATGAAGACACTGGGGCTCAGAGAGGCAAAGCAAGTCACCCAAGGTCACACAGTAAGTGGGGCACTTGATTTGACACAGCTCTTCTCATTCGTGACAAAACATACCACACTTGCCTCTCAAGATTCTTAAGTCAGACTCCATACTAGATTTCTTTTCATTAAGAAATTCCATCTCCATTAAAGCCAGTGGTACTCAGGAGGAACATTAAATTGTTTGTAATAATAATAATAATAACTTGTACGAATAACAAAAAGCTCATCTTTTCAGAATTGCTCCATCCTCACAACCATCTTCTGTGGGGGTTCTATTCTTCTCCTAATTGTACAGATGTGGAAACTGAGGCTCAGAGAAGTGAAATAACTGGCCCAGGTTCACACATTGTCAGGGGTTTGAACCCAGGCAATCTGGCCGTCCAGAGACCATGTGCCAAGGACACTGAATGTGCTTCTCATTCTCAGTGCAGGGGTCCCAGGTCTAGCCGAAATAGGAAAACAAACGGGCTCTGGTTCATGACATTCCCGAAACTCTGTCTGCTCTTTGGCATTGGCTGTTTTAATGTAGGTGTGTGTGCACATGTGTGTGCATGTGTGTGTGAGCATTGGCACTTATGTGTATATGAAGATGTGTACCTGAAGATTTGCATCTATAAAGATTTAGGTGCATAAAAAATATACATTCTGGATACTATGGAATTCAAAACTGATTCCAAAAAGAGAATCTAAGGAAACAGTTTTCCTGTGTCCAACAAACCGCCACGAACAGCATCCCTTCCGCAGGAGACCCTGTAGTTCCCAGGCTGGAAGAAGCGGCTTAAACGGCCTTCTGTAAATATGGGCATGTCCTGAAAGCAGCACTGGCTCAGCTGTGAGTCCGAGGTCCTTGTGCCCCTGAGGATGGCCTATTCACAGGGTGACCCCTCCTGCTGAGACACCGTCATCCACCCCTCTGGCCGGGAAATGCCAGGCCTCAGGATGTACCTGGTAAATGACAGCTGTGGGCCTTGCTGCACAGATGGACAGACTTGCATACAGGCAGACGGACCAGCCCCTCCCCTCCCTCGGCTCCCCAGCGTCCTTACCCGGCAGTACTCATCGATGGGCTTCAGCCTCTTCACAGCTACATCCCGGATGTGGCTTCTCCGGAAGAGGATCTTGCCTGGAAGAGAAATGCTCATGAGCCGAGTGATTCCAGGCAACGCTGCCACAGGACAGGGACCCCACCCTCTTACTTCCCTCTCCCTCCTCTTCCCAGCTCCTGAGCTGGCCTCCTCCACTTATGGTCAAGGAGATTAGACAGTAGTAGTCACCTCTCCCAGGGGGCAGCCGAGAAGCCCCAGAAGCTGCCATCTTGGGCTTCTGTGAACAACTTGGCTAAGTCACCTTGTCTGGATCTAATGGCAGGATCAATGCCCCAATATGGGTGCAGCTCTCAAGTGTGGCCCAGCCCACATGCGGTGCTTTGTTTTCAGGCCCATTCCTCCTTCAAAAGTCAGCATTCATTCCTGAGTCGAGCAGGAATTCCTATCCTCGGATTAGGTGGGTGGCTATCTCCAGGGCGGGCACGAGCCAGCGCCAAGGGAAGCAAGGCTGCCTCAGCGGACTATGCCCCAGGCTCCCTGCACACCAGCCTCTGGCCATGCGGGTATGAGCAAGGCTTACAGGAAGTGCCACCCTTCAAAACGTCCCAGCAGGCCCCTCCAAGCTGGCCAAATGCAATCATAACAGATCAATGCAGTCTGTAAAACTTAGAATCCGAACTCCCCTGTCTGACGTTCAAGGCCTTACCCAGCCGACATATCTGGGCCCAGTGGCCACCAAGGCCTAGGATTGGTGCCCCCTTTACATAAGGCCTTCCTTGATTGGCTGAGCTGGGAGTAACCTCTCTCTTTCCAGAACACCCACGATACTGTCTGTTCCTAAGGCACTCACCACATTTTGTGCATGTAATAGCTGTTTGTGAGCCCACTTCCATCAGGGGCCTGTCTGACTCATCTTAGGGCCCATGGACTCTGGCGTGTGGTTAAATGCTCACTCTTCAGCTGTGACAAGATCTATTGTTCAAGCCCATCTGATTTCCCTCTGCAGAACCTCCCGCCTCCATTCTCAGTCCCTGTGGTCTTACTGGGGCTAACCACATGTCCTAGCAACAAGGACAGGCATGGGCCCCAGCCTAGTCAACCAGAGTCACAGTGATGGGCATTGGCTCAGGGATGGGCAGGGGACCCAATAGGGGCCAATGAGGGTCAGCCCTGAGACGTGTGCTGGAACCCTTTTCCTTCTGCAGCTGATGAGCTGGTACGGTAAGAGCCTGGAGCTGCGAGTGGCCATCTTTATTACTGCCTGAGAAGGAAACCAACTGAAAGGAACCGTGCTTGGCACAATTATTAAGGTGTTTAATAAATACTTCTTGAATGACTGAAAGCAGAGCCAAAAGATGTCAAGAGGCAGATTCTTTTGGCATCGTTTGAGTTGCTGGTTACAGCTCTTCCTGAACCCATGATCTACCCTGATACTTTTCATACGTGTAAAGTAAAATTCTCTTTTTAACTTAAACCCAGTCCGGGACGGATTTTCATCACTTGTCTTAAAGAGAGTCTAATTAACATAATTTCCATCGCGTGTGAACAAATCCGTAGCTTGCGTATTAATCCACTCTGGCTTTTTTCTGTCAAGGTCCCAGTGAAGTACTAAGAAAGCCTTGGTTTAGGTTGCTCCCCCAGAAGCAGAACCAAAGACAGAGACTTGAGTGCGTGTTGTTTTTCAGAGGTGATCCCAGCAAGTACCGTTAGAGGAGTGGGAAGTAAGGCAGGGAAAGGCAATATTATCAAGCCAGTTAACCAACTTGAGCAACTGGAGCTCAATCCTGCTGGGGAACGTCAAAAGCTCTGAATAAACTAGGATGAGGGCACTGAGCTAATTAATCCACCAACTCCTTGCCTGTCGTTGAGGGCTGCTTCCAAGGCATTGATCCTCTGGCACTCTAGCCAATGGCTATTACAAAATCCTCAGGTACAGTCCCACTCGTTCTGCTAAGTAGTTTTTGGCAGGTAGAGAAGAATGGCCAGGGGATATGGGGGCCACTAAAAGCAGCTGCTACAACCAACCTTGACTTCACTAGCTGCCACAGGTACTGCCTAACCCAGAGAGTGGACATCTAACTGCACCACCTCATGTGTGATCTGTTTATTTATATCTCTCATCTCTCCAAATACATGGTGAACTTGACACTGCAGTCTAGAGCTCTTTCCTCCTTGCTGCCCCACATGTCCCACTTAGTAGAAGGCTTTGCACACAACAAATGTCCTATCAGTACTTGCTGGTTCATTCACTTTCCACTCCGAGAATCTTCCTTGAGCCACCCTTCCCTCCCTCTCTCTCTGAAGCCAGATCCATGTCAGGGAGACAACACTTTGCAGACTGAACAATGTCATCAAGATAAATAGGTTCTGCCATGTGTTCTTTTTGAGAGGAGATAAAACGTGATTTATCAAGACATGGGAGCCAGCCGCCTTTCCTTGGGGGCAGATGTCACAGACTTGGTATTCCTCGCCTCTTTGACTCCTACCCTTTTTTGGTTGCCTGCTGCTTTGTTGCTTGCATGCCTCAGGAGCATATATGTGTGCAGCCACGGGGACGCTGTGTAAAAACAAACATACAGCATAAGGAGACCCACTCTCAGGACTGACAAGATGACAGGCGGCCCTGAGGCTGGAATTCTAAGCCTTCTACCTGAGCCAGGTATCTGTCAGGAGCTGGAGGATGCCCAGACTCAGGGATACCAGTGGCCAAGCAGTATCTAGCAGGATCCTGAAGGACCTAAGAAAGAGAGAAGACTGAAAATCCTGGGCAACCACAGAAGGGATCAGAGCCCCCAAATCTGCATGGCGCAGAGCCCTCCTTTTCCAAAAATAGAACTCCTGCTCTTTCTCATCCTTTTGGAGGACAAAAAGGGAAGGAAGGAAATGGGGAGAGCAACTGGGTCCCACTTGAGCCCCCATCTCAAAGATGGCTGGCTCCTGATCAAGTCTTGTATATCTAACTGAGCTATCCATCTGTCTGTCTGCCTCTCTCTCCTCTAACATCTACTATCTAGTTCCTGATCAAGTTGCAGAGATAGAACTAGCAGAAAAATAGTTCAGGAACCTTCCACAAGGTGCAGAAAGTTCAGAGAAAGCAGGGGTGGGGTGGATGAGATGGGGGAGAGGGGCTAGGTGGGGAGGGCTGTTGCTGACCCCTTGCCCATGCTGGTCCCTGAGCACAAGGCCCCCACCTTGCTCCTTGAGTCCACTCTCTGCAAGTGAGGCCACCATGCCACTGGCTTGACACCTCACAGCCGCTCCACAAGCCTTAGGGTTTGCAGCTCAGCTGCGAGGTCAGAGGAGAGTTTTTGTACAAGCCATTTGTAAGATGATTTCAGGGAATCCCAACAGGGCTACCCTCTTCCTGCTGAATCCTGACAGGAGCAACACTCTCTCTTCTGGGATTTTGGCACAGTCAGCCGGGGAGGGGGTGGGGGACTGGGGAGGGGATGAGAGGGAAGATCTGGAAGGGATTCTATGGTCTTGACTTCTCTGTTAGGAATCCAAACCACACTCTGAAAGCCAAACCGGTGACCGTATTAAAAGGGAGAGAGAAAGGAAAAAAAGAAGGAAAATCTCCATTAAGGAAGCCGAGACCACAGGGCATTAAAAGGCTCTTGTAAATGTAATTCAGCCCTTTTACAGCGAGGCTCAGCTTCTGCCAGAGTCTTCAAAGCCACGCAGATGCTGCCCCAGAAATATGATAAGCATAATAAGGAAGATTACGCACGGGGCATGAAACAGACCTCAGGACTTAACTCATTCCTGAAAGGGGAGAAGAAACCTATCCAGCCGGGCTGGGTGAAAGCACGGAAATGGACAGCTCTCTTCCTGCCGCTCTGGGCTGGGCTGAGAAAGTGGGACACAGGAACCCCGGGCCGCAAGCTCCCTGTGTGACCCTGAAGCGGGTCCCCCTCCACCTGGGCCTCTGCATCCTCCTCTGGGGTTACATGGCTGCTCCCTCAGAGGGTCCAAGGTTTATTTATAGTGGGGGCAGTGGAACTGAGAGGAGCCAGGAAAAGGCACCCACTAAGAGCGCTTTTCACGGGATTCTCTTGCTTAATCATCACAACAACCTTAAAGCAAATGCTTTTAGCATCTCCATTTTGCCCAGGAGATGGAGGCTCAGAGAGGTTGGAGGACTTGTCTAAAGTCACCCAGCCATGAAGTAGTTGAGTCGGGATTTCAACCTGGGGTTTTGGTGCTCAGAGAGTGAGGTAGGGGGAGTGTAGACGCTGGATCCAGAGGGGGGTTATCTGGGCTGGGATCACATCAGGCCTGGAAGGCCACCATGAGGCCTTTGAGTTTATTCTATGTGTGATGGGAGCACTATTAACTTCTGCTCCTTGCCAGGGGCTGTGCTGAGGTCTGGGGGACAGCCACCTTGGGGCAGTTGACTGGCAAGTAAGCAATAGCCAGGAAGGGTGGGGGAGGCCATGTGGCATCATCTGAGGTGCAGGTGGCCCTTGGGGCATGCACCTATCAGACACAAAGGTGTGAGTGGAAGGATGAATGACCGGCTAAGGAGGGAAGGAAAGGTGACCCTGGGGCTAGACAGCGTTGGAGGAGAAAGCTCCTGCAACAGCAAATGTCCCTGTCTCCTAGCTGAGCAGGAGCTGGTGGGGGGCGGGGGTTGTGTTCTCCCTCACTAGTGGGTGGGCATCACCTGGGGGAGATGAGTCTCTGTCCCCCACGCCCAATCTCTTCCCTCCCACCCATGGTACCACCCAGATCTCGAGGATACCTGATGAGTCCTGGTAGTCAGCATTTGCTTCCAGAGAACAAATTATCAGAAAAGGTGAGAGATGAGGAAATGGCTAATTCTCCCTCATGGAAAGAGGCAGAATAAGAAAAAGACAGAAACATTGGAGAGCAGCTAAACTCCCCAGGCCAGCCAAAGCCTCCAGGGCCCTCCTTCTGAAAAGAGGCATCCATGGGGGATTTCTTGAGTGGGAGTCAGGGGCCCAGGGCCCAGGAAGAACAGAAATTCCAGAGACAGGACCACTGGCCAGGGCGCCCCACCCCCTACCCCAGCCATGAAGAATTCCTTAGCAACCTCCATGAATCAGGTATTTGTCCTTACACATGGATCAGCACCATCTACAGGGGAGTAAGAGAGGCTGGTCTCAGGACCTCTTTTTTTTTTTTTTAAAGATTTTATTTATTTATTCATTTATCCCCCCCTTGCTGCTTGTGCTCGCTGGGTCAGCTAACCACACAGTGCGGGCGGGCTTGCCTTCACCAGGAGGCCCCGGGAACCGAACCCGGGGCCTCCCATATGGTAAACGGGAGCCCTACTGATTGAGCCACAGCCGCTTCAGGACCTCTTTTGATCTGCCCAGGCTGGCCTCTTCCCAGCAGCCTCTTGACTTAAAGATGCACAGCATCCACATATGCAGGTACATACTTCCCCTGTAACTACCTCTTCCCTGGCTTTTCTGCCACCTTGAATGCCATCCATCCATCTACCCACCCATCCACCTGTCCGTTCGTCCGCCCATCCGTCCGTCCGTCCGTCCGTCCGTCCGTCCGTCCGTCCATCCATCCATCCATCCATACATACATACATACATACATCTGCCCATCCGCCCGCCCATCCACCACTATCTTGATGGAGGGCCTGCTGTGTGTCAGGCTCTGCTCCAGAGACTGGGGACCCAGGAGTGAATAAGACAGATAGGGCCCTGCTCTCAAGGAGTCTACACTCTAAGCAGGGCAGAGCGTGTGCATGGGAAGGAGACAGTATACAATTTTCTTACCTAATGAGTATTTTGGTTATACATATATGCCTCTCCCCTCGACAGCGGTCAGGGAAGTCTCCCTAAAGTTCAATGGGGCCTTCAAGGAGGAGAAGGAGCTAGCCATGCAAAACTCTGAGGAAGGCAGGAGAGAACCAGAGATGTTGGAAGACAGAAAAGGGGCTGTGTAGGAACTGTGTAGATCACAGAAGGGAGCGTGATTCTCGTCTAAGTGTTCTTCCATGTGCCTAGCCAAACCCCTCCCCATCTTTCGGGCTCAGCTTCCATGTGACCTCCTCCATGAAGTCTTTCTTAAATACCTGCCTCTTCCCCCTTCACCATCCTCCCGGAGCCCTCTGACTGTCGCCCCATTCTTGCCCTCTCTCCCCTGCTGTCCCAGAGAGCTTGTAGGAAGCTGCCTTCTTTGGGGCCCCTACTCACCTTCTCAGGTGGCCCCCCTGATTCATAGCCACAGGGTCAGTGGCTTTGCCCTCAAACATCCCTGAGCTTGGGGAGGTCCGGCTCTCTGCAGGCATCCTGGCCTCCGAGGGCACGCGCTCCCAGCCCTCCCTTCTCAGTATAGCCCTGAGAGCTTGGAGCGCCAAAGGGTCTCACCTAAGAGACAAGCAGACAAAAGCGGAGACCACTGAGGGGACCTGAGGCCCACAGACCAGAGAGGCCCCATTCTCCAAGAATGGCACTCCTGCCTTCCACCTGGGTCTGAAGACAGAAAAGAAAGGGGGCTGCCATGACAATTCACCACGAACTGGGTGGCTTAAAACAACAGGACTGTATCCTCAGAGCGCTGGAGGCTAGAAGTCTGAAATCAGGGCCATGCTCTCTCCGAAGCTTCAAGGGGAGAATCTTTCCTGACCTCTTTCAGCTTTTGGTGGCTCCAGGTGTGCCTTGGCTTGTGGCAGTATCACTTCAGTCTCTGCCTCCATTTCCACGTGCCTCTCCATGCCGTGTGCTGGTGTCTCACAAGGACACCTGCCACTACATTTAGGGCCCACCCTAAGTCCAGGGTGACTGCTTCTTGAAATCTTTAACTTAATTCCATCTGCAAAGACCTTTTTGTTGAAATGAGGTCCAGTCACAGGTTCTGGAGAGTTAAGACTTGGACGTATCTTTTTTTTTCCCCCATACAACTTTTCTTTTTACTCCCCAGTATTTGTTGCTACCTTTTAAAGTAGAACAGAATTTGGGCACTGCCTTCCCATTCACAAGGCCTGCAGCGTCTTTTCACTGCCCTTCAACAGCTTAGGTGGGCTTGCAATTGGGCTACTCTACAGACTTTTCTTTGGAAAACAAGCCCTATGGATATTTGCTTGCATTGACTTGGTTGTTCAACATACTCTCATGCAAAGCTGTTAACTAGAGGGGATGGAAGGTTTAAAAAGCAGATCCTCTAAGATGAAACTCAAGTCAGTAAGGATTTCCCTTTTAAACATCAAAGTACATGCCTCAGAACACAGACATTAATGAGAGAAGATATGGTCTACTAAGGAATCCACTTGCTAGCTAAACACTCGCGACCACAAAGTTAACATTAGGTTACATACATCTTACAACAAATGTTACCTCAATCGGTAAAAATAAGCCAACATGAAACAAGAAAAGAGCTACTAGCTCTGCCTTGGCGCCTAAAGTATCACAGTATCACACTTCAAAGTAGAAAGAAATCTTATCTTCTCCCTGAAGTAGTTGTCATGCATACAGATTTTTAAAATGTTAACAAAAACAAAAGGAAAAAATCCGTGAAAAGATATTATCTACAGGCATGAAGAAACACATGTCGAGTGTCCTGCAGGCAGAGCCCAGTCCACTGCCTCCACGGCGAGGTGTCGTCATCTCCCTCAAGAGGCGGCATTTCTTCCCTTACAGCAGTACGGTCATCGCCAGCACTAGGGTCATCTTCATCAGTACCCAGTAGGGCCTGTTGGCATGTGAAGCCAAAAGACAGGAGTGCAGTTTTGTAGAGTAAGATGACCAGGTCCTCCATGGACTTATTCTTGTCAACCTCTGCCTTTTGCCTTAAGGTTTCGATGATGGAATGGTCAGGGTTGATGTCCAGGTGTTTCTCTGCTGCCATGTAGACCACTGTTGAGTTGTCTCTTAGGGCTTGAGCCTTCATGATTCTCTCCATGTTTGCTGTCCAACTGTATGTGCTCGTGACAATGCAGCATGGGGAAGTGACCAAGAGGTTTTTTTTTTTTTTTTTTTTTTTAAGATTCCATTTATTTATTCATTTTCATTTACGCCCCCCTGCTGCCCGTGCTCGCTGGGTCAGCCAACCACGCTGTGCGGGCGGGCCCGCCCCCACCAGGAGGCCCCGGGAACCGAACCCGGGGCCCCCCATATGGTAAACGGGAGCCCCACTGATTGAGCCACAGCCGCTTCCCGGTGACCAAGAGGTTTGACACTACCACCTTTTTGACTTTTTTCTCCAAGATGTCTTTCATGATTTGCAGAGGTTTTCAAACTTTGTTTTTTTCTCTTCCTGTTTCTTTTTTTTTTTTTTTAAGATTTATTTTATTTATTTTTCTTTATTTACATGCCCCCCTCCCCAGATGGTTCCCTCATCTGTCTGCTCATTGTTTGCTTGCCTTCTCCAGGAGACACCAGGAACCAAAGCTGGGACCTCTCACATGAGAGGAAAGTGCCCAATGGCTTGAGCCACATCCACTCCCCATGGGCTGCAGTGTCTGCTGGCTTGTGGCATCCGCTCGTCGGGGTGGGAGGTGGTGTCTAGCTTGTTGAGGTGGGAGGTGGCATCTGCTAGTCTTCTTTTAGGAGGCATTGGGTCCCAAACCCGGGACCTCCCATGTGGTAGGTGGGCACCCAACTGGTTGAGCCACATTCACTTCCCTCTTCCTGTTTCATTTTCTTTTCTTCATCTTCTGGAAGTTCCAAGCCTTCTTTGGTAACAGACACTAAAGTCTTCCCCTCAAACTCCTTCAGCTGTCGGACACAATCCTCATCAATGGGCTTGATCATATAGATTACTTCTAAGCCATGCTTCCCGAGACATTCCACAAAGGCAGAGTTTGCAACCTGGTCCTTGGTTTCACCAGTCATGAAATAGATGTTTCTAGTTCTCCTTCATTCTGGTACAGTAGTCCTTGAGAGAAATCATCTCATCCCCAGAAGCAGATGTGTAGTATCTTAACAGCTCTGAAAGTTTCTTCTGATTTTGAGAGTCTTCATGTGCTTTACGTGCTTTATGGTTTTAGAAAACTGCTCATAAAACTTTCTGTAGTTCTCTTTATCTTTTGCTAGTTCAGTGAAGAGCTCTAAGCACGTTTTGACCCAATTCTTTCCGATAACTTTCAAAATTTTGCTCTGTTGCAACATTTCATAGGAAATGTTTAGCAGGAGATCCTCAGAGTCCACCACGCCCCTAATGAAATTCAGATATTCAGGGATCAGCTCCTCACAGTTATCCATGATGAAAACTCTATATACATACAATTTAATGTTGTTCTTTTTTTTTCCTGTTTTCAAATGGGTCAAAGGGAGCACATCCTGGGAAAAGAGAAGGGCTCTGATTTCCAGTTGTCCTTCAACTGAAAAATGCTTCACTGCATTTTTCATTTTCATTGGTCAAGCTCTTACAGAATCCTCTGTATTCTTTATTAGTAATATCATCAGGATTACTGGTCTAGATTGGCTTTGTTTTGTTGAGTTCGTCTTGGTAAATGTAGTTTTCCTTGATCTTCTTTTTCTTTTTTTTTTTGGTCACCATCCTTCTCTTCTTCATCAGAACCAACATCTTCTATTTCTGGCTTGTTGTCAGGCTCCTTTTCTTCTTTTTCTTCTTCTCTATCTTCCTTTTCTTCAGCCTCATCATCACTCACATTGAAAAAAAAAAATATTTATATCCCTCACCCCCAGATGGTTCTCTCATCTGTTTGCTCATTATTTGCTTGCCTTCTCCAGGAGGCACCAGGAACTGAACCCAGGACCTCCCACATGGGAGGCAAGTGCCCAACGGCCTAAGCCACATCTACTCCCCATGGGCTGTGGTATCTGCTGGCTTGTGGCATCTGCTTGTTTAGGCATCTAGCTTGTTGCAGTGGGTGTGGCATCTAGTTCATTTTGGCAGGTGTGGTGTCTGCTCATCTTCTTAAGGAGGCACCAGGACCTGAGCCCAGGACCTCCCATTTGGTAGGTGGACACCCAACTGGTTGAGCCACATCTGCTTCCCTCACTCACTTCTTTATCACGTTCTTTCTCCATAAAGAGAGTAATCAGATAGCCAATAAACTACGAATGTTTCTTCACACTCTCCTTTATTCTTCTTTCCTCTCAGTACTTAGTTTGATCTTCTTTCAGAAGCAGAATTACCTTTGTTCCACGACTCATGGGTTCACCTGTGTCCTATGGGTCCTAACCTTGAAGGAGCCTCCTGCTGATGACTCCCAGGCATACTGCTTGTTGTCATTATGTTTGGTGATCACAGTCACCTTCTTGGCCACCAAATATACAGAATAAAAGCAGACCCCAAACTGACCAATCATGGAGATGTTGGTACCAGCCTACAGGGCTTCCATGAATGCCTTGGTCCCCGACTTGGCGGTGGTACCCAGGTTATTCATCAAGTCAGCCTGGGTCATCCCAATTCCAGTATCCATAATAGTGAGGGTTTGGTTTAGTTTGTTGGGAATGAGGTTAATGTGTAGCTCTTTCCCAGAGTCTAGTTTACTGGGATCTGTCAAGCTTTCACATTAGATTTTGTGCAGAGCATCTGATGAATTTGAAATCAGCTCCCTCAGAAACATCTCTGTTTGAGTAGAAAGTATTGACAATCAGGGACATCAACTGGGCCATTTCTGCCTGGAAGGTGAACATCTCCACCTCCTCTTCCTCCTCTATGGGCTGATCTTGGGTCTGGGTCTCCTCCGGCATCTTGGCTAAGAACCGCACAGGCTCCACGCAGCAGCAACCCCGGGACGCAGAAGCAACTTGGACATATCTTTCTGGGAGCACCTACTATTCAACTCACTCCAGGGAGTCATGGGGAGAAGCTGCAGGTCTCCTGATGAGTATTGTATCCCTGTCTGGACTGTGATCACCCGGAGGGCAGGGAGGCTCTTCTACACTCCTTGTGTCCCTGGCAAAGCCTGGCACATGCTGGGGTAATGAATGTGGGTTCTAGTTCCCTCAGGAGGTACAGGGGAGTATGCAGAGAAAGCGGGCCAGGGGACTCTGGAGCCCTGAAAGGGGAGTCAAGCTGGGAGTTCCTGAGCAGCTGAGTGAATGGGGCCAGGGGACGGGGATGGGCATTTTCTCTGGCTCTGCTAGCTGATGTGGCATCCAGGAGAAAAGACAAATGGCCCAGGCCAATTCGAATACCTGCCTTTCCCTCCTACACCAACCTCCCGGAGCTCTCTGACAGTCACCCCATTCTTGCCTTACTAGAGTCCCCCCACCTCCATGCTCATGAGGTAACAGGACACAGGCAATGCCTGTGGGAAGGAAAGAGAAAGTACTGTCTCCTCAGTCTTCTATTTCCCCGGCTGCTCTCTGAGGTCTTAGGACGGGACCTGTCCCCGTATGTGAAGGTGAGCCAGGCCAGCAAACAAGCCCTGTGTCCAACTGCCCTAATCAGTGCCTTGAACCCTCACATTTGCTGAGAGATTGATGAAGACAGAAACTCTTAAATGAAGAGCCTTGGGCAAAGGAGGGCCAAGAGAACACAATGTATGAGCCCGCTAATGGCGGTCTTTCCCCTAATGGCGGTCTTTCCCCTAATGGCTGGTCTTTCCCCGCGAGGAACAAATAAACTGTGGTTTAAAGGCAGCACACCATGAGGCTATGATGGGCCAAGAATACCCCACTCTAAAAGCAAACAAACAAACAAACAACTTTCCAAGACTACAGAATCGGAATTTACTTTCTTTGACTTAAGATTCTGGTTAAGCTATATAAAGCTCTCTCTGGAGAATAGTGTGGTAAGGTTTATTAACCTTTCACACCTGAGAATGAACAGGTCCTGGTTACAGGGGGAGAGCACAGAGGCCTTGATGGGGAAAGGGGGAAAGAAAGGAGAAATGGAGTGAAATCAGCCTTTGCCGGCCTCCCAGCCTTCCTGCTTGCAGGCCCTGCCCTTGAAGTTCAGCTGCATTTCCTGTCTGGGTTAGGCCCTGCCTGCCCCCTAGTGCTATCCCTGCAGGAGCTAACAAGCTGCCTCTGACCTGCCGCAGCCTGGGGACCACAGGCCACCTGCTCGCCTACTGCCACTGAGATGACATCCCAGCCTGCCATCTGAAGCCTGGTGCCTGGCTCAGGTAACAGCCCTGACACTGACTCCTGCTTCTCACCTGTAAGGCCTGGCCTTCTGGCCCTTCACTTGGACTGGCCGATTTCAGGGGCCATTAAGGTAGGGGAGAGGGGTGTGGCCTGGAGGCTGAGGCTGGGAGCAGTGGGTACATGCAAGTTCTGGGAGGGGAGGACGTGGTTCAGAAGGGGAAGCTCAGCAGTCCAGGGGGTCCTGATGCCAAGCTCTGAGTTTTGGCTCCCACGAATCTCTCTTTTAGATCAGGCCTCTGGCTTGAAATCTAACAGAGCAGGCATTTGGGTTTTACCTGCCAGCCTTTATTTTTATTACAGTGCCCCAATTTTCTTTTGGGGAATAACCTCTCCTTCATTCCCTGATCATGTGATTTCAGAGGGGCTGATCTCAACCCCCACACCAAGAGTGACTTATCCATATGTTACCCACGATGGTCCAATGAGACACAGCCTAGGACTTCTGATGGAACTACTGGGAAGAGATGTGCTCCCTTTCTACTGGGGCACTTTCAGTTGTAGGCCCCAAGCTGCTAGGGGGCATCCCTGTGTATCTTCATTTTGAGGAAACCTGAGAATGACAACAGAGAATAAAGCAAAGCTCAGAGTCAGAGAGACACAAGATTTGGTCCATGTTATGGGCTGAATTGTATCTCCCCCAAAAGATATATTAGACTTAACCCCCAGCACCTATGACTATGACTGTATTTGGAAGTGGGGCCTCTGCAGGTGTAAGCTGAGGTCATAGTGAGTTAAGGTGGGCCCTAACCTAATAGAGCCAATGTCTTACAAGAAGGAAGAGACACACACACAGGGGAAAGGCCAAGTGAAGATGGAGGCAGACATTGCAATTATGGGGCAATAAGCCGTGGAACATCAAGGATTGCCAGCCACCATCAGAAACTGGGAAGAGGCAAAGGATTCCATTCCTAGAGCCTTCAGAGAGCACATGGCCCTAGTACCTTGATTCCAGATTTCCAGCCTCCAGAACTGTGAGAGAATGAATTTCTGTTGTTTTGAGCCACCAGGTTTGTGGTGCTTTGTTATGGTAGTACAAAGTTCCCTAGGAAACTAATACAGTCACCTAGAGCCAGCCACGCCTGAAACCATTACCCCTGAAGTTTTCATTATTTGACCCCATTAATTTCTTTTTGTTCCCCTTAAGCCAGATTGAGATAGATCTATTTCTTGAAACCAGTCCTGGAGTACATGTGGCTTTGCCGTTTACTGTTGTGTGACAAAGGGGAAAGCCACAACCTATCTGAGTCTTGGTTTCATCAAACTGCAAAGTAATAACGCCTATCTCAAAGGATTTTCGTGAGGAGTCAGTGAACTAGTGTATAAAGGCATTTAATACAGAGCCCAGCTTGCAATAAATTTCGAACAAATGGGATCTCTTTTAGCTGACAATTCCAGGTCTAGGAGGCAGGGGTGGGAGACATATGACAGTCCCTGTGTCCTCACTGGCCACACGGAAGCCAAGCATCGTCATGTTTCCCAGGTACAGGACCCAGACTCTCTAGCTGGGTTTGCCACCTCAGGTCAAATACTAACTCCCCTCAGCCTACAGCAACCTTTCTTGACTCAGCCCCCCATACAGCATCCACTTCTCTGGGGGATGCTCCTCCATCAGCCCAATTCAAAGAGCCAGAACGTGACACACTGAAGAGGTGGCTGGTTATTCACAACATCCACCCACCTTGGGGAATTCTAGAATGACTCACATAGAAGGCTCCCCACTCAGGCTCTCCCCTCTCCCCTCCCACATACTCAGAGAAACAGACTTGCAAAAATCCACTGGGCTTTTGCCATAGATTGAAACCTTAATTCTTCTGCAGCTGTGGCATGCTCTTTACAGTAAGAATCAGCACATAGAGCAGGGAAAAATGGTCTTATCCCAAATTCTTGCTTGAAGGTCCCCACAGAGCCAAGCCTGAGGGAAGAAAATCTTTCTTTCTGTCTCCAGTGGGGTCATGTAGGCTTTGCAGGTGTCTGCTAGAGATAAAGTGCCTAGTCCCACTGACGTGATAGGTCTAATACATTTTTAAAATATATATTTATTACAGAAGTTGTGAATTTACAAAACAATCATGCACACATGTAGAATTCCCATACAACACCCCTTCACCAACACACCACACCGTGGTGGAACATCTATTACAGATTATGAGATAATATCAAAAGACTATTACCACTAACAATGGTCCATAGCGTACATTTGGCATATTTTTTCCATACCCCTCCTATTATTAACACAGTACATCTTTGGCTTTGATGCAGGAATATTATAGTATCTAATACATTTTTGCTGAACCAAATGGGATTGAAGACTTCTTGAACATCCTTGTCAAGGTGTGGGACCAGAACCACAGTTTGTTTCTTTCTTTTAAACTTTTTATTGAAGTATAATATAACATACATGCAGAAAAGTGCATATGCGTTTGTACAACTCAATGAATTTTCACAAACCAAACACATCCATGTAATCAGCACAAAGATCGAGCAACGGACGATCACCTGTACCCCAGAAGCCTCTTGCCATGCCAGAACGGTTTTCAAAAGAATAGATAGGGTTTGTTAGTATTTCTGTAATGATACGTATGTTACAACTCTAGAATGGGTAATATCTACAGCAGAGAAGGGCCACTAAGGATAGTTACATTTACTTTTATTTTCTCAAGTCTTATTTAAAAAAATACACGCTTTATGACTTGATTCAAGTTGCAGCAAATTTCACTGTATAGTGAGTCTGGTTTCCCTGGAATGAGGTATCTCTTCTATGAAATGTAAACACACTTTTATTATTTGTTGTAAATGAGGACCAAGTGCTCATCTATAGGATTAGCTTTGAGAAGAAAAGCGTAAACAGAAACAAAACCCCTGGGTGCTAATTTGTTCTCCCTTGCTTTAGAGAACGGCCAGGGTTGGATACAAGAGGCTCAGGTCTCAATGTATCACTTGTAAGGTGGCCAGTGTCTAGGGATTCCCAGTAGATTCCATATCAGAGAATGATGTTGGCCAAAATGGCACCATGGATTGGCAGGGACGTGGGCTGGGCCAGCTGACTCTGGGTGGCAGAGCACCATAGCTGACCTCCCCCGGAAGCCCTTAGCCCCAAGGAAAGGAGTGGGATTTGTGCTGCTCTCACACTCAGGGGTCTGCTGGCCCAGAGCAGGCCGGGGCCAGGAGATGGGGGTGGGGGGACTCCCTGCAGCTGCCTTCCGCCCTCCAGGGCCCAGACAGTGGGGCCAGAGCGTGGTTAGCTCAGAGCCGGGCCTGAGGGCCGAGCCGCCCTGCTCCGTGTGGGTGCGTGGGTGCGGTGGGCAGCAGCTCAGCACCCTCCCTGTGGGAGTGCAGGTATAAAGGGCCCCATTCAGGCCCTGCGGCCTCAGCTCCTCCCGGTCAGGGGCGGCTGCCCTCAGGCAAGGGGACAGTGGGATGCTGGAAGAGATTCCTGGCAGCTTTTCCCTGTGGCGCAGCCCACAGTCTGGGGTGCCAGCCAGGGGTACAGGGCCTTTGGGGCGCAGAGGAAAGGCCCAACTGGATGAAGAAACTGCGGGCAGAGGTAGGGCAGCCCTGGTTCAGAGGGATGGTGCTGAACGGCGCACGCTCACCTCTGAGGCTCTGAGGCAGAGGAAAAGCCCAGCACGCAGAGGCCAGAGGCAGGGATGGGAAAAGGGCCCCCTAACTACAGGCTCAGCTGTACCAGCCAGCGGGGCGTTTGCCTGGCTCTCGGGGGGTGGACACTGTCCCCCCCAAAGTCTGCCTTTCCTTGAGCTTTGGTTCTGTTGGCAGAACTGAGCCTGGCCAACTAGCTTCATCAACCTCCCACCAACATTTTCTGCGGTTCCACCTCCTACAAGGATGGTGAAGTTATTAATACTACCTAACACTGATTGAGTGCTTGGTACATGCTAAGCACCGAGTTATGTAACTTATATTTATTATTTAGTCTTCACAACAGCCTATGATCCAGGTACTGTTATTATTTCCATTTTACGGATGGTGTGATGGTTAGGCTACTGTGTCAACTCGGCCAGGTAATTGTGCCCAGTTGTTTGGTCAAGCAAACAATGGGCTCATTGTAATACAAGGACATTTATGGACTTTAGACATTGGTGAGTTTACTGCATAGGTGGCTGATTACATCTGCATCAACCAGGGAGATTGCCGTCAGCAATGAGTGGCGCTTTACCCAACTAGTTGAATGCCTTAAAAGGGGAAGTGATTTCAGCACTTAGAGAGAATTTCCCAGCTTGTCTTTGGACAGCCAGCGTCTCCTGGAAACTCATCAAGGACCTTCACTGGACTTTCATCGGAGCCCCTGGTTTGCAGCCTGCCCATGCAGCCTGGACTTGTGCACCCCCATGGTCACGTGAGAGACTTATCAAATCTCCTATTATTGACAGATATCTCCTGTTGATTCTGTTTCCCTAGAGAACCCTGACTGATACAGATGGGTAAACTGAGGGTCAGAAAAGTCGAGGGATCTGCCACCCAGCTGGTAAGTGGTGGAGCTGGGATTTGGTGTGCCATGTCTCCTTCTCAGGGCAACCTGGAAGTGCCTAGGCTCTTATTATCTTGCTATCTTACTTCCTTTCCCTGGACCCAGGGATGTGTATCTCCTTGGCCAGCCTTCCCCTGCGGGTACATCTCAACTCCACCCCAACTCCATGGTCATGGTCAGCATACATCATTCATTCACTCGTATTTATTCAGCCCCTCCCATGTGCTGGGCCCTGAACTAGGGGCTGGAATGTGATGCTGAATACAGACACGGTGCCTGCCCCCACAGAAGAGGAGGCAGCTGGATGGGCACTGTGCTGCAGTGATCGTGATGATGGGGGTCATACAGGAAGTTGTGGGAACACACGGGAGGAGAGACAGGCCTGAAGAAGTGGTAGGAGTAAGCCAGACAGAGGGAGGTGGGAAGAATGTTCCTGGCAGAGGGAAGAGCCTTTGCAAAGGTCCATCTGAGAAGCTGAAGTGAGTTCAGCACAGCTGCAGAGTGGTGTGTATGTGCGTGTGTGTGCATGTAAGTGTGCTGGAGGTTACTAGGATGAAGTAAGAGAGAGCAAAGTAGAGCCACCAAAGTCTATTTCAGAAATACACACCTGAGCTCCTGTGCCTTCCATGCTGAGGACCACAATTCTGACCTGAGGGGACAGACACCTTCAGACCCACCTGAGGCCCCTCTTCCTCAGTTCTTAAGCCCAGGGCCTGGTCACTGGCTGTGCTGAACAGCACAAGCTCAGACATGTGACCTCACCAGGGTCTGCACTCATCACAGCCCAACTAGATCGTGGAGGGGGTGGGGGGTCCAGGAGACCCCAGAGGGTACCACGTCCAGCTCCCTCATTTTCTCAGGTGAGAGCTGAGCTCCCAGGGGGCCGTACCTTGCTCGACTTCACACAGCAAGCTAGCAGCCAGGCCAGGATGCAGACAAGCACTTGGTCCAGCCGAGCCTGGTTCTGGGGTGGATGCTGCCACCTCTGTACTTAGAGGTTATGTTTCCCAGGGTCTCCACCTCAGCTGACTGTCCTGCCTTCTCTAATTTCTACCCCACTCTAAACACAATAAGAATTCTACTCATTGAAACCATTTCATAGAACTGAGGACTCACAGGGGCCTGTGGTCGCCAGCTTCCAAGATGGCCCCAAAGATTCTTGCCTCATGCACTTCAGGCCTTTAGTAGAGTCCCCTCCCATATGGAATAGGGCTCACCTGTGGAGCCAATAGAATATTGCAGAAATGCTGGTGTGTGACTTTCAAGGATAGTCATAATAAGACATTGCAGCTTCCTTCTTGCTCTCTCTCAGGTCACTCATACTGAGGAAAGGCAACCACCAAGTCATATGGACACTCAAGCAGCCCTAAGGAGAGGTCTATGTGGCAAGAAACTGAGGCCTCCTATTAATAGCCAGCAGCAACTTGTCAGCCCATGAGCAAGCCATCTTGCAGTTAAACCTTCAGCTGACATCTTGGCTACAACCTCGTAAGAGATCCTGATTCAAAACCACCCAGTTAAGCTGCTGCTGAATTCCTGGCCCATAGAAACTGTGTGAGATAATAAATGTTTATTGCTATTTAAAGCTGCTAAGTTTTGGGGGTCATTTGTTACACAGCAATAGGTAACTAGTACAACACCCAGCATTGCTTATGAGAGGATCCTTGGGTTACTTATATCAGAGATACTCAAGGTATTGTTTACAAATAGAGATTCCTGGGATCTACCCAGACTCTTTGCTTTAGAATGGAAGGGGACAGAGGCAGGTAAAGGTCTTGAATTTTCATAAGCCCCCACAGGATCCTCATGCACCTTCGAGGTTTAGAGTACTGAGCTTAGAGTATTAGAACTCTAAGTTGTGGAAAGCAGATGGGATGGCCCTTACCACACAGCTAAACAGAGGTAAGCCTGGCCTAGGAGCCAGGCACCTGACACCTGGTTCAGTGTTTCCTGCCTATTTCCTCCCTCGTCCATTCCAGGTTGCTTTTTGGGGAGGCGTGGGTTTTCTTTTCTTTGTTTCTTTTATTTATTTAAAAGAACTTTCTTTGCCTGGGAAGAACTTTGTCTTCTTGGCACTACCCCTAAACTGGGCCTAATGCTAAGAAGGGGAGAGGGGTGTTAGGCCACGCAGAGGGGCTGGCACTGCTGCAGAGGGGCTGGCACTGCAGAACACTGCATCCAAAAAGGAACTTTTCTCCACCCAGCAAGATGCCTCAACTCCAGGCATTTCTCCAAAGCCTATGAAACACAGCGCTCACAAGGCAGAGACGATGATCAGGGATAATGAGGAAATCTACTCCGGCCCCTGCCAAACTGTCACCCCTGTAGGTAAGAAAAACAAGCCCACTTTCATTTTGGTAGCATTTTGTGGCTTAGAAAGAACTCCCCTGGAATCTTACTGAATTACCTTTACAGACTGCAAGATCGGCACGTCTGGTGCCCATTCAGCCATTCACGCTACACATTATTGAACAGGAGACACAGATTTGTTTTTTCATTTAATAGACATTTATGCACATTTACTATGGGCCAGGCATGGTTTTAAGTACTTTAAAAATATTAACTCAATCCTCACAGCAACCTAATAAATTAGATACTGTTACTCCACCCCTTTAACAAGAAAGTTGAGGTGCAGAGAGGCTAAGTAACTTTCTCAAGGCCGAACAGCTAGTAAGGGCCTGTACAGGGATTTCAAGCCAGGCAATCTAGCCATCCTCTTAACCGAGACAAAATGAGACATGGTTTCTGCTCTTCAAGAAATCCAGTTTTTTTAAAGCCCCTTGACCACAGATGGAGAAACTGAAATGCAGATATCTTCTGAATTTCCCCAGGTCCCATGAAGCTGGGACCAAATGCCAGGTCTGATCCCAGGCAGTGCTAATTTGCTCCACCATGTGCATCTGTCCACAGAGAAGGTCCGGCAGGAGATGGGATGCCAAACAAGAAGGACATTCCTGGGGCCCAGAAAGAGAGGCTTTCTCAGGCCCCACTAGCAAGCCTGCAGCATCCCGAGGGACACTGAGCAATGGAGTACAACCCGCACTCCCTGGCCAGCCCTCCTGATTTGTGACTGTCTGCTGCCCTGCGCCGGTATTCATGCCTCCAGATATTTTGAAGCCCTGTTATTTATAGACCACATTTCTATTTATATTTTCATTGAATTCCTGCTAACCCGAGCTGATTCCACCACCACCCCACCCCAGCCTAGAGAGGGGAGGATAAGAACTCTTTTACCAAGTAAGTTGGGGCAAAGGTGAAGGTCAAAGTCTTGGCTGTATGTGCAGTCTTTCAGCAGGAGCCCTTTTAGGGGAAACATTTAAGACAAGGGGAGCTTTCTACGCCTTCCAAGGGGAATGAGCAGTGGGAAGAGAGGGCTGGGGAAGGGCACAAAGCTGGCCTTATACAGAGGCAGCCACATTTTGCCAGTGCGGTGGGATTTGAGGTGGGCCTAGAAGACCCCTGTTCCCCTAAAAATGTT
This sequence comes from Tolypeutes matacus, assembly GCA_026826555.1. NCBI lineage: Eukaryota > Metazoa > Chordata > Mammalia > Cingulata > Chlamyphoridae > Tolypeutes > Tolypeutes matacus. The sequence goes on from JAKSZT010053913.1 coordinate 1,119,892, forward strand.
TTCTCTTTTGTATGATATTCTACCATTAGGCACTTATTCTTTTTGCCTTAACTTTTGGATCACAAAATGTTGGTACTGGGAGAAAACCTATACAGTATCAAGTCCAATCCTTGAACTTCACAGATGGGGAAACTGGGCTCAGGGAGGGATAGTGAGTTGTCCTCTTTATGGGGGCATCTGAATGAATAGATGGAAATCTATTACAACGCACAATGTTAGGGGAGGTGCTGTGAGGCAAAAACAAACAAAAACTGGGGGCAGCAAAGCTGGCCCAGAATTCCTGCCTCACTAAGTTTTAGGAACAAACAGGTGAAACCATGTATTTCCTAAGGTTCTATTTGGTGCCCCAAATGAAAACGTCTTGTTTAGTGTCACATAGAAAAGCAACGGCAAAGTGGGAACTTCTCCTTCCTCATTTAAAAAAAATTTTTTTTTTAATTTATTTTCAAGAGGCACCACGAACCGAACCCAGGACCTTCCATGTGGGAAGCAGGTGCTCAACCACTTGAGCCACATCCTCTCTCCTCCTTCCTCATTTTTTGTCCACTGTTGAATCTTGGTTTAGGGAATAGTATCTGTGAGGTTTGTCACATACGTGGTTACTTTAGAGGTTTAGGTTTCCAAAGCCTGACTTCCAGAAGTCAGTAAGTTTCTTTCGGGCACTACACCTACAATTCCAGCATCTGCCCCTAGCTGGCTGTTTACCGTTGGGTAGGTTAAATTAAGTGAGAGACAATTTTACCAAGGAACGTGACACTTCATTAAAAGAACAGCATCAATCAACCTTTACTTAATATATATTTTAAAGAACACATGATACAAAACTTGAAGATTTAAAGAAATGTAAATATCTTGGTGCAGGTGATAGACCTACCACTTATACTGAATCACAACTGTTAACCTCCAGGCAGCACAGCTTTGGTCAATCCTACTTTGCTGCAAGTGCTTCCAGGACATAGATAATAGTGGTCAAGAGCTTGGGCTTAGAAGTGGAGGGACCTGGTTTGAATGCCAGCTCTGCCTCTTACCAGCAGAGTGGCCTTGGGCAAGTCATGTACCCTTTCTAGCCTGTGAGCCTTGACCTGTAAACTGGGGCGGTTCTAATTAAGCCATATAATATAAACACATGAAGCCCTTTGCACAATATCTGGCAAGAGTATGTGCTTAATAAATAGTAGCTATAATCCTGAGGCAGCAATTTTCTCTCATTTATAATTGTTTAATCTTTTAAAAATTCAGGACCTCACCCACAGTCCCTCAGAAAACTGCTTGTAGCTTTTCTTCTACAGCCAATTCAATAAAAAGTTATCGCTGAGCTACAAGGCTCACATTGAAAAGAGCTGTTCCATTTTCTCTCTTTAAGGAGCAAGACTTTCTGTTAAAAGAGAACTGCCTTGCTAATTACATAGGCCTTACTTAAACCACCTTCACCAATTACCAACTATTAACCTTGTAAATTCATCTTTATGAGCAGAAAAAAGACTGGGAGTGAAAAATCTGCCAATTGGAGAAGGCTGCCCGGCCAGCACTCTTCTCAGCTCTCCTCCATTTGGCTCCTTATTTTAAAGCTTAGGTCTGTAATGACTATTTCATTTACAAGAGCAAACGATGCTCCTATAAAATCTCAGTTTATTTATTTTTTTGTCCTAGATTTTTTGCCAGAGATGCCTTAAAAGAAACTCAAGGCTTTCTTTTCCCTAAGAGCGTAACATAACTGAACACAATAGGTTTTAGGCATACTCACGACAATCTTTCTTTAAAACTAGAGGGTTCAGTGAGCCGGTCTCTCCCATGTCCAATCAGAGAGACTTCTGAAGTAAAAACCTCAGCAATCTCCTTGGCTCCAAACTTCAGCCTCTCTCGCAAGGGAGGAGAAAGAGAATATTCTGACACATACCCGGTGAGGGAACATGGCTGGGGTCCGAGCTGGGCTAGTGACAGGGCCAGAAGGCTGTGCTCTTCCCATGCCCCTATCCCACAAAAGGTACCAGAAAGAGGCTCAAGGATGTGTAGGGATGTGACACAAGGAAGCAGCCGTCACCTGGGGACATGTGGGAAACTAATTCACCAAAGCAAGTTCAGTGGTTTACATACGTGACTGGATGGAACGTAACCAAGCACTAAGAAAGTCTTAAAGACAAAGAGCCAGTGGTTCTCAAATTTTGCTGTGCAAATTACCTGAGAATCTTGTGAAAATGCAGACTGTGACTTGGTAGGTCAAGGGAGCGGCCAAGACTACGTTTCCAACAAGCTCCCAGCTGATGCCCACCCATGCTGCTGATCTGTGAAGCACATTATGAGCAGCAAACCTGAAAGTGCACAAGGACACCTCACTCCTGGAAAGGACTCCAAGAGGCCACCAATCAAACTACCCCCGAGAGGCTGGGCCATTTTGTGAAGAGCCTGATTACCACTGAGTGCTTACTGTGTGTTTTACAGAAAACAGCTCAATTTATTCTCTTAACCTGGGAGGTGTTTTACAATAAGGATTAGGATGGAGGTGCAGAGATAAGGAGTAAAACTGGCCCAAGAGCACACAGCTATTAGGAGGCTGAGTCGGGATTTGAACACCAGGTCTCTCTGGCTCTAAGGCCTTCCCCTTCAGTGCTTAAATACGAGGTTTACCTGCCTCCACAATGGACAAAGCAGAGTTTCAAGTCCCACTACTAGTACCAAGTAGAAAACCCAAATCTGAACCCAGATCTGGTGGACTCTAAAGCCAGTGCTCAGAACCACCATACTCAGACTTGTAGAGCTGAGGAATTACCCAGCTTCCTTTGGTGATACAACCTTGGACATTCTCTTTGACCCTGGAAGTTCTCCCTGAGCTCTCCCCAAATTCTTGTTCACTGTGAGGTGACAGCTGGTCCCTTGTGTTCTTGCCTGGGAAGAAACAGAAATTCTAGCTCTTTCTTCCTCATACAAGCCTCACCTTGGTTGCTGAAGCCTGGGGGACCTCTCTTAGCCACCCTGCCCCAGAAGGGTAGAGATGGACTAGTCGCTCCAGCCAATCCCCATCCACTCCACTCACTTCTTCCTTTGCCTTCTGAAGGTACATTCAGATGTACAGACTTTACCTTCAAGTCTTGCCAATCCCTTCAGGCAGACTGTGGTCTAGAGGCCAGGAGGCCTGGCAGCTTGGGGCCTCTTCAGTGGACATCAGCCCCTGCTCAATGCCAGGCTGCCCTGGATGAATGGTGCCTCAGTTCACATGGGCATGGGGAGTCTCTGAGAGTCAATGCCAGGGAAAAGCTCTGGCTCGGAGCTCTGTCCCTGGGCCTAAGTTCAGTCTTTGGGGTGACTTTGGAGAGCCGGGGACCATGCCAGGGACACTGTGGGGATTTGCTACGTGCCCCCCTCACCTCCTAAGAAGGTGGGGGGGGGGTGACTGAGCTCCCTCTCAATGGACTTCAGTGTTCTCCCTCCATCACCACCATCTCCTGCTGCCCTTTCCTAACCCCCACAGAAACCTGGACACAGAAACCAGAGTGCCTAGTGCCTGGCAGCTCCAGGAGAAGCTGGTGGAGGGGACTTCCCACCACAAAGCATCTTTCATGGGCCAAAGACATCAGCTATCTCAGGGAGGAGGGGAGGCTAGGGACGACGTCCACAGGGTGGGATTTGGGAGGGGAGGCTAGGAAGCGCTTGTCCTGCTGTCTCTGCTAGGGTTGCCCCAAACAGAATCACGGGCATCACCATTCTTGACCTCTCCCTCACTCCCACCTCCAATTCATCAGCAAGGCCTCTGGACTGTTCCTCTAAAACATGTCTCATCTATCCACTTCTCTCCATCCCCCTTGCCCCAGTGTGGCCCAAGCCACCTTCCTCGCTAGCCATGCCTGCCCAATCTTCCCACTGGTCTGCGCACATCCATGCTTGCTCTCCTACCCTCTAGTCCATCTGATTCACTGCAGCCTGAGTGATGCTTTCAAAACACAAATGTTGCCTCTGAGCCTTACTTAACCTTTCAGGAACTTCTCACTGCACACAGGATAAAACAATCACCCCTTAATTTGGCCCATGTAAACCTGCCTGGCCTGGCTCTGTTCAGCTCTCCAGCCTACCCCCCACGGACCTCTCCTTCCCCGACTCCCTGCCTTGTACCCATGTGGCAGCACACTGAAAGCTTAAACAACTATCATCTTAACGGCTTCTCACAGAGCCCCAAGAAAGGCCCCGCAGCTTCTTCCTGCTCACACTCAGCTGCCTTCTTGCTCTCTCGTCTCTATTAAAACCTGGGTTCAGGGAATTGTCTTGTCTGTAATCTCCATCACTCCCAGGGGACAGAGTATCACTGTCCCCTCTAAGCATGGAATGAAAGGTTTTGGCGCTTTTAAAAGGACATTTGGGCATCAGGTAAGGAAACTATTTCCAGGGGTGAGGGGGTGGGGAAGGCCAGGAGCACGTAGGGACACTGAAATCACTCCCAATCACCTCCTGGCGGCTTTGCCAACGTGCAAGGCAATCTCTGGTTGTTCTAGTTTAATTTCCAGTTCAACTTCTTTAATTTCATGCCACAGCAATTAGCAAGAGTTAGATTAGAATCCAGGATACTGGGCTCTCAGAACAGGGCACTTTTTTCTGCATGTTAAATTGCAAGGGTCGACTGGGAACACAAAAGGGCACCCAGTAGAAGAACCCCTACTCAGGGCTGAGGGTTTGGGATGAGCTTTCAGGAGACTGATTCTCTTTTAGAAATATCTTCAGACAAGGAAGACATATAGTAAGTCATGATGAGGTAAACTGACTCTTTTCTCAGTCTTGAAATGTGGGGATGACACGAGGGAAGGGCCTGAGTCACGTTTTCTTTCCAAAGCCAAAAGGGGCCCTGAGTGGCTGCCTCCTGCAAAGCCTCATGTCTCCCAGCGAGGGCAGCTCTGCAGCCGAGAGCCTGGGAAGTTAGTGACAAAGTTACCATGACGTTGAGTCCCGGGCGGCTCAGCCCCCTCTCCACCTGTCAGCCCAGACCAGCCATCCAGATTACCAACTCTGCAAAAACACAGGCCTGGAAGGCACAGCAAGACGGGAAGCTGGGAGTGTGGAGGGAGGGACTGAATCAGCACAATGGGAGGGCAGGTGGAGGGCAGGGGAAGTGAAGAACACCCCAAATCTGCATCCTGTATGGAAACTGCCACAAAGGAGAGGCAGATAGGCTCCAGCCCTAGCCCTAAAGCCTTGCTCACTTTGCAGTCCACACAGCCCCTTCCATGCAGGAACTTCCACGATGGTCCCCATCTGACCGATGAGGAAACTCACACTGGAGGCCAGGACGGCACAGCTTATGCCTGTGCAGAGTGCCCGGCTCCCTCAGATTCACGAGAAGCCTTGTGACAGGAGAGAAGCTTTGGGGTTCCTCTTCCTTCTGCCTGCGCAGCATTCTGTGGTAGCTCACCCCTCCACTCACATGCTTCTTGCTGTTCTTCAAACACACATACCCACTGTCACCACTCCTGCTGTCCCCTCCACCTGGCATTCCTGGACCCTCATCTGGCTCCTTATCACCTGTGGCTCAGCTCAGACATCTTTCTCCACCCCTAACCCCAGAGCCCCCGAGGCACAGGCACGCTGCCTTCATATCACCTTATTTTCCTTCCTAACATCTACCATTATCAGAAACTACTCTATTTATTTGTTTGCTTTCTGACTCCTGCGCCCCTCCCCCCGAAAGTGAACTTCCTGAGAACGGTGACTGGTCTGCCTTGTTCTGCGCTGCCTCCCCAGTGCCTAGATCTGCAGCAGGAACGAGCGCAGCTCTGCCATGTCGTGTTCAGAGCCAGGGCTAACAGCAGGCCCCAGGAACCACCCACGCCAGATTACAGAGGGGAGGATGGCTTGTGGGGGTGGGGGGTAATTACGGCAGGAGGAGACCCAGAACTACCACAGGGGGCTGGAGGAAAGCAGCTTTTAAGACAGCACGCGGTGCCTCTCAGGCTTATAGTCTTGTCAGCCTCTTTAAAATTCCAGAATTCCCAGCAGACCCCATTTTTTCTTCTCCAACGCATGGAAGGCCTGATGTTTCCTGCGATCCCGAGTCACCAAGCAGGACCCGGGAACCCCTCAGCTCCTCTTCCTTGGTGGCTCAGCCCTGCCAGCATCCCTGAGCCTCTGCCTCCTCAGGGGTTCCAAGGCCCTTCGGGGAGGGCTTCCCAGGCGGGCGCCTGGTAGAGGCAGGCAAAAACGCCCCCAGCCCAGGGAGAGGGCCAGCTCTTCCCCACTCGGTAAACCAGCCCTGGCTAAGGACCTCCCTTCCCCCTGCTTCCTTTAGTGCTGGAACAAACACCGGATCTGCTGTACAGGGAGGGGGTGGGGTGCAGGGAAAGGAAGGCCCCAGAGGATGTGCTTGCATTTCACCCACACCCTCCTGCACCCAGGCTCCAAACTGCCTCTTTAGTCAAGGGCCGATATGTAAACTGGTGAGGCTGGTACAAAAGAACCAAGCCTGCCTGCGTCTAGAATTCCACCCCCTCTAAGCTTCTAGACTGACAGCACTTACCTTGCTTATGGTTACAGGCTCAGTTTTCTCCCTAAAACACGTAGCTTCTCCATGACTCATCAACAGCTGTGTACCTGGCCACATGGGTGGGGCTGACTCAGCTATTCTGAGGGGGTGCTTTCTGGAAGCCCAGAGGCCCAGTGCCAGCCAGCATGGAGACACAGATGGCTTGTGAGTGGGAGGAGACCTCGCACAGTTTTTGCAGAGAGAGCGCAGCTCTTTTGGCTCTGCTGCCCTGTTCCCAAGTCCCTCAGTCCCTGGTTGCAGTTATTTGCTTTTTACATCAGTGGCTACACACTCTACTTAATTCCATAATGATCATTTCCTCCCAGGGAGCCTCCTCAGGCTGGCAAATGGAATATACAGGAAGTCTACTCCAATCCCAGGATGGATAACAGGAGATGGCTTTTCCACAATAGTTTTAAAACAAGGCAGAAAGTTCCATGCAAACAGCAGGCTGCCCTGAGAGGTTGCTATCCCCACCACGACTGGCCCAATAACCTAAAGAACAAAGTTTCTGCTCACACTCCAAAGAGTAGGCAATCCCAGAATGCACAGGATACATTTGTTGGGAGATAGTTCTCCATGGGTCTCTTATATTTCTGCACATCTTGTGAGCAAGGCATTAACTGCCCTTTGTTCAGAACTATCTTTTCAAAGGTACACAGCCTTAGCAGATATCTGCCTTATCTGCCTTAGCAGATAGAGGCAATGTCTCTCTCTGTCTCTCTCTCGAATAAACAGCAGGTTTGCTTACCACCTTGGAAGATATAGTATCTCTCCAGAGCAAACCATTGCATGTGCAGGCATCAGTCTGGGCCTATGTGCATCACCCCATTGACTTGGGGGCAATGGAAACTAATACATAAATAATCACGTCTTTTGTCTCTGACCCAGGAGGCTCATATCTTCTCCTGGCATCCATGAACCTGTGGTAAGTTAACCGACTTGCAAGTAGGGTAAAATCTGACTCTCCTCAGTTCTTGACAACAGTGATGCTATTAGGGTCAATGCCACTGTCTAAATCCCCAAGTTCCCAGTTCCTCTCTAGTTCCAGCAAATGCAAGAGAGGAAAGCCCCAAACTTATAATAAAAGTATACATAAATCAAGGAAAGAGGAATTACTTTTTTTTTTTTTTTAATAAAAAAGGGTTCTCTGCTTTGCAAAAAGATTTATCACATGCCTCTTTGAAATAGAAAACCACTTAGGACAAGTAAAAGATGAATTTTTATTCAGAAGTTTTCAGAAAATGCCTTTACTATAAAACAGGGTTAGCCTATGCTTTTTCTTGGGAGTATGAGTACTGGATGGAGTTTCTGAGGGACTGTTGTCAAGCCACTGCTTCCTTCCTCAAGACCAGCTGGCATGCTTGTTTACTGACTCTCCACCTCCTTAAAATAAAAATCAATTACTCAGGTGCCAACATCAGTGTCCTGGTTCCGATAATGTACTCTAGTTATACAAGGTGTTGCCACGGGGGAAGCTGGGTGACGACTATGTGATGGTGGAAAGTGATTTGGTCTCTCCTTAAATTGGGGGATAATGCCACATACATTTACAGTATAGTGGTGGAATTGGGGGAAGGTATGTGGAGTGCCTTATGTTTTTGCAACATCTATGAGTCTATAGTTATTTCAAACTAAAAAGCTTAAAAAAGTATCTTGTGGCTTGGTAAGCCAGAGAACCAATCTGTTAGATTCATAGTTAAATGAAGACAGAGTGCTGGAAGCCTTGGGGATATCCTATTTATAATCATATTATAATAATAACAAACTAAATGGTTTAATTGGAAATTTTCTAAAAAATCAGTTACTCAGCCCTTGTGACCTCAGCTACTCAACGGAATGAGAGAGCCCTCTCAGGATACCAAGTCCCCATGAGGTTCAGTTCACCTCCCTGCCCCAAATGGGTGTGCTCCTGAAGCACGGGACAGCACTGACAGCTGGAGGGGCCGCTGGGGTGCTCGGGTCTGGGGGTGAGAAAGAAGGGACAAAGGCAGAGTCTAGCCAAGGCCAGCTGTGGCAAGTCCTCCTGGCCTAAGGGGAGACACAAGGCCTGGGAGGAAGAAGCCCAGCTCAGCCACTCAATGGCTAACTGGAAAGTGCTTTGAACTCTCCTTAAAATGCGGATAAACCCACCCACCCTGCAGTGTGTGGGGAGAATTGGAGGGGAGGTATGTAGAGTGCCCAGTACTAGGTTTGACACCTAGTAGGAGCTCAGTAAGAGATCTGTTTATAGTGGAGAACAGGCCCTATTCGTGATCAGTCCAAACACCTTAGAGCACCTACTACGTGTCCAGCCCCATGGCAGACATTTGAGAAAAGTGGACAAGGGTTTTATCTCAAAGGAAGAACCACAAAGGTCAGTAAAAAAGCAAGGGTTATGTCTCCTGCACTCTCACATGACGTGGGGTTTGGAGGCGCAGGCCTGGAGGGAGTCCCTCCCCTTCTCCCTGCCAGCTCTACCCCCATCCCCACCCCCCAGGGCATCCAGGCCCAGGAGTGACACTCTCTCTCTCCCTGCCCAAGAAATCTCACAGTTTTCTTTCCTGGGATGGCTTGCTGGAGAACTGCCTGTCCCACATGGGGCTCATAAATTCTTCTCGCTCCTCCCTTGGGCTCCGCAGGCTTCACAAGGGTTTATGGTCAAAGCAAGTGGCTCCTCATCCTCAGAGCCCAGAAAGCAGGTCCCAGGCCTGGTGAAAACCACTGGGGGCCCTCAGCAAGGGTAGTTCCTATATAAACCTTTATACGGGATTTGTGGTCATGGGCAACAATGCCAAGCCTCAGTCTCCTTCCAGACCACCGGACCCAGTAATCGTACTAGCTTCCCCTTCACCTCCCCTGCAGGCCCTTCTTCCCAGCCCAGAGCTACTAGCTACTGCAGGACACCCCAGCTGAGCCCCAGGACCATGCTTGGGATAGGCTTATCCTGGAAGGGTGCCTCTGAGTTTGGCCCTCACCACTTTTCAAGCCCACAGGGGGACCCTGAACTTGGGCCATATACCACCCAGGCACAAGCCTGATCCTAGGTGCCGAGATTTATGGCTCACGAATGGGATTTTCTGCCAGGAGCTGACTGGCAAATGAGCAAGTTTGTAACCAAGCCATGGATTCCCTCTCTTCTCCCTATTCTTCTGCTTTCTCTATCACCTCCACCAGCCAGTCAAATTTCTATGAGCCCCCGGCCATGGGCCAAAGCCATGTGGCTAGCCTAACATTCCAGACATATCCCCCAGACCCTGCACCACTGCAGAAGAAATGCTCACCACATGCTGGCATCTCCGAAGCAAAAACCGAGAACTTTCTAGAAATAACGGGTGCTCTTTGGGTCTTCCTTGCTCTGAAATTCCAGGCAAGGCAAAAGACTAACAGAGCTGTGCCAAGGCTGGCTGCTAACTCTGCCCAGGGATTGTAAGAATGGGGGCAGCTGGATTCCCTCAGCCTGTTTGAACTCTCAGAGGGTCTCCTGAGCCACTGCTGGGAGAAATCAGCAGGAAACCTCAGAAGTCCTCCTCAAAGGCAGAGGGGCAGAGACAGGCTCAGGCTGGTGCTAGGTGATACGGTAGATGCTGTGGGTGCCAGCTGATGCTCCCATCCTTCAGCAGCTAGGCCTGATGGCTGCTAGGTTCACAGCTGCCCCCTTCTCCAGAGGCATGACCCTGGAGGAAGGGGCAGACAACACCCAGTGGCTGCCTGATTTGGGGGGTATAAAAATTGTTCCCTAAGATGGGACAGCTCTGTGGTGCTATTCACCCTCCAGAGCTCCCTGTGGGGTCAGGCTGAGGCTAGACTTTGCTGAAGCCACATCTTTGCTTTGCTTTGCTTTCCCCCCTACCCTGTCCTGTTCCCCTCACTTCCACAGGAAGTTCACCTGAGAGCACACCTCAAAAGCCAATAGCATAAGAATCCTTGTCTCAGATTCTGCTTCTTGGGGACCCATCCTAAGACTGGCAATGTTTGGCACTGTCCTGCTCGGACAAGCCTCTCTTCCCAGGGACTCCTTTGATTCCAGGTTGTGGGGTGACCACTGATGCTGGATGCCCACTCAGCTACCCTACCTTGGTCCTGGTTGTGTTGGATTTTTTTTTTCTTCTACTTTTCCCTTCATTTCCAAGCTAAGGAATCCCTTCATTTCTAAGCTAAGGAAGGGGTAGACTTTGAAAGGGTTAAGAGTGGTCAGTAAAATGGGGGATAAAACCTCACTGGGAAGATCCAACGAGGCCACGAATGTGTGTGTGCATGTAAAATGCTAGCTTTGTGTAAGAAATTGGGACTAATAAGGACTAATAATTATTTAGCACCTGCTAGGAGCCAGCCACAGTTCTAAGCATCAGATTCGGTTTCCTGGCTGCTAAAGCAAATATCAGCCAATGGGTTGGCTTAACAGCAGGAATTTATTGGCTCTCGGTTTCAGAGGCTAGAAGGCTTGCTTCCTCCTGGGTTGGTATCTCCTGGCCGGCTGGCAATCTTTAGGGTTCCTGGCTTTTCTGTCACACGGAAATGGACATAGCGGCATTTTCTCCTTTCTCCTCTGGGTTCCATTGACTTCCGTCTTCTGGATGTTCCCTGTGGCATCTCTCTCTCTGTGGCTTTCTCTATTAGGCTTCCAGTAATAGGATTAAGACCCATCCTGATTCAGCTGGGCCACACCCTCTTTGAAGTAACTTCTTCAGAAGGCCCTATATCCAATGGGTTCACACCCACAGGAATGGATTTCGATGAAGAACTCATTTTTCTGGGGTACATAACTTCAAGCCACCACAGGACCATTAATTCATTTATACCTCTAACGAGGCACGGAAAGGTTACCACAACTGGTAACGTAGGCGGACTGATGCCCCAGACACTGGCCTGTGGGTGCAGCAGCACACAGCCTTCGCCCTTCATCCCACTGTGCACACCTTGCCCTCCTTGGAGGGCCAGCTCTGGCCTCCTCTTTCCAGAGGCCTCTGCCAACTTCCTCAGCTCACAGCAAGGGTGCTGCTCTCTGAGCTCCGTCTGCTGTTACACTCTGCATGGCACAGTGGTGAGAGGGGCGCATCCTGTCCTCAATTGTCTCTCTCCCTAGCCCAAGAGTTCCTCAGCTGAGGGAAACAAACCCAGCACTTCCCTTTACTCACCAGACCACCCCAGGCCCCGCTCCTGGGCCTGGCCCGGATCAATCCCCTCAAGAACAGCCACTGGCTGACTGATAAAGAGGTGCTCTTTTCCGGGAGCACTGTCCAAGAGCGGGATAAGAAGCCTGTTCTTCTTTTTTTTTTTTTTTTTTCCAGTAAGTACCAGGAATTGAACCCGGGACCTTGTATATGCAAAGCAGGCGCTCAACCACTAAGCTATACCCGCTCCGCATGAGTTAAATTATACGTGTTAAATGCTGTTTTGTTGTTGTTTTAGGAGGTACCGGGGATAAAACCTGGGCCCTCGAACATGTGGAGCAGGTGCTCAACTGCTGAGCTACACTGGCTCTAAGAAGCCCGTTTTTCTTGAGCAAATGGGCAGCCTTGACACCCGGAGGCCAGGTCCACTGTCATTAACGGGCACCATGTGGTCCTCAGCTTGGCCTGGACCTCCCAGCTGGGCTCCCAGGCCTGTGGGGGGCAGAGCAGCCACACTGTCCTGGAGCAACTTCTCAGGTTATTACAAACCCGGATGTTGGACATTCCAAATTTCCTCCAGATCTAGTGCAAAGCCAGGCAAGACACTAACTCCTGGGCCACGAAAGGAGAGGCAATCCTCTGCCTTCACAGAAGGAGCCCAGGGAATGAGGATCCCCACACTAGTTCCCTGACTAGTTCTGGTCTAGTCTACACTGTGGAATCTGGAAGTTCTTCCTTGTAGCTAAATTAATTCTCTCAGACTTCAGCTGAAGACTGAAGACAGCCAGTGCTACGTGCCATTGTTGCTTTTGAGGCTGGGGATGTGTGAGGACCTCCTTTCACACAGGAACCATGAGGGCAGTGCCCCTAAGGTTTGTCTCCAAGTCAACAAACTAGCAGTGGCTCGGCGATTAGGGACACTCTGCTCCTGAGTCTTGCAAAGGTCCTGCTGATTACCCTCGTCTTGGAGGCTGGTTTGTGGAGGTCCAGAGACCAGCATTCACCCAGGGTGACGGAGGTTCAGAAGGCAGAACCCACTGTGGCCAGGAGCTCCTCAGGGAACCAGTCCGGCCCCTTGGGGCTTGGGGAAAGGTAGAGGGCAGGGAGAGCCAGGAGGTAACATCGCTGTATGGCTCAGGGCAAAGAGCCCCAGATTTGGTGCAGCACCTCTGGGCTCAAGCCTCAGCTTTTTTTTTCAAGGAGGTACCAGGGATTGAACCCAGGACCCTTGTACATGCGAAGCAGGTGCTCAACCACTGAGCCACACCTGCTTCCTAGCTCTGCCACTTTTAAACTATGACTTTGGGCAAGTTGCTTAACTTCTCTGAACCCCAACATCTTCCTCCATCAAAAGAAAACTGTATGGGAAGCGGCTGTGGCTCAATCAGTAGGGCTCCCGTTTACCATATGGGAGGCCCCGGGTTCGGTTCCCGGGGCCTCCTGGTGAAGGTGGGCCCGCCCGCACGGCGTGGTTAGCTGACCCAGCGAGCATAAGCAGCAAGGGGGGGATAAATGAATAAATAAATAAAATCTTAAAAAAAAAAAAAAAAAAGAAAACTGTAATATATACCTCAGTGCAAAGATAAATTTAAAAAGTACTTTGTGAGCTATAAATCCAACACAAATTTAAGACATCATAGTAATAGCATGTTACAACAGACCTGAGACATTTTCCTCTAAAGTGCACAACATAATCAGTGGTCTTAAATGTGTTCCCAAGTGGTGCAGTGGTTATTGACCCAGTTTTATGGCCAGACAGACCTGGGTTCAAATCCTGACTCTGCCAACTCGCTCACTGCGCAGTGTAAGTTCTCTGCACCTCACTGCCTCACCTAGATAGTGGTGACTTAGGGATTAGAGGAGATTAAACCTGGGAAGTATGTGCAATTTAAAGTTATCTATGATTAGAATGGGAGTCAGTGGAAACAGCTCCACCTTACTCCCCAGCAATTCTTCATCCTTTCATAGGACAGACTGGTCTCTGTGCTTTTTGTAAAAGGGAAACAAAAGTCCAAGAGCCTGAGAAACTCGCCAGAAGATTTACATAGCCAAGGACCAGCAGAGATAGGCCTGGAATGGTGAGAAAAGACCCTTGAAGGACAGCGGCCCCCAAAACTGGAGGCTTCTGCAGTTCCCCTATGGAACTTGTTAGAATGCAGATTCCTAGGCCCACTTCATCCAGAATTTCTGGCTTAGTAGTCAGCTTTTTCTTAGCCAAAACAGGGCCCCTCCTCAGGGCACCCCTCCCCACCAGGGTCATCCCAAGCTTACCTGGGAGGAAGGGGATGATCCTCTGCTTGGGGTCCTTCTGGCCACCTTCAATGGGGAACTTATCCAAAAGCTGCATCTGAGAAGCCAAAGAGAGGGACAGGATTCAGGAGACTGAATCCCCACCACACGCCGCTGCTCCAGGGCCCCACGGTCATCACGGATGAGTGACGCCTCAAATCCCTCATTTCACAGACGATTAATAAACCACTCGGAGCATGAGAGGGAGGAGGCCAAATTTCTCTGTGTATCAAAGAGGGAGCCTGAACAATCTCAAGGAGGAGATGGGGGCATAAAAGGAGGTCTCTGGGGATGCCCCTGAGCAAGACTGCAGGTGGGGTTTCCAGAGGCTGCTTGGGGCCCAGTTTCTTTCATACTTTATCTGCTGGGGTGAGCCCTTCGCCACTCATCTTCCCAAACCCTCCCAGGACAGGATGGGGAAGGCCCACCTGATACTGCAGACAGACCACCCACCTTCCAGAACCACTTTGCTAAAACAGACCCACATGTTATTTTAATTACAAAACCAAATCCATCTCATTGCCCCCACTGCTAGAAGGCCTCCTCTTCCATTTCCTACCTTCCCACCATGAGATTGCTGCCATTTTTCCAGAGGAAAACCCACTGGAAGGGCTTTCAGGGTTCTGGAGAAACAACTGTTTTTTCTTCTGCTATTCTGGGCTGAAATTTTGTATATAGTGGAAAAACACACAGAAGACAGGATAAACAAGCCCGGGGTCCCTGTGTGTGTGGCTGATCTCCCTTCCAGGGCAGGGGGCAGGCAGAAGCTGGGGTGGACAGAGCCAGGGTCTAGTCCTGCTGCCTTAGCCGTGTGGCTGGACAAGGCCTGTAACCCTTCTCAGTTGGGCCTCAGATGCCTCAACAGTATAATGAGGAGGATCAGTCACATGACATCTGAAGTCCATTCATTCATGCATGCATGCAAATATCTATGGAGCATCTACTTAGAGCATGGGGCAAGGGCACTAAGGATACGGCATTAAAGAAAAGAGACAAAGATCCTACCCTCATGGAGTTCACTTTCTAGTGGAGGAAGACAGAGAGTAAATAAATACATATGTAATATGCCAGGGGGAGATAGGTGCTGCAAAGAAAAAATGAAGTAGGATAAGGGATTGAAGCAGGACAGGGGTTGTTATTTTGTATAGGGTGGTGAGGAAGACCTTGCTAAGAATAAGATGGCAACTAAGCAGAAACCTTCAGGAGGCCAGGAAGCAAGCCATACAGATACTGGAGGGTGGAATGTTCCAGGCTGTGGATACAGGAAGTGCAAAATCTGAAAAGGCCTGTGTGGTGGAATGGAGTGCACAACGCGCAGAGGGAGAGACGAGATCCACAAGGCAAGGATGGGCCAGACCACGAGAGCCTTTGAGGCTGACTTGAGAACTCTGAGTTTATCATGACTGAGAGAGAAGTCCCTGGAAGGTTTTGTGCAGAGGCAACAGATGACCTGATTCATGTTTTGAAAGGATGGCTTGCGCTACAGGGTGGTGAATGGGCTATAGGGCGGAATCAGTTAGGAGGCCATTGATGGTGACTTAGACCAAGGTGTTAGCATTGGAGGTGGTGAAAAGTGGTCCCACGCTAGACTTCACAAATGTGAATGGGGAAACGGATGTGGCTCAAGCAACTGGGCTCCCATCTACCATATAGGAGGTCCAGGGTTCGATTCCCGGGTCCTACTGGGGAAGGCAAGCTGGACCCAGTGGAGAGCTGACCCATGTAGAGTGCTGGCCCGAGAAGGAGTGCTGGCCCATGCAGGAGAGCTGGCCCACGCAGGGGAGCTGGCCAGCGCAGGAAGATGACACAACCAAAAGAGACACAGAGGAGAGACAATAAGAGATGCAGCAGATCAGGGAGCTGAAGTGGCCCAAGAGACTGAGCGCTTCTCTTCCACTCCGGAAGGTCCCAGGCTAAAGAGAAGACAAGCAGACACAGAAGAACACACAGACAGCAGACAGTGAGCACAAAACAATGGGGGGGGGGTGTAAATAAAAATAAACAAACAAACAAAAAAACAAATGTGTATGCATGTATCTGTGCATTTGTGTATGTGTGCTTATCTCCATCCATCCATCCGCTTCCAAAACATGATTTTTAGATTCTCTCTTGTGCAATCATTACCCAATATACACAGACTATTTAGAACCCACATATGAAGGGTGAGTCATTGGTAGATTCCACTCAAAACAAGACAGAGACTGCACCATTATTAACTTTCACTTCTCCAAATACAGACTGTTATTTGACAAAAGCTGGCTCACGATTTTTCAAACCTTCATATTCTAATTCCATCTCTCAAACATTCAGGGATTGCCTGCTAGGTGTAAATATGATCACTGGGCCATCACATGATAAATTTGCATTTAGGATTTTTTTAAAGAGTAAAATTTTAAATTTATACTATCAAAGAACAGAATTCACCCATATTCTGTTTTTTTTGTAAATTTTATTTGTGCATTACACAAGTAATTTGTGTTCATATAGGGGAAAAAAAACCTAGAAATTACAGATGCAATAGTTGGTCAAAAAGAGAATAAAAACCCCTCATAATCCCCCTCCCTCCCACAAAACCACATTCATATTTTGACATATATTTTTTTCCAGACGTTTTTCTGTACATATAAATAAAATGGGCTTGTTGTGGGTTAAACTGTGTCCCTCAAAAAGATACGTTCAAGTCCTAGCCCCCGGTACCTACGGATGTGAGCTGGTTTGGATACAGGATCTCTGCAGATGTAGCAAGTTACTATGAGGTCACACTGGATTAGGAAGGGCCCTAAGTCCAGCATGAGCAGCGGCCTTTAAGAAGAGGGAAATGTGGACACAGACAGAGATGGGGAAAAGGCAGAGGCAGAGGCTGCAGTGATGCCACCACAGGCCAAGGGATGCTGGGGCCGCCAGAAGCTGGAGGTGGCAAGGGAGGTTCTCCTCTAGGGCCTTCAGCGGGAGCGCAGTTTTGCCTTTGATTTCGGACTTCTAGCCTCCAGGACCGTGGAAGACTAGATTTCTGTTACTTTCAGCGACCCAGTTTGTGGTAATTTGTTGCGGCAGCCCCTGGTAATGAATACAGAGGCCACTGACCTTCTTACAATTTATAAAGAGCATTTGTCCAGGCCCACAAATCCTTCCACATCAGCACAGAAGTCCAGAGTCTGGGTGGGCACTAGATTACCTACCCCTCCCCTGCTGTCAGGCTGATTCTGGTAGGAGGGGAATGGTGAGGACGAAAGGAGAGGATGTGAAGCCAGCTCTGTCTTGGCCAAGTCAGCCACACTCCCTGTGCCATCCCTGCCAAAGGGCAGTGTGATTCCCTCCACGGGTTCAAGTACCTCCCAGAAGGCAGAGGTCATCTGCTAGCCCCACAAAGAAGGGGGCAGATATGAGTTTTCCCCAAATGTGGGGGAGGGCCTCCTCAGGTATTTTCCAGCCAGCCTCTCTCCCACCTTCTTCTGTAACAGATTTTCCTTCTCCCCTACCCCTGGCTTAGTCTGCGCCTCCCGGAGGCCAAGATAAGCCTATCGGCTGAGAATACTGGGTCAACGGGTCCTCTGCAGAGCTGTTAGTCCTCAGTGGGCCTCCTTCCCTCCAGGCCCAGCCCCCAGATGCCACCTAATCTCACACCCCAGCTGAGGCTAAGGCAGCAGAGCCTCTGTGTCTGCCCTCCCCATCATCCCCTGTTCCAACAGCCAAGGGAAAAGGGAGCAGAACTAACCAGCTGCAGGTGACGTTCTCTCTGCCCACAGGTCATCTTTCAAAGAAAGCAAATCCTCCTAGCTCAGACTCCCGAGGAGACCAAATAAAGGTGGTCCAGCTGAGTTCACAGTGCTGGCGGTGTGGGGGCTACAACTCAGCGGAATGGTGGGGTGCGGGCCTTGCTTGTTATACCATCCAAATGTCACCCCACCCAGGGGACCAGGCAGGCTGCAAAGCGGGTTCTGTCACCTGGTTGGTGTCCAACTTGAAGGGCTGGTTGAGCTAAAACAATCATTTGAACAATCATTGCCTCATGAATACACCCAACCAGGCCTTCCTTGAGGAGGAACCTGGGGTGTGGGGTGTGTGGGCAGCGAGGAAGGAAGGCTCCTCCTAGCAGAGAGCTCTGCTGCGGCCACCTTCTCAGGCAGGAAGTGGATTCTCCCATCACTCCAGCAAGGGCCTGACTCAGGCTGGGAACAGAGCAGGGCCTGGGGCCAGGGTCCTTCTTGGAGTGAAAGGCGCTTGGCTAACGGAGCCCTCTGTGACCACATCAGAACTTCGCCTTGTGTGGGGGGCGCCAGGCTGTTAGTGTAAGGGGTGGATAGTGTGAGAGATACAGGACAGCTCGGCTCCAAGAGCAGGCCCGAGCCAGAGAAAGCTGACTCCACAGCTCTCCTTGGGCAGGGCTCAGCAGCAATAAACGGTGGAGAGAGAGGAGGGCGGGCCCCGAGCCCAGCTGGGGCACAGCTGTAACCCAGCAGGCTGACTCCTTGTCCTTCCGAGAGGGTGGAGTTGCCAGCGACTTCAGCTTTGGGGTCCCAACCCTCAAATCTTAATCCTGGTGACCAGAGAAGTACTACAAGAGGCTGGTGGATTCCCCAACCAAGCCTTGCACCATAAAAAGAGGCAAGGCCACCCAGCCTCTCTGAGGACCAGGGGAAACCTCAGGATTCATTTGTTTGTTTAACTTCCTGAGGGCTTACTTAACACATCTTACTGTGCTAGATGCTCCCCAGCATCATCAGAAAGCACTGCAGGGACAGAGGCAACAACGATAAGCATGGCTTTTCTTGAAGTCCTTATCCCTTATGGCCTGAAATGTACTTCCTCCATTTCCCTTCTATTTTATCAAGCATCACCTACACTGGGAAGCCTTCTCTGACCATCCCGGTCTAAGGTCAAACTTCCTTTCTTTCAATTTCAATAGCACTCCTGTTGAATTCTGTTTCGGTTTGTCACACAGTCTTTTGTGACTTACCCCTTTCAAGTTCATTCCATTGCCTAAGAGGAAGCACCCATGCTGAAAATCAGTTGACCATAAAAGTATGGGTTTATTCCTAGGTTATTAATATTCTATCTTTGACCTATATGCCCATCCTAATGCCTGTACCACACTGTCTTGATCACTGTAGCTTTGTGTTACACTTTGAAATAGGAAGGGTGAGTCCTCCAACTTTGTTCTTCTGTTTCAAGATTATTTTGGCTATTCAGGGCCCCTTGAATTTCCATATGAAGTTTGGGATCAGTTTGTCAATTTCTACAAAGAAGCCAGCTGGGATTTTGATAGGAATGCACGGAAGTGGTAGATCAACTTGGGGAGTACTGCCATCTTAACATCATTAAGTCATCTGATCCATGCACATGGGATGTCTTTTCATTTATCTAATAACATTTTTTAAAATTTCAAGTCTGTTTGGTCTGATATTAGTCTAGCCACTCCAGCTCTCTTATTTTCTAGTGTAATATTTCAATTCCTTTAATGATTTTTCACCATGTTTTTTGAGTTATTTCTTATTTATTTGTTTATTTTACTTTTATCCATTTTTACACCCCCTGCCCCCAGTTTTGATGTTTTTGTGTCCATTCACTGGGCAGTTCTCTGTGTCTGTTTCCTGCCCTCTCTTCTCATCCTTCTCCTCCCGTCTTCACCGGGATTCAATCCTCAGACTCTCTGATGTGGAAGACAGGCATCCTACTGCCTGTGCCACCTTAGTTCCTGGTTTTTCTGTGCATCTCGTCTTGGCTCTCCCTTGTGTCACTCTTGTTATGTCATCATCTTGCTGCGTGGCTCGCGGGGCCTGACAGCGCACCCACGCATGGGGCCTGGAAGGCCACGTGCCTTCTATATTTTCATTTTTACCAGGAGGTCCCGGAGATCGAACCCAGGTCCCTCCATATGGGAGATGGACGCCCAACCATTTGAGCCACATCTGCCCTTGAGTTATTTCTTAATGGTTGCTGTAGAGTTTACTGTATACATCTTAACTTAACAGAAGATTTATTAATATAATGTAATTTCACCACATTGTTAAGTAAAGGATACAAACTATATGATCATTCCCATATATGTAGATAAAGTATTTGACAAAATTCAACATCCATTTGTGAATTTTTAAAAATTAGCAAACAAGAAATAGCAGTAAACTTTCTTAACCTGAAAATGTCCATATACCCAAAACAATGCCCAACGATGAAACACTGGAAAAAAAGAAGGTTGCTGCCCACTGTTACCATGTCTGTCTATTATTGTGCAAGTGACTTTTGACAAGGTATTGATTTAAGAAAAATGAACGAGAGGCATAAAGACTGGAAAGGAAAAACCAAAACTCTCAGTATTCACAATCAATATCAAGTTATGCACAAAATCCAAGAGAATCTTTAAGAGATATACACCTTTGGAAACTGAAGGGTTCTCACACCCTTATTAAAAAGAAAATAACCCTTAGAAGTTAAAGACATTAGGCTTTAAAAGAGAAAGCAAGGGGAAGCGGATGTGGCTCAGGCGTTCAAGCTCCCGCCTACCACACAGGAGGTCCTGGTGTGACAGGCAGGCACGGCGAGCTGATGCAACAAGATGATGCAACAAGGGAAGCGGCTGTGGCTCAATTCGTTGGGCTCCCGTTTACCATATGGGAGGCCCCAGGTTTGATCCCCGGGGCCTCCTGGTGAAGGCAAGCCGGCCCGTGCAGTGCAGTGAGCTGACTGCCCACATGGCACGGTGTGCTGGCGCAGCAAGATGACACAACAAAGGGAGACAAGCAGACACAGAAAAACGCAAAGCAAATGGACACAGCAAGCACAAGCAGCAGGGGGTGTGTGTGTAAATAAATAAAAATAAAAATCTTAAAAAAAAAAAAAAGATGATGCAACAAGGATATACAAAGAGGAAAGACAATGAGAGACATAACAAAGCAGGGAGCTGAGGTGGCTCAAGCGATTGGGTGCCTCTCTCCCATATGGAAGGTATCAGGTTCAGTTCCTGGTGCCTCCTAAAGAGAAGACAAGCAGAGAGAGCACATAGCAAATGGCACAAGAGCAGAGAGTGAGCACAAACAATAAGGGGGGGGGGGATAGGTAAATAAAATAAATCTTAAAAAAAAAAGAGAGAGAGAAAACAAGACCCTAAGGCTCTAAAGTATGACAACCAGCAGTGAAAGAACCTGGTTGGGGACAGAGGTCCAGGTATGGGTGGGGCTTAGAGCAGAAGGGAACTGGGGCAAATGAAATACTTGGCCAGCATTGGCCTCTCCCTGAGGAGTATTCCTTAAAACTCCCTCCCCCTCCTTGTCACCCCAGGGGCATAAGCAGGGAGCACCAAGCAGAGCACTAGGGTCAGGAGACTGGGCTCTCAAACTGCACCACCAGACTGAGTGGTCTTTCCTTCTCTATTCCATGGGGGAAGATGACACAGCTCCCAGAGAAGATATGAGAACCCAGGGAAGGGGGTGGGGTGCCGTGTTCCGCAAACAGAGAGGGGCAGCACAGGATGAGGCCAAGCCTCAGTCACCTAGAAAGTCCCCAGGGCAAAGCGAGGTTGAGGAAGGGAGGGCAGGAAGGGTGCAGGGTCCCCACAAATCTGCTCTCCTGTCAAAATCACTATAGCACTTCATCGAACCAACTCGACACCCCCAAGTATCCCAAGGCAGTAGCCAGGGAGAGAGACAGGAGGCAGAGAAGACCCGTCCGCCCTGGCATGGAGCTGCCTGCATCCAGGTGCATTTAGGTGTTGGGGCAAGAGCCTTGGGCCATGCTGAAGTCAAGCCACAAGGTGCTGGGACACACCCCAACTTTGGCACAGGTTCCAAAGTCCTTAACAAGTCAAGGAGGTCTTTCTTGACCATTTTCTGGAAAGCATGCAAGCCTTCACTACTCCACACCCCTTCTAATCAAGTCTTTACCTATGATGTTCCATGTACTCCATGAGCAGGATTCAGGAGTTTAAGTCATGGTTCACGATCTGATTGGAAGCTGGGAGACCCACCCGTGCACAAATGATTTACCTAGCAGTGTTAGAGGAGTGTCAACCTGCTGAGAGGAGCTCAGGAAAGAACAAGAACTCTGTGGCTGGAGCAAGCAAAGCAGGCTTCTTAGAGGAGGAGACACCAGAACTAGGCCCTGAGTTAAAGGTCGGCTAGAAAAAAGGGAGGAATGCAAATACAAAGGTCAGGACTGCTTGATGAAGCAGCTAGATTGGAGAGGATTCATTTACTCCTAAATTCCACAAAATGCTGCCATTTGCCAGAGAAAGTAGTGGGACCAGAGTGGAGGCCCTGTTCTTTTATTCCAATGGCTTAGGGATGACCACACAGTTGGCACAAGAGCAGGATGAGGGCAGATGGCTGATGTCCCACCCTACAAGGGGAATTATACTAAAGCGTAACCTAAAGTTATCCTAAATTTGATGAGATGGAGAAAATGTCATTTCCAGAACTCCTCTTGGGGCTGTTATTGCACATGGTTGGAGTCTCTGGGTAGGGGTTGGCAAGTGAGGTACCCCAGGTACCCGCTCAAGTAATGACACACTCAGTAAATTGCTCTTCTACGGTGGCTGGGTCTGGTGATGGGTTGGTCCTTTGCTTTGCTGAGAGCCTCGCAATGAACAGCAGCTCAGGACAACAGAGGACACTATGGGTGCCACCAGGCTCCTTCTCCACCTTCCCCTGCCACCTTTCCACAGTGGGCAACACTGATGCTGAAGACATTCTGAACACATGTATAAAGAACACCGGTTTTCAGGGAACATTAAATCATGAGCCTGTCCAGGGAGCCCATGTGCCTCAATCTGGCCTTGTCTTTTCCAAGGTCACCTCTCCAGGAAGAGGCAGATCCACAGCTATGAGCAGAAATGCAACTGGAAGCACATCCTTGCAAACAAGGGTTCCTTGACTCAGAGACTGAGTCACCAAACCCTGTGCTAGGAGGGGTCCCCCCCCCCCACCTCCCAGAGCTGAGATATCAAGATCAAGGAGACCCAGGGGTTGGATGGGCACCACAGCCAATGACACACAGACAAATAACCAGCAGGAACTATGCTCTCAAAAAACCAGTGAATTGATCCTCCCCTGCCTGCCTCTCAGGGCTGTTATGAGACTCCAATAGGGTTAGAATAACAACAGCAACAGTGGACTAGAACAGAATAACAAATAGAAACAACAGAATAACATAATATGGCAAACATAAAGCAATTATTATGTGCCAGGTGCTGTGGTAGGCAATTAAAGATTAAACATGACCTTAAATCTTCAAACTCACCCACAAAGTCGGTACGATTAGTCTCGTGTTTTAGAGATGAAGAGACAAGGGCACAAAGAAGTTTGGTAGCTTGCCCAACAACACACAGCAAGATAGTAACTGAGGCAGGCGTGAAGCTCAGGCCACTGGTCTCCCAAAGCTATGCATTTCCCCCTTGGAGGCAGGATAGAACAGATGGGGTCTCCCAAATGCCAATCACCCACGGGCCCCCATCCCTATAGCCAGATTTCTTGTTGGAAATGATGCAAACAAGCCACTAATATGATTTACCTAATATTTTTCTAAGTCCCTTTCTAGAAAAAACATACCTTAGTCACATGCAAAGTGATAAGAGCCATGAAAGCATAAGTTTATCGATGTCTTATATGTAAGTTTTCTGGCACACATTAAAACAATACAAAATTATTAAGATGTAGTGTTTACCCATCTACTACCAAAAGTCATTTCCTGAACACAGAGCAGTTCCAGCACCAGATTTTGGAAAATGTGAATAATAATAAATGGACCATAGCTAGGCAGATCAGGATTCAAATCCATTTTCTCATCTGCTTGAAAGGGCTGGCAAGGGAGAAAAGGAGAAAATTTGCTTGGCATAGAGCCTGGCACAGCCTAGAGGCCCCATTAGCTATTGTTAGGACACCAGGCTGTGACCCTAATACCAGGGACAGCGCTTAGGAAACTACAACCCCAAGGTCAGAGAGGAGCAGCTGTGTCTTGGAGGTGTCTTAGCCACTCAGCCTGGCTGTGCGTGTCCACAGGCCTCAGAGCAATGGCCAGCTGGTGTGCATGAGGTGGGCCCAGGGGGAGGCCTCTGGGTTTTCCAGCATCTCACAGGGTGTGTGGGGTCTGGCCGGGATGTGTTATACACTAAACATGGTGGGGCTTAGGCTGATAGCCCAGCACCTGCAGGGAGAGGCACCCAGAGCAGAGAAAGCAAAGGGCGCAGGACATAGCCACCCCAGGGGGACCTCCTTAATCTGAGAAAGCTTCCATCTGACGTCTGGCTACCAGCAGGTTGGCTACCCCAAGCCACCCCAGAACCTACCCGATGCTGACCAACCCATGCTCTTAGTACAGGAGAAAAGAGCACCTATGGAAGTCAAGAGAGGACGGCTCCACTTGCAGCCCATCAAAGACTTGCTGGGCAGCTGGGGAGAGCAGCTGGGCCTCTCTGGGCAGCAGCGGCCTCACCTGTGAAACACTTGCCCTGCCTGCCTCCTATGCAACACCTTCCTGGTGTTGCAAAGATCCAGGGAGAAGACACACAAGAAAGTGCTGTCAAATGCCAAACACAATTATTCCTACTTAACCTCTGAGCCTTGATCTAGCCATCTGTAAAACAGGGTGAAGCCCATTTTTTCCTCTGCTTGGAAGCTGATGTGAAGTTGAAAAGGGAAAATGTAAACATCACACTCTTTAACACAGGCACAAAGCAACCAGCAGAAGCAGTCATCCTCTAAGCACTATTATTACTCTACTTAGTGGTAGAATGCGTGAGCTCTGAAGTCAGAATTCTAGCTCTATCCCCTCCTAGTTAAGTGTCCCCAATGCCCTACTTTTCTCATCTGTAAAAGAGGGGCAGGAGAAAATAGCCCCCTCATCATGGTGTGAGGATTAAATAATACCGGCAAGACTGGCTTGCTCTATAAACGGATCACCATTTCCAAGGCGATCTCTTCTGGTCTCCGACCTCTCCTCCAGCCCTTCCCCTGTCACCCCAGCCAATGGTGAAAGGCCTTCAGGGTCTCTCACCTGTAACTTCACAGCCCTTCCCTTCCTAAGGCTCTTGAAGCTCTGCCCCATGTGAAAGCACCCATGATACTTCAGCTCTCCTTGGCCGAAACGGAAGGGCATGGTGCCAGGGCTGCCAGGACCCTAGTGACCAAGGAGATTGGGCCAGAGATTCTAGTTGTCACCTCGGAGCCTGGCTCTGGTCAGATCGGAAACAGCCTCCCTAGGACTCTCAGAGCCTGAGACATGATCCTCCTACTCCTGGGTTGGAGCTCTACCCAATCTCTACCCAACACCCCGGCAGACCTGCTGGATGTAGGGAGCAGGACGGTGAGAGCTGAGCAGTACGAGGGGCAGGGTTGAAGAGATCATTTAAGGCTGAGGGGAAGAATCTGAACTTCCTCCTCTGGGCCATAAGGAGCCCCTGGAAGATTCCAAGCAGAGGAGCAAAGCTGTGAAAGTAGAATTCTAGAAAGATATATCTGGTCAGTATATAGGATGGGGCAGTGGAGAAAGAGACATCTGAGGGTGGGACAGATGGCTAGTAAAATCCTGGTGCCAGCCTAGGGTGTTGGCAGTGACACTCCCATGGCAAACGAGGCCAGCCCAAGATAAGGCTGCCCACACAGGGGTGATTCCTGGCAGGCCCCAGCTGTGGTCACCCAGTTTTCTTCTAGGAGTGCTTAAGCGTGAGTGAGAGGAAAAGACACTTCTGGGGGTCTCTAGCTATCCTCTAGCCTCACCAGAGACCTCGCCTGAGATTTCTACACCCCTCCCCCAAAATCTGTCTGACACTTTCTCTCCCATGTGGACCTCTGAGGGCCAAACTAAAAAAGGGAGAGGCAGTGAAGAAGGGATGAAGAGGGAAAGAACAGGCCTCAACCTTCTTTCTGACTGAACCACACCCCAACCCCACCCTGATGTTTTTCCCTCTCATCTTGATTATCCCTCCAAACGGCCCAGCTCTGTGGGCCCCAGCATGCCCTGGCTTTCAGGGAACCACGCTCAGACTGAACAGACAGACAGACAGCATGTTCTTGGCAGGATGGGGCCAGGACAGACCCTCGCTGTCTTGGCCTCAGGCTGCTGTTGAAGGCAAGGAGATTCCAGAGCCGGTCTCCAGTGTGCTTCCCTGACGGGGCCTCTCGGAAAGAGAAGCCGAGTAAGATGCCTTCCTAGTTCCCCTTCTCTGAGCATCAACTTTCTCCATTTCTTTTCCTCCAGTCCAAATGGGTCAAGGTACTTCCAGGCCCCCCTCCCAAACACATCTCCCAAAGTCTTGTGCAAAAGGAAAACAAAACAATAAAACAGGTTAAGGAAGAAAGCTGGGCTTGGGTGGACGGAGGCAAGGCCTTCCGCTGTGACTCTGCCCCTCACTCCCCAAGAGCTCGCCCCTCTGCCTGCCAATGACCCTGGAGCTGTTGAGCAGCACCAGCTCTTCTGCCCTTCCAGGAAACAACAATGGCCTGTCTGGGCCATTCTAGAACTCAGGAAAGGGGAGCTAAAAGCTTCCTCAAAGCAGCTGGAAACCCAGCGGTGAGGCCGTGTGCCGCCAGGTGGGCCAAGCAGAAGCCAGGCAGGCCTGCCAGGAGCACTGCCTGAACCATGGGACTGTGGGTAGGCCACCTTCCCCACTTTCCTCTCCTGGCAGGAACCTCATAGCATAATATACCAAAGCACACATGAAACCTGCTTCTGAGTCGCAGTAAGAGAGCTAAGTACCTCCACTCGTAAGCACTGCTGCTGTTTGCTCCCATCTGATGTTTTTATCTCTGGCTTCACACCCTTTGTTGGCTCTCTGCCTCCCACGGGACGGGACGCAAGCCTATTCATGACCTCTGCCCTGACTGACCCCTCAGGTCACATGTCCTGCCACCCCCTGCTGTTCTGCAGCTCTGTGCCTCTGTACCTTTGCACACTCTGTTCCTCTTACCTGGAATGTCCCTCCCTGTGTGACTCCTCAGTGTCACCACCTTGAGGCCTTTGCCACAGGTTTGTTCATTTATTTCCTCCTCTTTATTGCTTCCACAGTTTGGTCACACTTCTAGAACTGCACCTACCACACTGTCTTGTATTAATTTGTTTTTATATCTGTCTCCCTTCAAATGCCTGTGAGTTTCTTGAAAGCAATGTCTGTATTCCCCACTGTTTATCACAATGCCTGACATACAGTGGACACACAAATAGACTACATTTCCCAGCTTCCCTTGCTGGGAGATACAGTTATGTGGCTGAATTCTAACCAATAGAATATGTGCAGAAGTGATTTAGGCCTCCTCTAGGCACAGGCCATATAATCTCCATGAGGTCCTCAATGCATTTTCTTCCCTCACCTGTAGCTGGATGTAGAGTTCCATGGAGGATGGCATCACTAGAGGGAAGAGTCCAGGTTCCTAAATGCCTGCCTGGGGCAGAGCCTTACAGTGACCTGTTTTGAACTGTGACATGAGCAAGAAATAAACCTTTATTATGCTAAGCCACTGAGAGTTTGTTACACAGCAGTTAGCTTGTCCTGGCTAATACAAAGGAACTCAGTTAAGGTCTGCTGAGCCAAACTGAAAGAGGGAAGAGTTAACAGAGGAGGCAGAACCCTCCCAAGAGTCCTATCCCTAGGTCCAATTAAGTCAGGAGTTACATTCCCTCCGTGACTGAACTATTCCCCAAGCCACGGCCCCACCCCCGCCCACCCCCAAACAGCTCTATCTACCAAATCACACATGGCATTAAGAATGCCAAGCTTTCCCTTAGAAGGACTGAGAAGGGGGGACTCAGTATTTGCGAGATGACCTTTAAAAGTCACCATCCGTGAATGAACCACAAATTGGGATCCTGGTTCCACAAGTTTGTAGAAAGCACACACACTGAGATACAAAGTTAGATTGTAGGGAGGGGCCTTCTCCTCCCCCACAGGCATCAACGTCCCTGACATGTGACCATTCAAGTTTGTGGGAGCACCTCCGATAACAGGGAACCCACCACTTCTCTGAGGCAGCCCATGCTATTCCTGGGCAGCTTCTAGGAAGTGCTAGAATCGTGTTACTCACACAGAGCCCGCATTCCCCAGGCCAAATTCCTTTCTGCCCAGGACCCATCTGGTCACAAAGAGCTATGACCAACGAGGAGAAAGGTCATATTTGGACAGAGGAAGAAAGAGAAAGGAATGGAGAAGAATATTATCCAGGGACTTCAAATTTATCTAATACCCTCTGCCCACGCTACTCAAAGTGTGATCTTAGCAGTCCTGTCATTACCTGGGAGCTTGGTGGAAATGTAAAATCTCAAACCCCACTTCAGACTTTCTGAATCAAAATCTGTATTTTAACAAAACCCTGAAGTAGTTCATGTGCCCATCAAAGTCTGAGAAATCCTCACTGTTCTTTGCCACAAGGATTCCATCTAATCTTTAACAAGCATGTCCCAGTGGCAGGTCTGGCCAATAAGCAAAGATGGGCACCCAGGAAGAATATTAGGAGCTAAATGGCAGAATTTGGCTTGAGAGTGGAAAAGGGAGGCAGCAAGCTTCTCTCTCCCCTTTCCTTAGCCTCCATGCAAGCCCATCATTCCTTCATTTATTCATGTAACAATTGTTTACATTCTAGACACTGAGAAAACAGAAGTGAACCAGACAGGCAAGGTCCCTGCTCCCTGACAGCTCACATTTTCCTGGGAGGATGAGAGAGAAAACAAGTAAACAAATAGGTATATAAGGTAAGTATGTATTGTGTTTAAAGACAGGCTGGAGGGTCACTGAGGAAGTGGGAAAGGTGGCATGAAAGCTGAGGACTTCGCGAAGGCCCGCGGCGGGTGTTGACGCGATGTGATTTCTGCCCAGTGCTCTGAATGTCAAAGTGAAGAAATTCAATGAAGCACGGTAAACGGCGGGAGTAACTATGACTCTCTTAAGGTAGCCAAATGCCTCGTCATCTAATTAGTGACGCGCATGAATGGATGAAGGAGATTCCCACTGTCCCTACCTACTATCCAGCGAAACCACAGCCAAGGGAACGGGCTTGGCGGAATCAGCGGGGAAAGAAGACCCTGTTGAGCTTGACTCTAGTCTGGCATGGTGAAGAGACATGAGAGGTGTAGAATAAGTGGGAGGCCCCCAAAAAGAATAAAGAAATAAAAAAAAAAAAAAAAGAAAAGAAAGCTGAGGACTGAGAACCCAGGAGAGTCGGGGGCTTGACAATCTCGAGAGAGTTCCAGGCGGAGGGGACGGCAAAGGCCCCCAGGCAGCACTGCACTTGGTGCCTGAGGAACAGAGGAAAGCACGCAAGCTGCTGTGGGGAGACACGGTGGCAGGAGATGAGTCTGGAGGGGCAGGCCCGGGCCCAGTCACACAGGGCTTGGGGCTTAGACAAGGACGTTGGAGTCCATTCTAAAAAGAAAGGAAGTCTTCCAGAAAGGTTACCAGCAGGGTGTGGTATGAGCTGAGCTGTTTTCAAAGCATCACCCTGGTTGCAGTGAAGGCTGGATTAGAGGGGAGGACCAATGAGGGTGAGTAGAGGGACCCCTGAGGAGGCTGTCTGAATTTCCCAGGTGAGAAGTAATGGGGGGATAGACCGGGGCGGGGGTGGGGCAGAACAGAAGGTGAAAAAGAGGACAGAGCTGGGCGATGTTTCGAGGCAGATCCGACAGGCCGTGCTGCCTTGCTGTTGGGTTGGATGTGGGACAGAATTGGCTGGGCTTGGGCTGGTCCCTGTGGGGTTTGAATCTCCCTGGCACCTCGGGGGCTCACAACAGCTGACTCAGCAGCCCATGCACCCTGAGCTGATCTGATGGCAGCAGAGGATGAGGCTGGGTGTCATCTGCCCTGGTGGCCTTTGTCCCTGTTCACTGGGGTCACTCATTTAACCCACCTGAGTCTTCTCCTGTGACTTCTGCTTTCTGGAAGCTCCTCAGTCAAGAGCTTCCTGGTGCTTTTTTTATACTAGGAGGAGAGGAGCAGAAGGTAGAGCCCAGATGGAAAAAGAGAAAAATCCCTGAAGCAAAAGGCAAAACTCGGCAGTTGCCCCAGGAAGCCTTGTAAAACAGGCCACACTGTTAGCAAAGCCACCCGGGCCAGCCTCCCGCTTCCCGGGCTCTGCCCTAGCCCCGTTTCATGGGGCTTTCCTGGGAGGGAACCAGGAAACGAAACAGGAAAGTCCTCCTTTCTGTCGAGGAGTTGAGGCACCCCTCTGCGAGTCTGCCGCCCTTTTCAGGCTCCACCCACCAGGCTGTAGACCTCTGTACCTCCCAACTTCTCCGCCACCTGTGCCCTGGCCACTCCCCTAGATCCACCTCCAGTTCCACCTTTTCAGTAAAAGGCCCCCTGGCAGCCCCAGCAGGCCCCTGAGGCAAAAAAAAAAAAAAAGTTTTAAGCAAATGTGGCAAAATGTAAACATTGGTTAAACCTGGGAGGTGGGCCTGCTGATGCCTGTTATTTTCTGTATGACTGAAATTTTTCCTGATGGAAAACTAACAACAGGCGTGCTGGGGAAGCCTGGTCAGAACGCTACGGCGCTGATGCAAGTGAGGATTTAGGAGGGCCTGGCCTCCTACGAGGACTGACTTGCTGGATGAGATGAGATGAGATGGTGAGTGACTGAGGGCTGAAAGGAGGGGGACAGGTACGAGGAGGAGGAGAGAAGTCTAGACAAGGATCCAGGTGTGGAACATGCTGAGGTGGGGACACGTGAGTGGCTTCCAAAGCGGAAGAGCCGGGTCAGGCTCCTCAGGCCTCCTCTTGGCAGGGAGTCAGCTTGCAGCACAGCTGCTGCTCCCGTCTCCACCCTGTCAGCAGCTGACTTGTCCGGAGCAGGTGCTGGACCAATGCGGTCAGGTGCTCACCCCCACCCTCGAGTTGATGGTGGAAGCCTGGCCCAGCCAAGGCTGCCCCTCGCTGAGACAAGATGCCCCAGGGACAGCGAAGCCCTGCCTCAAGTCTGCCCTGGAAGCCCGAAGTGACCCAGGTTGCCGACAGCCGGTGGGGCATTTTGGGGCCAGCTGCTCCCATTCCTGGGCAAATGCCCACTGCTCAGCTATTTCTAGCAGGGACAGCTGGGGGGCAGGCTTGGCCCCGGGGGGAGCAGCTAGCATGGGAGGGACAGGCAGGGGAACAGGTCTGAGGAGACCCTGGGAACCCGGAGAAGGGGAAGGGAGTGGAGGAGACAGCCTGGGGCTCCTGCTGTCCACATGCAGGTCGACCCGCAGGACCCTGAGCCCTGTTCTCTGGTGGAGCCTGGGTGATGGGCTACAACTGGAGAGCACTGCCAGCCCTGTGCCGTCGGGGGGACCCAAGCACAGCCACGGCCCAGGGAAGGGAGAAAGCAGCCACATCTCCTCTGGGAGGAAGAAAGCCAGTGGCTGGTCATCATGGGAGCCTCGCCACCAGGATGCCAAGGCTGTCATCTGATTCTAAAATTCTATAACGAGCCACTCCGGGATCCCAGCTCTGTGACCGAAGGTTAAGAGCCCGTGCCCTGCTCCGAAGGGGCTTTGGCCTTCCAGAGGGCTGACTTGCTAGGCTCCGGCTTATTCCCGCCAGTGTCCCCGAAGCAGGCCAGGGCCAGGCCTCCGCCCGCCCTTCTCACAGAGTCCTTCTGGGACTGCAGCCTCCTGGGGGCAGTGATCCAGACAAGAGAGCCCCACAGGCTGGCAAAGACAGAACCAGAGTGAGATAAAAAGCCTCCAGAAAGGCTGACGTGAGAAGTACAAGGAGACCACAGGGACAAAGAGCCATGCTCGAAATCAGGCTCAGATAGACTCCGAGACCCTCAGGGAGATACAGAGAGAGAAATAAGGTGGGAAAGGGAGAGAGAGAGAGAGAGAGACCACCACAGGGAGACTCCAAGACTCACAAGTCGAGAAAAAGAAATAGACACAGAAATTCCTCTCACTCTCTCTGTCCAGCCTAAACCCTGACCCAGCCTGGGGAGGAGGTGAGGATGGCACCCACCTCCAGCAGCCAGCCTGGCCCCATCGGCTCTTCAGACTTCCTGGCAAGGGAGAGAAAGGAGCCTTCTTCCCTCTGAGGTGCCAGGCCCGCCAGGCTGGCTCAGCAGTGCCTGGGCCATGTAGGGGCTCTATCACCATGGCCGAGTGCAGCGGAGGGGTTTGGTTTAGCACGCAGATTCCAGAGCAGCACCATCTGCCTCCTGCTTCCTCCACCTTCTAGCTGTGGGGCCCTGGCATGCTACATGACCTCAGTTCTCTCATCTTGGAAAAAAAGTGGGGAGAGCGATGGCTCCTCCATCACAGGGCGGGCTGAGCGCAGCGCAGGCATACCTCCCAGAGAGGATCCGGGATGGTGCCTGGCCCATGGGAGGTGTGTGGCCTCATACTGCTCCCGCCCCTGTCCCACCCCTCAGCCTTCCCTGCTTCAAGGGGAACAGGTCAAGGACTGTCCCTGGGCTCTGTCCTTCCTTCTTGCCCTTCCAGAGCTAAAGAGAAAGTAGAGAAATGAGGGAGGCCCTTGGTCACCTAGGCTCCAGCTGGCCTGGGACTGGGACCCAGCAGAGCAGGACCGATGCCCACCTGCAGGTGCCACCAGCTGATGGGACAGGGAGAGGGAGCCCTGCTCTGAGCTGCCTACTAGC
Source organism: Tolypeutes matacus (assembly GCA_026826555.1). NCBI lineage: Eukaryota > Metazoa > Chordata > Mammalia > Cingulata > Chlamyphoridae > Tolypeutes > Tolypeutes matacus. The sequence goes on from JAKSZT010053913.1 coordinate 1,152,312, forward strand.
CCAAGGGGGGCTCTCCTCATCTCCAGACACCCAGTTCTCAAGTCCAGCTTCTCATTGGAATTACTTAGGAAGTCTGTTCAAATGCCTCTGGACAAGGTCTCTTTCCAGTCAGATTCAGAAGATGGAACCCAGGTCAAAGTGAGGCCAAAGGCCCTGCTCCCAGAAACATGCACTTCTGTGACTGTGTCCTTTTTGAGGTGACCAGACTGGGAATTACCTGGTGCTCGAGGTGGAGTGTCGTCAACAGGCCCTGGGCCTGCCCTGCACCTGTCTTGCCCCCTTTCTCTCAAGTCTCCCCCCATTACTTGGCCGTGGTCTCTCCTGCTGTTCTGTGCACCCAGCCAGTCCGCATCTTTGTCCCCCACCCCCCACACTGCTGGATGGAGGAGGAGCGGTTCTGGTGTCCCCGGGGGCTCATGCAGAAAGGTTTCCCTCTACCCTCCTACTGGGGATTCCTCTTCCAAAGATTCCAAGACAAAGAGTGGAGCCCTGGAAATCTAGAGACAAAAACAACCCCATCCCTTGGGCAGCAGGACAGGCCGGTCTTCAGCAGAGATGGCCTCGGGAGGCACAGGCGGGCACTGTCTGCACGGGAAGAATGCCCGCTTGTCAGGGACAGAAACACCCTCTCAGCCTGCATCCCAGCTCCAGCCCCAGCACGGCTGCTTCCTGTTTGGGTGTGTGTGTGTGTGTTAAAGGTTTATTATTCAACATTTCTGAATATGGTCCATTTAGCCCCAAGGACACCCCCCACGCCCCCACTCCTAACCTCCTCCTCAGCCCCTGCCGGCAGGAGCTCAGCTTCCAGCACGGCTGAACCGGCCACTTTGTTTGTGCCCGCACCAGGTAAACGCTCCCTAATTAGCAGAGGGAGCCAGAAGCTAGCAGCGTTGAGGGCCTGCTTCCTGGCAGCCCCAAGGCAATTACTTACTGCAGCCTGGAGGTGTGCACGGCCCCTGGTGGCTGGCCAGTGTTCACTCATTCCACGCTGGGTAGGAGTACAGCTCCCGGCCTCCTCCAGAGGGGCCAGAGGTAACAACGCAAACAGCCGTCACTGCAACAGCGTTCCCTGGCTGCCCCAGGGTCGGTGGTTGAGGGCCCATGTGCCTATCTCCTGGAAAACCCACCAAGGCTCTCTGAGGCAGGTTCTGCAGTCAGAGCCGTTTTGGCGATGGGCTGGCTAGGACTCTCAAGAGTAGGGGACTGCCCAGGGCCACAACAGCTGGTAAGAGGGGGGGCCACAGCGCAGACCCAGCTATGTCTGCTTGCTGACAAGGTCTGAGCTTTCCACCCGCGAGACACTGCCCCACTAGTAAAGTTGGGAATTTGGCACTAGGAATACCATGGACCCTTGTGGGAAGGCTGACATCACCTACTGAGGAGGTCTCCAGGGAATCTAAAATCTCCTCTTTTCCTTGGCTCTGGCTAAGTTGAGGATATCAAGGAAACAACACCAATTCTCTGACAACTCCTACGATGGCCTCATCTGGACAAGCATCCTGCTGCAGGGATTTTAGCCCCTAAAACCACCTGGGGGCTGAGGTCCAGCTGACGAGGGAGCTCACTGCAGCCAACCTCTCTTGGCCACTCTGCTGGTGGCAGGTCATCTCCAGGAGAGACACACAAACTCTTGTCTTCCTTCAAACAAGACCACAGCTCACCCTGTCTCATACACCTAGTTCTATAAGAGTCAGTAGCAAAACCAGCTACTGCCATCATCAGCAGGGGGGTGGAAGGACTAAGATTCTGAGCTTCCAGGCCCCAGATTGGGGTGCTCTCTCAACAAGATGGGATGCCCATGGCACAGAGGCCTGCTGGGGTGGGCTAGGCAGGAGCTATACCCATTCTGTGTGTTCTGCCCTGCCCTGTGTCCCTGCCAGCTGAAGGCTCTGGCTCAGGCCAAGGTTGCCGGCCTGGCTCCCCCACCCAGAACAACCCTGACTTTTCCCCTCCAGGTCCCCAGCACCTAGCACTGTGCCAGGCATACAGCTGGCACTCTCCAAGAGGTGCCAGGATTGACTTGAAATTCCCGCCTGCATCCAGGGAGTGACTTGGTCATGGCTGAAGGCTTCCCAGAACTCACACACACACACACACACACACACACACACCACTCACCTGGCTGCCACCAAAGAGCTTCCTTCCCTTCATCCTCCAAGATGGAGGGGAACACTGTCACCCCACACAATTTCTAGCCAACTTTCTCGCTGGTTATCCAAAGAGCAGATGGGAGCCTGGTGGGTGCAGAGCAGAGTTTTCTAGGTCGGGCCTTTGGGTATGGGATCAGAGAAGGAAGGAAGTGACAGAGGCAGAAACTATACTCCAGGACCTCCCTGATGTGACACCCAAACACACCCTGACATGATACCCTACACCAGGAAAACAAGATGTACAGCAACGAGCAGTCATGCAGGTGGGTGTGACCTGACTCAGACGCTGCCCCTGGCAGAGGCAGGGAGGGAGGGTGGTGGGCAGGAGGTATGGGCTGAGCTCCAGGAAGCAGCCTGACCCAGTGAAGCAGCTGCCACCCCACCTAGCTGGGGCTAGACAGGAGGCCTCTGCTCTCTGCACAGGCGATCCCTCCTGCATCTCGCTCATGCAACAGGAGCTTCCTGCTCTCCTCAGCTAAAAACGGAACCAGCACTTCTGGGTGGGAGGCTAGAATTCCAGTGAGACCTAGAGCACCTGAGCTCTAGTCCTGCTGTCACTCATTGGTTGTGTAATTTTGGACCAGTCACTGCCCCTCCTGGGCCTCATTTCCTCATCTGTCAAATAAAGGAATTGGACTAGATCAGAGGATGGCCAATCAGTTTCACCTCAAGATGCCATCACCAACTGATTGGTAGTAACTACCTGAAAACACTTGTTTTTGTGTTTCAGAGCGATTAACAATGTCTGCCATGGGCATGGAATTGGAGAGAGTGCCATGATCAATGAATGATGTCTGTTGTGGGCATGAGATTGGAAAGTGGGAGCATGAGTGCTAGATACTTAGTCCTGGTAAATGATCTCTAAGGGCCTTGTGGTTGAAAAACTACTACTGCACCCTGGATTCCCCAGGGAAATGGTCAGTGATGGTCGGCAAGCACGCTTCTCCCATAGTGTGATATTTGCACACAGCTGATTTCTCCCCTTAAAGAAACATTCTCATCAGCCCTGCAGGACAGTCACTGGGAGAGCAGACAACCCACAAGCCCCACAGGGCCCACCCTCACAAGACTTTACCCAGAAGGCAATAAGCAGTCCCAACGTCTAATATTCAGAGCACTTTCTAGCTTCTCTTGGAGTTTACCCCAATGTCTACAAAAGAGCTTCCCTAGTGTATGAAAATCCCACACTGGCTCCAGGAGAGGCTGAGGGACCAGCAGATGGCTGTGGAAAGAAGGAGATGGTCTCCTCAAACCAGGGTCTGATGTGACAGGGCCTTTGTCTGTCTCCCCAGGCCAGAGAGGCAGGTGCCTGGATGATCTATCGGCCATGCCCAATGCACACAGATACCAAAAACGTGCTTACAGACCAGGTACTTTGTCCGTCTAGGAAAAGACCAGTTAGCCAGGCAAACCTGCTGTATGGCATGTATCCCACAACCCTGTGGCTGCTTTGGACAAGTCCTCTCCTCCCTTAGCATCCAGAGGCCCAGCTTGGTGCCAAGTCCACCTCACTGCAGGTCCCAATGGCGGTGGCTCTCTGGGTGGTGCTCACTCCTCTGGGTCTTATTTCCCTCTCCTCACAGAGGTGCAGAGGCCCTCCCTAAGATTCGACGTCCCTGCAGCCACCGCCCCTCCTCCTGCCGCCTCCTTCCATCTGTCCAGAGCCAGGTCCAGACCTCCAGGGCCCCAGGCATACAAGTTTCTTCCTAAACCCACGGGGTTGGAGAAACTGCACAAGAAGGGAACACACTGCACACTTGCAAACTCCATCTGCCTGGAGTGGAAAAAAAATAAACCCAATTTTCCCAGTGCCCACCAAGTTCCCACTGCAAGCTTGCTTCCCTGTACCATTTCTCCTCGACTTTCCCCTCCCCAGTACTCCCTGAAGAATGGACACTCCACAGCCCCCCTCACCAAAATACTCTGGGCAGGACCTGCCAAAGGAAATCGTGGGAGACACCAGGAGGAAGCTGGAGTTCAGCCTCAGGCTACAGGGGCAAGAGGAGGGGAAAAGATGAAAGGGTGCTGGAGCAGAAGCCAGCTTCCAGGGGGAGGGGAGGGGAAATCCAGAGCCCTGAAATCCTCACAGGGCTCCTCTGGAATCTGTGTTCCGTCAGGTATCCGAAAGATACCCCTTTCCAGGAGTAAGGAAAAGATGTTGACTAATAATTACTTCAACAAACAGCGTTTTCCAAACTGTGTTGCAGGGATGAAGGTGGGCTGTTAATTAAAGTCTGGAGGTGCAAAGCTTTGCTACTGATCCAGGAAACCCTTACCATCATCTGCCTCCATCATCTGGAGGCAGACGGTACTATCTGGTGGAAATGAAGTTTTCAGTAACCGGCACAGGAAGAAAGAAATCTCTGCCTCCAGCTGCTTTCTCTTGGAGTTAAGATTCTTAGAGCCTAATTGCTGAGGCGTCAGCTTCCCTGTCTGGGAATGTCGGTGCCCATCACTATTCTAAGGGCTTTCCGTGGATTGCCTCCTTTCATTCTTACAATGACCTGTGAGGCAGGTATTTTTATTATTCCCATTACACAGAGGAGAAAACTGAGACAGAGAGAGGTTAAATAAATCACCAAAGGGTATACAGTTAGTCAGTGCTGGAGCTGGGGGCCTTGGAATCCAAGCATCCTGGCCCTGTAGTAAAAACCCTGGCCCGCTGTGCTCCACAACCACACGGCTCTTATTATGGCTTTGTCATGACAAGAGAACAACACAGAACCCACCCCCACCCCCACCCCTGCCAGTGTGTCTTGCCCCAATTCATAGCTCAAGTGTTTTAAGCAATATTTGAATACAAAATTCCAGTTTGACAGATAATTTGGACAGATCCCTGGGGTGTGTTGTAATGGGATCTATCTAACCAGTCATGTTCCACAGGAATGATCTAGAACGATGGTCCAGGAAATCTGAGGTAATGTGATTTTAATAATTATTTTCACTTTCTCTCATTAGATCTTCATTATTATTTTTAACCTCTGTGGTTTCTGTCCCATTATAGTGTAATGACCATGAGAGGCACATTTTCTTTTAGACTTCCCACTTTGCCCACCTCCCCTTTTAGGTGTGTTTTTAATTATTACTTTTTATTTTGGAAATAATACATGGCTACTTTCTCCTTTTTTATAAAAGTAAAATATTACAGATAAGGTTAAGGTTTCCCTTTGACCAAGCCCCTGCCCCCATCTGATGTCCCTAACCCTGCTCCAGAGATAACTCTATTATGAGTGCATCCTTCTAGATTAAAAAAAAATATATTTACATATATAAGCTGTATATGTACCTGCAACAAATATATCTTATTGTTGCTCTTTTTTGTATAATTGCCATCATATTGTAAATATTGTTTTGAAGCTTGCATTGTTCATTCATTAACATTTCTTGAAGACCTATCTATGGATTTATATTTAGTTCAACCATTCGCTTTAACTGTTCTAACAAGTGGTACGGGAACACCACAGTTTACTTAGCAATCCTCTCTGGATGGCCATTTCAGTTGTTTCCATTTCACCTTGGCAAACAATCTGGGGCTCTCTGTGCCTTCCTGGGACTGGCGACTGACCTCGGGCAGGACCAGTGCTCTCCCGTGTCCAGGGGGTGGGAGCAATCACCACCACCTGCTGCCACACGGTACAGAGGACACCAAAGCTCTCTGGAATCCTAGGTACAAAACCATTCTTAGAACTTAGCAAGCTAATTCCCCAGGCTTTGCCCACCTTGCCTATCTCTAACAATACGGCACTTCTCTCCCTGATTAAAACAGAGTGCCTGCAGGAGAGGCACTTCCTCTCTCTCCTCCTCTCCGATTGATCCCTCGCACATATCCCTCGCACATATCCCTCGCACATATCACGATCACTCCGGTTTGACCTCAGCTGATGCCTGCTCAGGACATCAAACCCAACTAAAGTTCACATAAATTTAATGACTAGGAAAACTGACACAGTTTTTCACCTGCAAACTGAAGGACTTGGAATAAGAACTCTTCTATTCTAAAAATGCAATGAGCCTATAAATCCCCTTAAAACACACCATAACACACTCCCTCCCCCACTACACATCTATTCCAAAGTCAGACATTAATAAATTCAGGGATTACGGTTTTGTTCTCCCATCACCAGCCTGCTGTTGGTGAGCTGGAAAGCGAGTATGACCCTGGAGTGGAGGTACGTAGGTGGGGAGTCTGAAGAAATGAATAAGGAAGAAAGATAAAAGCTCTTCAGAAGAGGTTAAGTCCTTTGGAGCAAATGAGCAAACCTGAACAGCCCTCTTGGCTCTACCTTGAAGTGCTATGGGGGAAGCCGGAGGGCCTCTCCTGTTTCTGATCAAATATTGGCCCTGCGCACGACTAAGAGGCCAGCAGCACCGTGGAGCTACCGTTTGCAGAGCAGTTACTGTAGCCCATGCCTTGTCGGTCAGGTTGTGAAACAACCCCAAGGAGTCAGGCCTTCAGAGAGCCTTCGGGTCCCTCCTTGGTGGGCACCAGGCTGTGGTGGAGACACTTAACAATGAAGGAGCCGGGTGAGGAAATTTGTAGAGGTGGGAAATGTGGTCCAGCCTCCAATGAGAAGGTAACTGACGGTTCTCTGCAGCCCCTGCCCTCATCCTCCTCGCCCTAACTGCACCCCCAAGGAACCCGACCCCTTTACAGGCCAAGGAAAGATAGGGCTTGAGTGGTGGGTTATTTTGGGGAGAAACCAATTTCTACTTGGAGACCAAGGGACTCCCCTCTTGCCGGTTCCCAAGCCCTCTCTGGAAACTGACCGTGCTTCCAGCAGGGGTGTTTGGAATCCCTGTTGACTTGAAATGCTCCAGCAATAGGGCAAATCATGGAACATAGTCTCCCTCTTCCTGCTGGTACCCAGAGGACTGTGAAAGGCAACTGGGATGGCTTAAGGAGGACTGGGAGGGCAGCAGGGCATTCTGGGGTGGGCACAGAGCTGGATCAAGCCTCTAGTGTGTCCCAGCCCCAGACTGTCTAAAGCAGTGCTGTCCAGTAGACCTTCCTGTGATGATGGCACTGTTTTACATCGGTGCTGCACAATATGTAGCTACTTGTCACTGTGGCTAGTGCAACTGAGGAACTGAAGTTTTCACTGAAGTTAATTTAAATTGAAATAGCCACATATGGCTAGTGGCTACCCTATTAGACAGCACAGGTCTAACGCCTCCACACCCAGCTTTTCCCGATGGGCAGGAAAAGGGGCTGGGCTCCATACCGGAGGAGGACGAGCTGCCAGGTGGAAGGTTCACGGTAGATTTGGGGAGAGAAGAAAGTCTGGATCACCTAATCCTGGTGACCATGGATGGCTTTCAGTGTAAAGCCATCCATGGCTGTAAAGGACTGACAGCTGATTAGAATTGTATATGTGCATTCATGCCTTTGTCTTGGGAGAGGGTCCTTTGCCTTAATCAGAATCACAAAAGAATTCCTGATCTCAAAAGTAAAACTTACTTACTTCTTTGGGGAAGTCTGCCCCAATCCCAGAGAATAAGTTACCCCAATAATGTCTTATGATACTTTGCTTTGTAGCATTTAGAATAGTATAAAATATTGCGTTTGCATTTTTTTTTTTTTAACTAAAGTCCATCTCCCTCATTAAGCTCTAAGCTCCATAGAAGCGGGAACCAGATTTGCTTCTGGCCCACCAATGTATTCCCACTGTTTGACACACTACTTGAGGTACTTAATGCTCGAATGATTGAAGACCCTGTTAAGTACAATGAAAAATGAACATCACTAATAGTTATCCAGGTTTGAGTTCTATAAAATGGGTTCATAAAGACGCTATGCTTGGCTCAAAGGCTGAACTTCAAAGAACCACCTCAACCCCTTCCCAAGCTACAGAGAGTGATGACCCACATGGACAAGTGGAGCCATGTGCACGGCCACTCCAAGGCCTGGGCTGCTCTATGCTTGTGTCACCTCTTGACATAGAGGAAGTGAGCCCTCCAGGCAAGAGAGAGGTGGAGGAGCTGCATTCCTTTCTTGTGAGACTCTGTCACTAGGGAGGGGGTGGGGGATAAGAGCAGAAGGGGAGGGAGAGTTCTGATTTGGGAGTTTCCGCTGGCTGTTGGACCCCCTCTGGCTCATCAATGGGTCCTTTCAGGGTTCCCTCTCCCCAGCTGAGTTATCATTTCCTGTCCAGCACACTACACCCATTGATGGGGTATCAGCAAATCCCACCAGTTTATTCTGGAAGAACCCGTGGAGACTGGACAGGAATTGAAGGGGGAAGAAGAAGGCAGTAGGGTAAGGAGTGGCTTTCAACCCCACATTGTTGGATTAGGAGAGGATTTTTAGTATGGGAAACTGGCTCACCTTTGGCTCTTCCCACAGGAAGAATATGGACAATGGTATGAAATCAGGTACTGGGGGCAAACATACAGGCCTGGTCTCTCTGAGATGACTCACCACCAAAGGCCTAGCACTGGGTGTGAGAGGCCAGGCACAGGTGTCTCTTCTTTGCATTTTTATTGGCCTAAACCAGGCTCACAGCCCTGAAGAAGAACTAGAACATCTCGGCTTTCTCTTCCTGTTATAGCAAAGGATGCCGCCCAACTCTGGTACCTGCCTCTGACACACAGGGGTGTGCTGCCTAGTGGCCATGCCTGTGCCACATGACCCTCTATCCCTGGCCATACTGACTGGTCCAGAGAAGGCATCTGACCCAAGTCAGGCCGATCAATTTGGAAGTGGAAGAGGGTCAGGTTCTCTGCTGCTGGGACCCACAAATATGAAATCCAGGGGCTTTTTACAGCCAAGTTCCTCAAAGTGCACAGGAAAGGGTATGAGGTGACAGAATCTGAGGACAGTGCCAAGAGGGAAGCAGGGACAAAAAGGAGAGCAACCTCAGCTTTGGGGTGTTCCTAAGGCCCCCTGTACACTGCCTCACTGTCGTTTACACTATTTGGTTGATTGCACAAGGTTCACTGGCATAGCCTTCCAACCAAGTCCCTTTTTTGCCTGAGCCAGGATGAGAGGAAGCTGTCGCATATAACCAGAGGAGTCCTAACTGAAGTCGTTGGCATCACGGGAGGTGTCTGCAATGGTGGCTGTGGGATCCAAACTGCTAACCCCTGTGTAAACACAACCACGTATGAGAGAGACATGCACATGCTCCATCAGTGAGGTGAGGGCCCTATGTGATTAGACAGACACAGTGGCATGCCCAGTTTGTGTCTGTAGCCCACGAAATTGCTTATTTTCTGTTTCGGTTTCCTCCGTGTGTTTGCTTTTCTTTGCTTGCAATGATGTGGTGGCTTGTGCCTCACCCTGGATGTCTATAGACATGTCTGCTCATGCACACAGCACCCACGGCCATCCACCCCACACTGCCTCCACCATTGTTTCCTACTCCCGAGGCGAAGAAGTGACAAAGCACGACTGTTAAGATCATCTGAGGAAGCCAACAAAGCCCGAAGTGTCTGCTGCAATATCCAGGATTGAGATGAGGCCAGCTCCACCATCAAGCTTCCCTCATCTGCCCCTCTGCTCCAACCTCCCTCTGACCCTCGGGCTGTGGCGGGCTGCTCTCCTCCATCAGTGAGGAGATGAGAGAAGCCAGCTCGTCAGAGACTCGGGGCACACGGGTGGAACCGTGCACCACCTGAGCTCAGACCAACTTACCTGCAGGTCAAAGAACTTGCTGTACCTCCGGTAGATGGTCTGGGAGGTGGAGTCGGACCAGGTCACATTGATGATGTATACCTGTGGGAAAAGGGAAAAGCAGGTGAGCAGGAGACCATGGCTGGGCATCAAGCTGCGCCTGGCATCATTTCATATGACTGTGGCTGCTCCATGGCCAAGATGATTTTTTTCCCCATCTCTGTCCATAGGGTAGGTCAGGTACCATGTCAGGGGGAGGAGGAGTACACATGTATGTGTAAACAAACATAATGTATGTAAATAAGTGCATAAATACATGTATACACATGCATGTACACTTATTTATCCAGACAGGTATTCAATAAAATGCCTGCCTAAGGATGATTATCTTAGGAGGGTAGGCTCACAAGTGGTTTTAATTTCCTTTTTTTTGTTTATATGCATTTTATGCAATGAACATACTTTACTGGGCCATTAACATTTTTTCAAGAAAGCTAATCTCCACTAGATGAGCGGCTCTCAAACTTTAGAGGGAAAAAGACTCCACTGGGGGGCCTTCCAAAAATGCAGGTGCGTGGGTGCCCCCTCAGAAATTCTGTGTAAGTAGACCTGGGTCTGGGGGGCTCGGGCATCTATATTTTAAACAAACACTCCAGGTTATTTTGCTGCAGTTCAGTCCCAGAAATCACTCTGCAAAACCCTCCAGGGGACCACAAAGATTTCAGATGTGTGTGATTCATCCTCAGTGCCCTGAGTCTTAGCTCAGTGCCTGGCCTGGAGTAGGAGCTCCGGAAACATTTTGCTATATTGAAGGACCATCTCTCTGGATGAGAGATGGATCAGCAGGGAAGATGTTAGTTAGCACATGGGCCATTTGCAAATTGTCTTCTCTTTGGGCTCCTCACAATGAAGGCATTTCGGGCCCATTTTCACCCCAGTTCCCAATGCTTGCTCAGGGTCCCTAAGGCCTCTGCCTCGGCCCCTGGGGACAGGCAGGACCTCTCAATGGAAAAAGGAAGAATCAGCCCCCTGCCCACACACTCTGGCTTACTGCTCCCACTCTTTCTGTCCCTTTTACCTGAACCCATGCCAAAGACACACCCTCCTGGGAGAGGCATAAATTAGAGGGACAGGACCCCTCACCCAACTTCAAGGCAATTGTGGGGAATCCCCGCTCTGGTGCCTGTTGTGATGTCTCCAGCTATATGGTTAAGGGGGAGAAGTAATGGCCAGGCCTCTGCCTCTCTTCTCCCCTGAGGAAGGAGTGAGTGCCACAGGCCCACAGCGGTGCCCCATGTCAGCACTGTTGGAGAGCTTGGTAAAAATTCATATTCCTGGTCCAATCCAGGGGTTCTCATTCAGTAGGTCTAGGGGGCTCCACAGTGAGGAGAACAAAATGGCCAAAGAAGCCACAGTAAGAAGGAAGGAACATTCACAAGGAGGAATAGCATCTAGACACCTTGGTATCCAACTGGCTGACTTCACCAAGAGGAGTGAGCAGGATTTTTGTTTTGTTTTGTTTTGTTTTTAGGAGGTACCGGGGATTGAACCCAGGACCTCATACATGGGATGCTGGCGCTCAACCACTGAGCTACATCCGCTCCCCTGGGCAGGGTTTTGAACGCAGGGTGGTGAGGGTTTGTGCTTGACTCCTCAGTTAACAAGCAAGGAAATGATCCCTGAATCCAATCCCTTCTCCCCTCCTATCTCTAGGTCTCAGAGCTCCTTGTCTAACTCTATGTTTGTTCTGAAATGCAACCAAGAGCCAAAAAGTCAAGAAAATAGGACTGAGTCCTGCCACCCAGAGATGGGATATTTGTGATAAAGAAAAACATAAAGCCAAAGGTTATCCCCATCATCGCAAGCCCCAGATGATCTGTTGACTAGTATTACAACAAGTCAATAGAGATTTGTTTGCTTTTATATCCTACATTAACATATATCTCATTTAATAAATTGCAGAAACCATTTAGTTAATGGTCACTACATGACAGCACAGCGTAAGGCATTTATATACATTAGTTCACTTAATCCTCTGTCCCTGCAGGGGCGTGGTGAAGAGGCCCCATGGGGTCCTGCCCTTGAGAGGCTGCCACTGGCTTCCAGACAGCAGCCTGGAGGAAGGGCATGACAACGTGGCTTCACGTGACCCTCCATCTTCTCTAGGAATTAGGCTTTCCTTTGCTCCCAGGAAGGATTAACCACAGCCCCTCCCAGCTGGGGGTGGGGGGTGGGTGTCTAATGTACTCTTACTTTGTAGGGCCTGGCACGGTGATTTGCCAAGGCAGGGGCATGGTTGGGTGAGAAGGGTTCAGCCCCACCTGGTTACCCTCCCGGCTCCTTCCTCAAGGGCTGTGAGATCTCGGTCAAGCCTCTCGGGCCCTCGGGCCCCTCTGCAGTGGGCACAATCTTCGGCGCTGCTGGGCCTGCTCCTCTGCTGTCATCTACCCCGTTAAAGGCAGAGCTGATGGGAACTTGGACCTCCAATTCCTAGCACATGACCTGAGTTTGGCCTCCTTAGATAAGTCCTTTCCCCCTTTACTCTTCAAATGAATTGGAAAAGCCACGGGCAGTCCTCTCCATCCATCCCTTTCTCTTAACCCAGAGAAACAGCCAGATGTCGGCCTGACTCCTGGAGGAGCACCTTCAACGCATAGGGAAGTGGTGACAGAGTTACCCGTGTGACTCTGCCAACCACAGCCACCAGTTACATTTTGGCTCCTCTGCACAGCCAGGACACAGCCATTATCTCCCCAAACAAAAGCACTTATTTTCTGTTGGGCAAGGCCTGCCCCTGCTAACATCATGCCCCCTCTTCCTATATCCTGAGTGAACATGAGGATGACTTAAGAATGGGGAGGGGTGGGAAATGATCTCCCATCCCCAGGGTCCCCCAAACTTGTGGGATTTGCTAAAGGCCTCCCAGCCTACCCTCCTGGCTTGAAATCATCAGACACCTCCTGCAGATAGTTTCCAGGCCCCTCTCCCTCGTCTGGACAGGAGGTTCATCTGCTTTCTTCCTCGATTGCTTCCTTGAGCATCCTGAATTATCGCTCCGGATAAGGGATGGATATACACAAAATTCCCACTAGCCCCCACTCCTGCCTGACATCAGAGTTTCTCAAGACTCCCTGAACTGGCCCGGCTGGCCTGCTGGAAACGCTAGAGATAAAACGCAGAGAAAGAGCAAGTGAAGGGGAAGAGGGCCAGGGCAGAAGTCATCTGAGAAAGCCAGCTTTGTTTACCAAGACCTGCCTCAGGCCGAGATAAACTCTCTCCAGCCACGGGAGCAGCCGAGATAGCATTACGGGCAGCTGGGTCTCAAGAAGGGCTTAGCAATTAAACATCCTGCTTCCAAACACTTTGCTTCGGGTTATGTTTCCCGGGTGGAGTTTCCCTTCCTCCTGGATTTTTAAAAGCAGGATTCTATTTCCCCATCTCCAGCCATTTCAGGCAGATGGGAGACATCTACAAAGGCTCGCCAGGGACCAGCAGTTCCTCCCAACTCCCCCTGGGTCAACTCAACCCCGCAGAGGCCGGACTCCTGGCTCCCGCCATGCTCACCCTGGCCGAAGGAGGCTCGCCATCACAGAGACAACAGTGGCAGCTCTCTCTAACCCCAGCACAGCATGTCGCCAGACCAGCCCACCGCTCCGAGGAGGCCGTCCTGGGCCGCCTTCCGTCTGCTCAGCTCATTAGGCCCAGCAATGCCTGAGGCTTCCCAACTTGTTTTCCCCAGTGGGTGCTTCTGTCCTCTATTAACCTTGCTCCTTTCAACAAGAAGACAGCCTTGATGCGAGGCAGACCTGCCGCTCACCTCCGGAGCACCGGGGGCGGGGCCCAGCCCAGTTCCTGTGGAGGGATGTCTATGATCTGGACTGCGACCAATTAACTCCAGCACATGTATGGCCCAGCCATTCCCAGAAGGCCCAGGACCTGTCCTGAGTTTAATTAGAAAGTGCCAGTTAAGTGCCTTTTGCTCCCTTTTGGACTACGGAGGGAATCCCCATGGCACCGTGGCTCAGTTTACTGAGGAAGGCCTTATTTTCCCTGGACCCCAGCCAGCCGCCCCTGGCCCCAGGCCAAATGGAAGCCCAATACCAATCTTCCTTCACCTGCTTGCACCCCATGGGGCTGGGATCAGCTGGCTGGGATAGGGCCATTGCATAGTTAGGTAAGGTGTTCACTGAGGCTGAAATCTAACCTATGCTCCATTCCCCAAATTATACACCCTGGCTCGGAGCTGCAACCATGCAGATAAAGAGGCGCCTTATTCTAACGTGCACACGGGTGTCCTGGGGGCCAGTAGTGACTCTGACCAGGACACATCATATTGCTCCCCTGGGTGGGCTTTTACTGTTTCCTAGGGCCCTTGAAGTCACAGTACGTCTTAAGGACCAAGCTCTTCAACTTCCCCAAATTTTCAGGAGTCTAGGAAGAGGGATGCCCAACATTTGGGCTATTGCTAAAGAAAATGGCCTCAGAAGTCAGAATGGACACAATCCAACAGACTGTATAGGGGACTTTACATTTTGGGATAAGATCACTGCTCTTTACATTTTGGGAGAAGTTCATCATGCAAGGTATCAGTCAGCTCGAACCTTCTATTCAAAGTGCCCCAGGTACTAAGACCTATCAAGAGGGTTAGGAGGAAACTTAAGTCCCAAATTAGGCCAGGCTGAGCCTCAAGATTCAGACCACCCAGCAGGGCAGAGGACCCCAGAGCTGCTCTCCATGTGCAATGGCTCACAAACCCTGGGCCAATGCCCTGTCACCTCCTGCTGGGGCCCTACTGAGCCCCACTGGTCAACAGTGAAGACCCTGGGTGTGAAAGACCCATCTTGACAACACTCAGCTGTACCCAGACAGAAAGCCCTCTAGAATTCCAACAGTTGATCTGGGCACCCATTAGCCTAGCAAATCTGCATTCATCTTTTTTTTTTTTTTTTTTAAAGAAGCTTTAGATTTCAAAAATGTTACAGTGAAAATATAGAGGATTCCCACATACCCCCCCTCCCCCTCCCACATATTCCCCTATTAATAACATCTTACAATAGTGTGGTACCCTGGTTACAATTGATGAACACACTGAAGCACTGCTACTAACCATGGTCTATAGTTTACACGACGGTTTATTTACACTTTGCAGCACACAGTTTTATAGGTTCTGACATAATATATAGTGGCTTTTACCAATCACTCTGCACCCATCTCTTGAGGTGCTTAAGGTCTGTTTTTCATAGCCACTTATTATATTTGCTTTTGTTTGTGAATTGTTGGTTCAGAACAACCCATCCCTTGAGGCACACTGTGTCTGTCTCCATTTAATGTGGGCAATCTCCCCGCCAGGTCTCCCTATGAGCAGAAAACGGAATTAAAAACTGGCTGATTTAATGAACAAAAATCCATGGGGTTTGAAGCACCAAAGAGGAAGCTGACAACTACACTTAGAGAATGCCCTGCCCCTGCCTTCACCCTCCCCGGAAGCAAACCCCCAGCGGCCAAGGTGCAGAATGTATTTGGCTCAGAGCAGGGGTCTTTGCCAATCCAAAACTCTGCCAGCAGGATCAAGTTCAACAGCATGTGGCCACTTGGCTAACGTTTCTGAGCTCAGGGGGAGAAAGCTGAGCACCCCCAGGGTAGAGCCCGATTAAAATTCCAACTCCTCCTCTTAGGGTGGGGAGGAAGGTGACTGCAGATTTGGGGAGAAACTACCACTTAGAAGCCTGGACTTGGAGGACGACCTCCATCCCCAACACACACACACACACACACACACACAGCTCGACCAGGTGGCAGAACCTCCCTAGCCTTCAGACTCTCCCCACTCCAGGCTCCAAAAGGACCTACTGTTTATGCAGCAGTCACAGTGAACATGGAAGCAAACCCCAGGAAGGCTCCGGGAGTGGGGGGGGGGGGGTGCCGAGAGAACCTTCCCCTCCCAGAACCACAGGTCCTCCAGTCCCCTCTGAAATACAGAAGCTGCTGCTGCAGACCTGGGAGAAAAGGGGTTTTTAGAGGGACTAGGAGGAGGGGACATTCAGCAGAGCCCTATATTGTATGAAACACAATTCATGTGTTTACAAGTACCCGTAACACTCAGTGCCTGTCTGTGCATGAATTACAAGCCTTGATTATTTATTTAACTTGGGAGGCAATGGTTAGGCAAGGTCTAGGAGAAGCCTCCATATCTCTGGTGCCTCCATTTATTACTCTGCAAAAAGCGGATACCAGTGGTTCCCTCTCTGTTGGGGCTGTTGTAAGGATTAAGTAAGTGATCCTTGGGCTCCCATCACCATCTGTGTGTCCTCATTAGAATCGAGGCTCCCTGCAGGTGGAGCCATGGCATCCTAATGCCCAGCAGAACACTCTACCCCTAAAGGGTACTCACTCAGTGCTCCCTAAATAAATAAGGGAACAAAGTAATCAGCGAATTCCAAATGAGTGCTAACCTGGTGCCCGGTTTTGTGCCAAGCTAAAGAAGATGAGGCCCAGTTCCTGACTCCCGGGCCCTTACAGCGTATCAAATCAAGTAGGGAACAGTGCAAGATGGACCAACGGGGTGCCCAAAAGTGAGGCTTAGAGAGGACCAAAGGCAGGGCTGTCACGGAAGAGGAAGATGGCTTTGGAAGCACTTGATGGATTTGAATTTCGGCTCCAAAGCTTCCCTGCTGTTTGAGCCTGGGCAAATTCCTTAGCCTCTCTGAGTCAGGGCTTCCTTAGGTGCAAAGTGGGATTTTACAATGGGGACTTCCCATAAAATGTGATGATGCACACAGGGTACTTAGCACAGGCCGGAACACGGCAAGTGCACAAGGAACATAAGATATTCAGACGCCACGCGAGAGGGAGGGATGAACTGACTTCACTGCATTTGCCGCGAGAGGCTCGGATCATGACAGCATGAACGAGAAGGAGGGAGCAGGAAGTGCGACCCCGGGATATAGAAGAACACACGCACGTGGTCTCATAGCAGTGGTGGAACCACTACTAACAACAAGCTGGGCCTGGGAAAGTAGGAGAGCAAAAAATAACCCAGCAGCCCAGGGCCAGGGAAACAATAACCGTCCCCAGGAGCCCCCCCCCCCAAAGGATAGACGTGCTGGGGCAGGCCCCTCAGGGCTAGAGGCTTTTTTCTTTTCTTTTCTTTTCTTCATGTTTCCTGGGAAGGAAATGAGTGTATAAACTAGGCGCTCCCAGGATTCACAAAACCTACACAGACCTTAGAAAAAAAAGGTTCAGCTGTAAAACTCTGTCCTGACAGTCGCCACGAGTAGGAGAAAAATGACCTAAAGGGTTAGCTTTCCAGCTCATCTTCTGAGCTGCACAACTGGTTTCATCAATCGACCATAAATCACTAACAATAAGAGCCACCACCATTTACTGAGCACTTACTCTGTTCCAGGAACTGCTAAGCACTCTATCCAGATGATCCCACTGAATCTTTAGAATAACTCCACAAGAAAAGGGCTGTTATTGTCTCCAGATCACAAATGAAGAGACCGAGTGAGCGAGGCCTGCAGTTCCAAGGGTGGCAAGGATGGAGCTGTGGCCACTGAGGCCACAGCATGGCCACTTGTCCTCTTTAGTAACTACGCTGTACTGCCCGGGACAGGACCGAGTCCCTGCCACAAGGACTGGCCCCCGGGTTTCAGCCCACCTCTCTGTCAGTTGGTTACTTCCTGGGTAGGTGATCCGTCAGTCAGACGCTGAGGCCACCCCTGGCGGGCGGGGCTCTAGAACCAGTCGGCTTAGAACCAGTCGGATGGCTGCCTGGCAGGCCCACCATCTCCCATCCACAAAGTGGGGTCATAATCACAATTCCGGCCTCACTGGGAAGACTGAATGAGACCACAAGATCTTTTTTTTTTTTTTTAAAGATTTTATTTATTTATTCATTTATCCCCCCCTTGCTGCCTGCGCTCGCCGGGTCAGCCAACCACGCCGTGCGACCCGGGGCCTCCCATATGGTAAACGGGAGCCCTACTGATTGAGCCACAGCCGCTTCCCCACAAGATCTTAATCACAGGGACTGGGGCACCGTGGCTGCTCAGTATATGCCACTTCTCCTCCCGATTTTATCCCTTCAAAGTGCCTGGCACAGTGCTAGGAATTTTGGTCTCCTCCTAGGAGGTTTTGGGGGCACCAACTCTCCCTCAGCATGGACCATCTCACTTTGGGTTACCAAAGTTCCGGGCTTGGTCCTCGCTGGGATGCCCTCCAGAGTACCTGCAGGGTGTGTGGCTGAACCTTTGCACCTTCCTCTCTTCCCCACTGCCACCACCCTCTGGCCCCAAGCCAGCTTATCAGAGCAAACGAGCCTGAGTCAGGTGCTTCAGTGGAGAGGTCCAGCAATGGGCAGTGACATCTTGAGTAAAGCCCAAGAGCCCAGGGAGGGTGGCAGTGTGCCCAGGGTGGGGAGGGGCTCACCCTACAGTGTAAATCAGAGGACAAACCTAGATGCACGCTGGCATTTGGGAGCTGAAGTCCTGGCAACATTAAACAAACGTATCCTCTCCTGTACCATCCAAATAATTACACTCCTGGGTTTCCAAGGGATGTGGACATAGCCCAGTAGGTCTAGGACAGGATTAGAAAGGAAGATTCCTGCTCCACACACTCTCAAATCAATGACCGACCCAGGCCTGTGACCTCAACACACACATCCTGCGAACGTGCCCCACTCCAGAGTCACACCTTGGAGAGCAAGGCAAAGGTTAACACACGCAGCTTGGTTTCCTCTTCCTGGGAAACAGTGGTCAAGGAGAGGCAGAGGCCAATAGCCTGCCCCCCACACAGCCCTCAGGGGAAATGACTCCTTCATTTCCTCCCCACCATTTGATACACACCTTCCTCTCTGCTGTGCTCAGCAGAGTTCAACTTCTGACAAGGCAAATAGCTGTCACTAGGAATTTTGTTGCATGGGGTAGACCGGAACAATCTTTATTTTTGGAGAGCATTTTGGCACTCTATCACCAAGCTTGCATTTGTTTTAACACAGCAATTTCACCTTGAAGAATTTACTCATGCAAATTTGCAAAGAGACAGCTATATTTGTATATAAATAAATTAATTGCATCATTGTTGTAAAAGCAAAAATAAGGAATAACTGAATGTCCATTGACAAAAACTGGTCAAATACATTATTATTCATACATAAAATGGGACGCTATATCTCTCTCTCTTTTTTTAAAGATTTATTTTACTTATTTATCTCTCCCCACCCCCTCGTTGTTTGTGCTCGCTGTCTGTTCACTGTGTGCTCATCTTTCTTTTAGGAGGCACTGGGAACCAAACCTGGGGCCTGATGGCGCAGCCTGCGCACAGGGCCTGACTGCCTGCGTGCCTTCTATATTTTTCTTTTCACCAGGAGGTCCTGGGGATCGAACCCAGGTCCCTCCATATGGGAGATGGACACCCAACCATTTAAGCCACACCCACTCCCCAGAGAAAGCATTTAAGAGACACACAACAGCTGGTTTCTAATATTTAAAGGGCTGTCAATATGTGCCTTCCTTTAGGTGCTAAGTTAACACCTAAAGGAAGGCAGTGGATAATGAGTGCAAGTTATAGGGAAGCAGGTCTTTGCTCAACATCAGGAAGAAATTTCCAACCATCAGAGTTGCCCAAGATGGAAGGGGCTGCTTGTGAAGTAGTTGGATTACTGGGGCAGGGGCTGAGTGATTGCCTGTCTGTGATGTTACTGGAGGATCCCTTCCTACTCAGCTCCCCAGTTTCCAACTCTATGAGGCCAGAAATACTTAGAAAGTTTTAGAAAAATCTGCTGGGATTACAGCTCCTTTTTTTTTTTTTTTTTAAAAAAAGAAGTTTCTTGCTTTCAATAAATATAACCAGAGTATAGCTGAGTGCCAGACACTGTGCTAGGGCTGGAAACACCGGCAGTGAGCCAGTGTCTGCTCTCACGGGGCTTACGTGACAATGGGGAGTATCAGGCAACACATAAGATAATTTCTGATGAGCCAACAAAAAGGAGGATTGTGACAATAAGTGACGGCAAGGGAAGGCGTCTACTTTGGATGGGTGATCAGGCCAGGCCTCTCTGAGGTGGGGATGTCTGAACTAGGATCTAGATGCAGAGTGCAAAGCACTGGTCGCCAGCTGGGGATGTGAGCGGGTCTCAGTTTGACTCAATCCAAAATTGGAAGGGGATCCTCCCTCATACCAACACAAAAATTAACTCAAAATGGATCAAAGGCCTAAATGTAAGAGATAAAACTATAAAACTCATAGAAGAAAATATAGGCATAAACTTTTGTGACCTTGGATTAGGCAATGCTTTCTAAGATATGACACCAAAAGCACAGCAATCAAAGGAAAAATAGATAAATTGGGCTTCATCAAAATTTAAAAATTTTGGGCTTCAAAGGACATTAACAAGAAAGTAAAAAGATAACCAACAGAATAAGAGAAAAATTTTATAAATCATATCTCTGATAAGCAGCCTTTATTTAGAATATGCAAAGGACTCTGACAACCGAATAATAAAAAGACCAAATAACCCAATTACAAATTGGGCAAAGGATCTCAATTGACATTTCTCCAAAGAAGATTTACAAATGGCTGATAAACACATTAGCCATCAGGGAAATGCAAATCAAAACCACATGAAATACTTTTCACACCCACTATGATGGCTAAAGTAAAAAAGGCAGAAAATAACAAGTGCTGGACAGGATGTACATACAAATTGGAACCTTCAGGCATTCTTGGTGATAATATAAAATAGTACAGCTGCTTTGGAAAACAGTCTAGCAGTTCCTCAAATGATTAAACAGGGGAGTGGATGTAGCTCAAGTGGTTGAGCACCTGCTTCCCATGTACGAGGTCCTGGGTTTGATCCCTGGTACCTCAAACAAACGAAAAAACCAACTCTCATGGGGGAGAGGATGTAGCTCAGTGGCGGAGCGCCTGCTTCCCATGTATGAGGTCCTGGGTTCAGTCCCCGGTACCTCCTAAGAAAACAAAAACAAAAAAACATTAAACATAAGGTTAATAAAGTTATCATATGACCCAGCAATTCCATCCTAGATATCTATCTAAGAGAAATGGAAACACACACAAATGCTCATAGCAGCTTTATTCATAATAGCCCCCAAGTGAAAACCACCTACGTGTCCAGCGGGTGATGAACAGAGAAATAAATATGGTATGCTCGTACAATGGAATATTATTCAACTATAAAAAAGGAATAAATATTGATACATGCTATAACATGGACAAATCTTGAAAACTTTGGGCTAAGTGAAAAAAAAGACACATATAATATAATTCCATTTCTATGAAGTATCCAGAGTAGGCAAATCTATAGGGACAGAAAGTAGATTAGTAGTTGCATAGGGCTATGGATGAAAATGTTCTAAAAGTGATTGTGGTGATAATTGCACAACTCTGTGAAGATACTTAAAAACTATTAACTGTACAATTTAAATAGGTGAATTACATGGTATATGAATTATATTTCAATAAAGTTGTTATTAAAAATAACTGGAAAGGAAAGGCTGTGACTCTTCGTTAAGATGTTCTTGCCAGGAAAACCCCCAACTCCCCACCCTCCGTCTGTCTGATTCCTCCAAGGTCCAATCAAGACCCACCACCTGCTATAAGTCTCCCTGAGTCACCGCCCTCTGGGTGCTCCCTCTGCCCCTTCATCTGGTATGCAGAGTGTGCTTATGCAGGCAGGGATCGTGTCATATCCATTCATCTTGGAGGAAACCTATCCTGTGACTCTGTGATCCCCATGCTTTAGATCGTCAACACTGGCTCATAGCAGGTGCAGCTGGCCGATTAAGGAGAAAGGCTGGCTTAAAATGCAGGTGGTCTCCCAGGCTCAGCAAGAAGAAACTAGGATCTCTTCCACTGAGTACTGGAAAGAAATGATGTCTGAAATGCTCCACTCTCTTTGCCTGGAGAGTTTGCTGGCCCCAGCAAACCCTGGCATGCAGTAAAAATTTCCCAATCAAGCAGCAAAACTGGAGATGTCATCAGCTCCTGTTTGGCTTCCTTGATAGAGAAACTGCACTTAAAATCCACTAACCCTGCCCTGAGAGCAGAAGATCCCATAAGGGAGTGACCTCAGAATTAGGTGAAGTCTGCTCACCTTCTCTAGAACATGCTTGTCCCCCTGTTCAAGGCCCTCACCCTGGACTTTGGCTCAGCTTTCTTTCCTCTGATGCCACCCTATCCCCCTTTATCACGGCCCCAGGACTCGCAAAGCCTCTCTCTGCCCAGTCTTCTCTCCCTTTGCTAAAACCCTGCAGGGCACCTGTAGCCAAAGCGCCCACTCCAGCACTGGAGACTCAGGTTGCCATCTTCGTGCAACTTCGTGCATGTCCATTCCCCGAACCCATTCCTAGTCCCACCCTCAACTGGGCTCCTTGAAAGCAAATATTTTTTCCAACTTCCCTTGTCTTCCCTACATCTAACTATAGAGCACATGGTAGATCTTCAAAAAAAAAAAGCGCGTTACTTTGGTAAAAATCCAGTTCAGCCCAGTAAACACAGATGGAGTGCTTTCTATTTGCTGGGCTCTGGGCTAGACACTGGCAACACAGAGTCAAGTGAAAGCAGGTCTGGTCCCAGAGGAGCTCCTGGACAGGTGGAAAAGAGCAGCACTAATGGGAAATTGCTGTAGATGTCAGGTTCAGAAGTGCATGATCCTGGGGGAACCCATAGGAGAGACACCCAGCCTAGAAGATTTCCTGGAGGAGATGACACTGGAAGTGAGGTGAAGAGTGAAAGATGAGGATGGTAAGTTGGGCAAGGAAGTGAGGCTTGTCCTAATCAGAAGAAACGGCACAGAGTCCGAGGTGGGGAGGGGAGCTAGGGAAGGGGTGGGGGTGGGCAGGACGTGAAATAGCCTGGACAGGGCTGGAGCCTGAAGCCCAAGGCAGTGAGCGGCAGGAGTTGAGGCTGGAGGGAATGAATGATAGGGGTAGAAGGAGGACGAAGGGCTGGAGGGAGAGTAAACAGAGGGGCAAAGCTAAACTCTTTCTCAAGCGGGAACTCAGATGGTTTCAGAATGGACAGGGAGGGAAGAACAAATGTGGGGGAGAGCTAAGGATGGAAGGAGGAAAGATGAGGCTGAAGGAGGCCAGAAGGAGCCCCAGGGCCCCCGGAGCAAGGGGCAAGCCTGCAGGTGCAGCCAGGCTTGGTGATGAGAGAATGCAGGCCCTTGAAGAGGGAAAGGGAGACAGGAGGCCTAAGATGGGGGCATTTGGAGATTGAGAAATCCCACCCCAAGGGCTTCTGGGGCCCCAGATGGACCACAGGCAGACGCAAAGGAATGACGGAACAGCTCTTCAGAGCTGTGCTGGGGAGGGGTCGTTGGTTCTGGCCATGCACAAGGCGCTTTCTTTACCTGCACTTTTGAACAGTTTGAAGAATGACCAAGACCTTGAGGCGGTCAATGCGGAGAGTGCAATCAACTTTCGGAAAAGCAGCGGATGAAGTGCTAGAGGTCAAAGACTTTGTTTTATGCTCAATTCGCTCCCAGGCTCTGGTTCAGAGAGCAGACCTTTCAAACCTCTGCACCCTCCCCCAGATTTGGCTCAAAATACAGAGCAATTTGGGGTGAGGGAGGGGTATCACGTCTCCCTGGCCCTCCCTGCTGCGTGGCCAGAGGAGACCCTCCTCTCTGCCTGAGCCAAATCCAGCCCGTCATTTGTTCCCAGGTCCCCACAGGCAGGGGAGGGGGAGGCGGGACCTGCCAAGGCGGCTGGAGCGGCGCCCGGCACGGCGGCCAGGGAAGCCTGCCCGGGGGCTCCGCGGGCCAATTCCCCGCTCTGCATCTGGCCGCCGCGCGGAGGTGAGAGAGAAACCGCACGCCGCCCTCCTCCCCGCAGCACGCCCCCAAAGCCACGTCACGCCGGCATTCCCTCGAGGAGGGCGGCCCTCTCCCTCTGCCCTCAGCCTGTTCCGCGAGGCCAGGGCCCACCCCTGGGGCGCCGGCCCCCTCCCCACACCCACGCTCATGCAGGGAAAGGCGCGCCCTGTGGCTTCCCAGGCCGCACACCAAAGCCCCAAATACGGGCCTGGCCCTCCCAGCCCGGTCTTCTGAGGTGCCAGCTGCGCTGCAGAGGCGCTTGGCTACAACCCTGCCACCCTGATTCCCGCCCTCCACGTGGAATCTTCCTCCACCTTTAAGCGAGGGGGCAGGGGCTGGGGAGAAAAGACAGAGGAGCCCAGTGGGTGGCATCAAACAGATCTGGGTATTTGCCTCTGAGTTGGTGTAAGATCCTGGGCAAATTCTCTAATTTCACTGAGCCTCCATCCCCTCGCCTGTAGAATGAGGGCAATAAGGGGGCACGCTTTGGACGATGTGAGTGAGGATTACACAGGATGATGCACGCGGAGAGCTTAGCGCCATTCCAGGCCCGCAGTGAACACTCAGTGCACGGCAGTTAGTTCTCTTTTCACGACCTGGATTCCCTGGGAATCCTCACTCCAGCAGCAGTGCCCAGGACAAATGGCAATTCTGATATTATTATTTTACTGTTGATTCCATCCTTTTAATTTTATTTATTTTCATACTTATTTCTTTTGTGTAATAGACAAGTGACCTTTTCTCATTATTATACATACTGAACACAAAAGCAACTTTAGTAAACTTGCTAATTTTTATTTGGGACATACTCTCTAATCAAAAACAGGATGCTTCCTATGCAAAATAGCTCTCCACCGCCCAAGTGCCCCACGGGCACACACACACATACACACAAGTTCTTCCCTGGCATCCCTCCATGCCCCACAACACCCCAAATCCCAGAAGCAATGGGTCCAGACACTGAGCCCTCCCAGCTGTCCATTCACAAAAGCTCTGCCCTGATGCACAGCTCAGCAATGGGGAGAAAACCCAGAAAGCTCAGAGCAAGCCCAGGGCAGCCTCCACCCCTTCCCAGAGGGGACAAAGAAGCTCGTATCCAACTCACAAAAAGGAGACTGATCTGAACACCACCCAGCCCCCTTGGAGATCATCTCCTCTTCCTGGGAACAATACTCAAATGTAGAGGAATGAGTTGAACAACGCAACAGAAAAATTCAAAATGGGCCAAGAATATAGGTGGTTCATACAAAAAGAAATACAATCAGACAACCCATACATGAAAAGATACTCAATCTCATATATAGTCATAAAAATCAAATCAGAACAAGATATTAGTTCTCATCTAGCTGACTGGCAAAAACATTCAGATTTGGCAATACCCAGTGCTGATGAAGTCATGGGGAAGCAGATACATCTCATACACCGGGAGGAAGGTGGGCTCCTTTAGCAGGACCATTTGCCAACATATATCAAAATGAGAAATGCAAACTCTTTGACCCACTAATTCCTGGCTAGAAATTTACCCTCGGCATAAACTCACAAAAGTGTGTCAAGTTAAATGTACAAGGATGGTTTGGGCAGTATCCATTAGGTTGTTCTCAGACAGCCTCAGAATTAAATACTTTGCAATGATCCCAAAAGCTAGGTAGTCTAGGTATGCCGACAGGGCTGTTACACCAGTGAGAAGTGAGCAGAGTGAAGGGCAGGAGAGTTCACCCTTCTGCACAAATAATTTTTAAGCCGGTGCTTTGTCTAAAAAGGAGAGAATATAACCCTTAACCCTGCCTCCTCCGGGTGTGGCTTTAACCACTTCCCTCACAGGGTTAGGAGCACCATCTCACCAGACAAGTCACAGAGCATTGCAGCTTTCATGGCACCCGGGGAAGGGACGGAAGCCATCCTAACCGAGTTCCACGTGCGGCGTTCTCTGCCAGAGGCAGCCGTATGTACACAAGCTCATGTAACCCACACATGAATTCTGGGAAGCGTGTACAAGTACTCTCCCCAATTTATAGAAGACACTGAAGTTCCAAGAGGGTAAGTGACATGCCCAAGGTCACACAGCCAGGATGTAGCAGAGCCTGGATTCCTAACTCTGTGTTCTTTCCCACCTAGTGGCACAGTCTCACACAGCAACTCACTGACTCCTGAAAGCTGAGGGAACTGGCTGAGCCCTGGGGAGTGGGAGGCAGGAAGAGCCTGCAGAGGTGGCTGAGCTCAAGGGAGGGGAAGCAGGCAGAGGGCAGGCCTCAGCTAGGACAGCCAATCCCCCAAGGCAGGGCTCACCATTCACTCACCAAGGCCTCAATCACTTCTGCAGAGTGATGAAAAGAGACATCTTTTCCGCCTGGGAGTGTACCCTCACGCTGTCCCCCGCCAGCTGGCGCCTACTTCTCAGCCCTGGGAGGAAGCTCTTCATAAGCTTGCCGGGCTATTTTGAAAGCTTGAGTCCTGTGGAATGTAGCCAGTTTGGCACTCCCCTGCGCAACCTCTCACCCATTTACCCCCCAGAACCTGGATACCCCCCTCCTTCTGCTGAAAGCTCCCAAGGACAGAGGAGGGGTCTGGTGGGCCTCAAGGGGAGCGAAGGCAGGGAGGGAGTTTGGTTCTGCTCGGTGGCTTTGGCCAATTCAACTTCACCTATTTGGGCCTGTTTCCTTGTGTTTAAAATGGGAAGAAAAGGGAATTGGGAGAGTTGGGAAATGACTGATGGCATCTCCTCCAGCATCTAACATTCTGTTTTCTGGGCTTTTCTATGGCTAGGGAGAGGTGTGTGTGGAGGAGTGCTGCAACAGGTCAGAGCTCAGCCCTGCTCCAGGCAACTGGAACTCCAGCTTCTAGCACGGCCCTGGGCCAATTGGGAGGGAAAGGGTTCCAGCTTAGTCACCCACAGGCTCTGTGACTGTGGGCCGGGAAGGGCTCAGGTACTAGAGGAGGCCACGGTCTCAAAGGAACATCCAGCAAGCCTGAGACAGGGATGCTAGTGAGAGGGCAGCTACCTATCCTGTCCCCAGCCCCAGGCCCTAACACTACCCCCTCTATCTCAACAGAGGAGCCCAGGGAGCAACAGCCAGGTTCCACGAGTTTTGAGCACAACTGAAGGAACCAGTGTTGGCCTATAGGACAGTAAGACAAGTAGGCTTTCAGGATCGTGAGGAACCTGAAAGGTCGTGATCCCTGCCCTGTGCTTGCATCTGTCTAGCGATAAGGAAGTCACTAAGGAAGTCCATTCCCTATCCAGGCGGCTCTGACCATCAGAACACTCTTCCTTGTATTGACCTGAATCTGCTTCCTGCTAACTCCACCCATACCTGCCAGTTCTGGCCCTGGGTCAGAACTGACCAAACTCCTCTTCTGAAGGAGGCCATTTCACAAGTCCCCTCTCCCCAGTGTCTCCTCTTTTCCTGGCTCATGTCCCCACTTCCTCTTGCTGCTCCTCATAACTGGGTTTCTATCTTGGCACCATCCAGGCTGTCCTCCTCTGAGCCTGCTCTCATAAAGTAGGCACCAGAGCTTCCAGGGTAAGAGGGCAGACCGGAAGCACATGTTCACCTCTCTCTTTCTACACCTGAAACTTCTGTGAATGCATTCCCAGGATTTGGGGTCACTCATACTGGTGGCTTCTGCTGAGCTTCCAGGTAACCCAAGACTTGACATCTCACACTCTTGTTTCCCTAAATCAAACCTTCTGCTACTTGTACTCCTGTCACTGATTTCTTGGGTAAAAAAAAACAAACAGACATTACATTTGATCTTATCCAATTCTACCTTCAGGATGTTTTTGGGAGCTGGTCTGTTATCTGAAGCACTCTCGCTCCTTCCTCCCAATGTCACCTATAAACATGAGCAGGAGGACATCAAAACCCCATCCATGTCATTGACAAGCATTCTTGGTCAGGGACAGATAACAGAGTTCAGTGGCACCTTCAATGCTAACATACTTTGCTTAGTTCTATATGAAGCTGAGAAAAGGGGTGCTCCTGGGTGAACCACAAGTGTGTACAACAAATCATTTTGTTTTTCAATCCATAGGAGGAACTCCCAATATAAAAGAAACATCAGCATTTTTTTTTTTTTGTAAAGAGAGAAATCCTTTTGCAAATTAAATAAATCACAAATTTACCTGTTTCGCACACCCAAAGTTTCATGAAATCTTGCAATAAAGTCATCCACGTTTGCTCACCATGTGCTGGGCTCCCAGCCAGGCTCTTCAGATGTGACCGCACACGAGTGTTATCGTCACCCCGGTTTTACAAGCAAGGACACAGGTTCAAAGAGGTTACATGACTTGCCTAAGTTCACACAGATACAAACTCAGATGCAACCCCCCCTCTGCCAGACTCTAAAACTCCTATCCATTCACTGTGTGATGTTGCCTCTCAGGTTTCCTTAAAGAAGACTCCACTCATTTATGTTCTTCTTCTGGTCTGAGCCCCCAACCCCATTCCAGGCCCCCAGTGTGTTCCCCAGCCCTTCTGTGACCAGACAGCTTCAGATCTACAGGGGAACATGGCAGACCTTGGAAAAGAGAGAGGTGGCAGAACTGGTTCCAAATGCTAGGATATTTTCCTGGGTGAACACAATTCCTTCTGGTGTCCCAGGCACACCAAAGAATCTGGCAGCAACCCAGGCCCAATTCTGTTCGAATCTACCAACAAAACAGGTCCTCCTCCTAAGTTCAGAAGAAAAGAACACACCTGGGCCTCACCTTAACTACCTGAAAATGGGTAGTACATCAGTGATAGGAAATTGACTTCACAGGGTTGTGCTGAAGATCCTGAAACACTTTGCGCCCTCTCACCACTGGGCCTTTGCCAAACATTGTTCCCTCTGCCTGGAATACCCTTTTCCCTCTTTCCAAATTTTCAAAGCTCCCTCCCATTCATAATTCAAGGCACCCTGTTCCTTTCCCATCAGTTTCTGATTTCAGTCCATCACTGCACATCCGTTCTGTGACTCTTTGGTTAATGCCAGTTGCCCGGCCAATCTGTAAGCCCCCTCCCCTCCCAGAATGCATAAGTTTTTGCTCACCTAAGAATCTGCCACACCTGACATGGTGCCTGACATACAGTAGACACTTAATACAGGCTTGTTGGGTGACTGACAGATCAGAAGAGACATAGGCATGCTTTTCACAAGGTCAGCGTGGCTGAACAAATGCAAGGGCTTAGCATGGTCACCATTAGGTAATTAGGAGACGGGGTTTGGAGGCCAATGAAAAGGTGTTTTTCAGATTGGACGGGAGGTAGGGAGAAGCAGAGAGCACGGAAGTAATCGAGGGATAAATTCAGTCCCTTCCAAATGAGTTTGTCCCACAGCTAATAAGTCATCCTGACAGGTCCACACCCATCACAGATGACCACATCTAATGAGTTACCAAGGGGGTTAGGTGAGGAGGGGAAGGAGGGAGACCTCACTCTCCAGAGCCAAGTGGCCATCAGCAGCCACAACGTTTCATTAGCTGTGACATCAAGGTGATGCATTTGGGATTGTGATGGAGATGGAGCCACTCCCTCATTCATTTGTGGGAAGGGCTGGAGGAACTCCTTTGTTCCTTCTCCTCCCAGCCTGGAATGCTAACTCCTACCTATCTCTTACCCATCCCTCAAGGTTTTTCCCTCCCTGGCAACTCTGGTAAATGGAGTCTCTATCATGATATCATGCAAAGAGAATAGGCTTTGGCTTTGGAAAGACATGGGGGTTCAAGTCCACCTCCACCACCCATGAGCTGTGTAGCACTGGGTAAGGTACATAACCCTCTGAGCCTTGATCCTCGTGCTTGTAAAATGAACCTCAAAGGGTTGCTGTAAGAGTTCAAGGATACCATGGATATGATGCACGAAGCACAGTCTGCTCAAAGCACCGTAAGTCCCTCTCAGCCCCCCTCTAGAACTCCCATGGCTTTTTTTTTTTTTTTAAAGATTTATTTTTATTTATTTATCCCCCCTTGCTGCTTGTGCTTGCTGTGTCCATTTGCTTTTGTGTGTGTGTGTGTGTTTTCTGTGTCTGCTTGTCTCCCTTTGTTGAATCATCTTGCTGCGTCGGCTCACTGCACCTCAGGGGCCAGCTTGCCTTCACCAGAGGCCCCGGGAATCGAACCCGGGGCCTCCCATATGGTAAACGGGAGCCCAACCACTTGAGCCACAGCCACTTCTCATCCCATGGCTTTTTTGGTAACCACTTCTGCTGGGCCTAGTGAGTTATCTTTCCATGTTCTGAGCTGTTCTCTCTACAACCAGACTGCGAGAGTTTTGAGGACAAGGCTGAGCCCTGGTCATCTCTGCACAGTCCTCATTGTGGAAAAGCCCCATCCTTAGAGTCACGGAGTCTAGATGTGAAGTCTAGCCCTGTCACTAACTGTCTATACGACCACAGGCACATGTGCCTATGCCTTCCTGAGGCTCTGTTTGCTCATCTGTAAAATGGGGATAACCAGAGTGGGCAGTAGTAGTCCTGCCCTGCAGAGGGCTTACATGAAGGTCTGTAGGTAATGATCTTTTGCACAATCCCTGGCACAGTTATGGCTCAATAAATGCTGCAGACCACGATCATCATCCCGGCACTGGGTGAAGGGGCCCTGGCACATCTCTTGAGAGTGGGTGAGGGCAGCCTTTGTTACACGATGCTACGGTTCTCTGTTTCTCCATTTGGGGTAAGGGAGGGACCAGCTAAGTTGACACCTTGGTAGCCAGACCCTGGAAGAAGGGAAGGCTGGGGCCCAGTAGAGAAAGCGAGCTGGAGTGCAGGTCCTGAATCAGCCCAAGGAATGAGAGTCCATTCTCCACACCTGGGAGTTCTTCCTGATGATTCAGGAACAACATTCTTCAGTTTAAGAACCACATTCTCACGTTGCAAGCCCGATGAGTGATTTTACTGCACTCCTCAAATGAGCTTCCCCCAGTTCATTAAAGCAGGCAGGCCAGCAGCCCAGAACTTGGTCGGCTTTGAAGCATCACCCTCCCTGGGGCGGCCCAGAGATAACCCAGCCTAACTTTTTAATAAAAGCAAGATGGCTCCTCAGTCTCTTTTTCAATATAAGTCAGGCCGCCTGGCGTTACACCCTTCCCCAGCTTGACAAGCTCAACCTGATGATGGGAGATGGGCTGGAGAAGCCAGAGCAAATCTCATCACTCAGATATTCCACTTCCAGAGTCCAGGGACCCCTCCCTGGCTGAGAGGCTCCCCAGACCCCATGGGCAGGGCCTCTGCTAGAGCCATCAGCCCTATCTCCAAGTGTCCATCTTTATTTCAGGCTGCGGATGAGGAGGCTCTTCCTGTGAATCTGCCTTTCAGGCCTTGGGAGAACAAAGAGTGTTTCTGTTCTATACTTCCTCCTCCTCTTCCTCCTCCTCCTCTTCCTCCTCACCCCAGCCCAAGTCACAGTTGGACGGAATGCCTGGGAGAGCAATGACACCTACACGGTGCATTAATTTATTTCCCAGGTGAAAGGCAGTGTTGCAACTTCTGCGGCTGCATATAGAGTACACACATTTTTTCTGTTTTGTTTTGTTAACAGAGCAGTCAGCCGCTGCAGCTCATGTTGTCTTGATAGTTCTTCCCCCTTTTGAAGTCTCCACCACATCTTTTGCCCTCTGAGTGGGAAGATCCACGCTGCTGGGTTCTTATTTTCTTAACACAGGGGAAATATTTGGCCTTTTCCATAATATTTAGCTCTCCTGATACAATAGAAAAAGAGCACTTTTTTTTATGTTGTGTTTTCAAGGGGCTGTTTATTTAACAGAGATCTGCAGGAAACCACACACGGCTATGGAAGACAAGGCCTGCAAGCGGAGGTGGGAGAAGGGGGTGGAGGCACGAGCAGAGGTGCTATCGAAAATGCTGGGCTCCCACCCCACTCCTGGGACACACACAGGTATCAGATTTTCTCTTAAGATTGTAATTTATTACATCTCTTTTAAGTTAAATAGGCTCTATGAGTCACTCCTCTAAGACCCTCTTCAGCCCCCACTGCCAAAAAAAAAAAAAAGCAATAAATGAGACTAAAATGAACATTTGTGAGGGTAAGATGGTAATGCTACTCTTTAAAGGAAGGGTTTTGTTTGTTTTTTCAAATGGGTCTGGTTCTAGCCTTTGAAGATAATGGGTTAACATGTAATCCTGTGTCAACCACCCAGCAAGTATTTACTGAGCACCTGCTAAGTGCAAAGCTCTGTGGAGCAAGTGGGGGGAGGCAGACCCTGTGGAGGACACTGAAGGAGGGTACAGAAGACCCTAATGCTGCCCTCCTAGAGCTCATCATTGGAGAAATAGGTAAATGCATAACATGTATACAGCACAGGACCCAAAACCATGTTTAAGTCTTTCCGGAACAAGGTAAGGTAAAAAGAAGGACAAAAAATAAGACCTCGATAACAGTCCAATCCAGCAATATAGATGTCATAGAACAGTTCGGATTAATTATCAATTGAACAGCTCAGGCCAAAAGTTGGATAGTATTAGGTAAGATTCTTTTTCATATCACTACCCCTAGCAAATAAACCCAAGTTTCCAACTGCAGGCAAGTCTACAGCCACAATCTAAACAGAGCTAAATCCCAAACCTGGCTTCTGCGACTGGGTAATGCCTGAGGATGGTCTGCAGCCCCACCCCACCTGAGCCGATTCCTTTCAGGTGCCACTCCTCGTACACGGAAGGCCAGAGAGGCTGGGAGGCTTGGGGAAAAGGGAAGAAAATAAGATAAGAGGGGTTTATTTCAGATTAAGTTGAAAAACAAAGGAGGTTTAGCTCGAAAAAGCTGGCGGAATTCTTAAGATAATGGAGGAAGGTTTTAGGTTTCTGGTCCCATTAGTGGGAACTGGGTAGGGACTATAAAAAGAACTTTCATTCCAGGCAAGGGAGCCAAGCCAGGATGGAATGATATGAAAAGATTAAAACCCACTTATGTCTTCCATCCTAAGGATTGGGCTTCAGGAAAATGACCTCCTCTTCTGTATAAAACCAAGTGTTGGGAGGATCTAGGGAGATGGGACCTTCATTTACGGCAGGTAGGCCTCTGAACTGCTACTACCATTCAGAACAACAGTATTCACCTAAACTAAAGTGTGTCTGCCCTGTGCCCCGGCAATCCCACTCCTGGGTAAACATTCCAGAGAAATCCCTGCAGAGGGCTATAAGGCCTGTAGTGAATGGGATGTTTGCAGTGGAGGGTGTAGGAGGCAACCTCCATGTCCATCAATGGGGAGTGAAGAAGTAAAACGTGGCGGATGCCATTAGGGAACACTGTGCAGCAGTCGGAAGCAGTAAAGCTATGAACTCAGCCTCACTCGATTTTAGAAACACCGTATTGAGAAAAAGGAAAATTAACCAAACAAAGCTTTTAGCACAAGACCACTTTTGTAGATGACAGTCCCCACACTCAAACAGAGGATACACGGGGTTATAGCAAACAGATTGCAGTGGGTGCCTAAGAGGGAAGGGGATGGAATGAGCATCAGGGATGAAGGGGAAAGAGGAACATGAAAAGCAGGAGGGCTTTGCAACAGTGCCCTCGTGCAATAAACTGAGAAGTATGGGTGGCTTCACTTGCTGCACCTGAGGTAGAATAAGCCCGCACATGAGGTGGGAAAGGCCTTTAGGTAAATGGGGAGGCCACGATACAGGGGAGGATCAGCAAACACTGACTTTTACACTCAAGGCCCAGCAAGGCCCTTGTCCTAGAGCTGCTTGGCATCTAGTAACCTGGAGCTCAAGGACAGGACCCCATCTGTCCCCTCCTCATCCTAAGTGCCTGGTACAGTGCTCACACAGATTGGTACCTAATCCAACAGAGAAGAGAAATAGGTAAACTAATACTTACTATGAGACAGGTGTGAAGGCAGGCCATCTGCCTTGTGAATCCGGAAGGCCCTTTAGAAGGAGACATAGGAACTGGGCCTTAAAAGTTTTCGGCAGGTGAGGAGCACATTCCAGGCACTGGAAAGGGCTTGGACAAAGGTACAGAGAGAGCTGCTGGGTGACCACAAAGATAACTGCTCTGGTTTAGGCTGACTGCAGTATCCTACACAAGCCCCTCTAGGCTGCCGTGTGGCCTAGAAGGGGGACGATGGGGAGAGGGGGGCAAGGGGGAAACGGGCGCCAATGAATCTATGAGACAGGGCAGTGGCAGGCCCCAGGCAGCAGCCCCAGCACATGGCTCAACCTCAGGATCTGCTGGAGAGCTTTGAAAAAGACAGGACTTGGGGTTGCACGCCCCAGCCAGGCTTACTGAATACTCAATCAGCCTCCAGTGTTGGAGCAGGTCCAACAAAGAATGTTGGGAGGGGAGAAGACAAAAGTCACTCCAAGACTTTGACTCCATGAACTGGAAAAACTAGTGATGGCATTCATTTAAGTACTGGACTGTCAGGGGAGGAAAAGACTGCCTTGGGAAGAAGGACATCAAGTGGGAGTGCCCAGGTGCCTGGCGACAGGAGATGGTCCTGCAAGAGGAAGTGGAAAAGAGGGTCCAGAGAAGAAAAGTACAGAGAGAATCAAATGGAAGCACCAAAGACAGGATTTTGGACAGAAGATGGGGAAACACCTATGTTTAGGAAGAGGGAAAAGGTTATCAGCAGAGATAAGGGAAATAATGACAGTGAGGAAAACCAGAGAAATAACACGAAGCCAAGTTTCAATTTGTAGCTGCAGTGGAATCATAGCCCTCTGGTGCTAACTTCAGTCTCTTGGTTTATCGTCACAACTACAAATCTCTTAATGTGACTACAGAGCAGTCTAAACTCCAGCCTGCACCCCATTCCAGCTTTACTCATGCCCCAGTCTCCCCACGCACCCCAACTTCCTGCCTCCTGAGCGCCTCTCTGCTCCCCACCTTCTGTCATCTGCTCTTAATGCCGGCCTCCCCAGGGAGGATGGGCTTTGCCCCTCTCCTCCTTCCGTAACTTCAGGATTAAGAGCACAAACTCCAGAGCCTTGGACACCTGCTCCACCACCCGCTGGCTGTGCCACCCTGGCTAAGTTTCTTCCCTCTTTGGTAAGATGGAGATGGTGTTAAAACCTACTTCAGGAGAGCAGATGTGGCTCAAGCGGTTGAGCGCCTGCTTCCCGCATGGGAGGTCCTGGGTTTGGTTCCCAGTGCCTCCTGAGGAAAACGGAAACAAACAACAAGCAAAAACAAATGTAAAAACCAACTCGGGGAGCCGATGTGGCTCAGTGGTTGAGCACCAGCTTCCCACATCTGAGGTCCCAGGTACATTTCCCAGCCCCCAGTACTTCCAACACCACCCCCCAAAAAAACCTACTTCACAGGGTTGTTGTGAGGATTAAAAGAGAGAATACCCAAAAAGCACTCAACAGTGCTGGGCACCTTGTAAGCAGTTACTTAAAGTAGACACCACACGCACTCATGCACATACACATCTCATACACCAGGTCCATAGGGGGCTGTTACTTGATCTCCCTTGTTAAAGTGAACAGTACCCTCTGGAACCTTCCACACCACCTGCTTTTGTATCCCCAAAGAGTACTCACTTCATGCTACTTAACTATCCATCTGGGGGGCCTCTCCCTTAGACTACAAGGTAAGAATGCAGTCTTGTTGTTATTCCCTCGTCATCCAGTCCTCCCACCCAACAGAGGCTTAAATCCCCAACAGAGGCTCATTTAACTCGCTGAACAATAGGGAGCCATGAGGGTGTTTGAGCAAGTAAGTGGTCAAAGCAAGACTCTAGAAGATTCTGCTGGCGTAGGGGTCAGCACTTAGGAGGTGGAAGCAGAGGCCAGACACCAGCTGGGACGCTGCTAGGGTCCAGCACTGAAGGTCTGAACTAGAATGGTGGCTAAAAGAGTGGAAAGGAAGGGAAATGATTTCCCAGGCTACTGCAGCAGTGAGGCTCCACTCAAAAGGCATCGACACAACCCTGCTGATGCTACACTCTTCTTAACTGACAATCAACTCCCACAAGGCATGGAACAGATAAACTGCAACTCCCAGGGCAGAGCTGGCTCAAAATGGTGGACTCCGGACTAATCTGCATCTAATTTTTACTTTTCTGTTTCAAGATTCACTCAACTAAATCTGTGCTTGAATCAAACTTATGTTAAGATGCCCCTGTCATTCCTGCCTTTTTGAATTCAGATTTAGGGCAGATTTCTGTTCCAAGGAGAATCTCACTTGAACCAAAGCATGTGATCCTGAGTTCTCCTTATATTAATTTATTTTTAAATTTTGGAATTGTATTATTATTTTTACTTTGAAATGTTTTATGTTATTTTTTCTTATATTTCATTGAAATGTAAATATGGAAATTTCCTATATTTCACTGGAATGTAAGCACTCCCGGGCAGAGATTTTCGTCTTTTTGCACACTGATATATTCTCAAACCGAGAATAATGCCTGGCATATAGTAGGCATTCAATAAATATTTGCAGAATAAATGAATGAATGAGTGAAGAATTTTTTAATATTTTTAAAATCCTTCTACCCTGCACCCAAAATAAGTTAATGTTAAAATCTGATGATTTTTACATCAAAGAAACTGGAACATTATGGATAAAGTTCAAATCCCCTTTGCTCTCCACTCAAGTCCCCTTTTTCGCCTCACCCAGAAGCAGCCAGTGCCATGGGATTTTTGTGTGTCCCTCCAGTCTGCCTTTTTGTACTTTTGCCACAAGAATATGTAGCCATATATAACATACTAATGTTTTGTGAATAATTTTTAACTTACATAACCGGTATCTACCATAGATAATATTCTACTACTTGCTTTTTCACTCAAAATTGTTTCGGGGATCTTTCCACATTTATACCTTTAAATCTTATTCACTTTAATTATACAGAATTCTATCATATGAATATTCCATCCTTTATTTATTCCCATCTCATGGGCATTTGTAATATTTCAGATGGAAGCCATTAGGATTGTTCACTGAACAGTTCAGCTTTCTTCCTTCCTAGGCACATGGCAGGATTGTGCTTCTTCAACAATTTGAAGTTGGGTGTGGCCAGATGACTCCTTTAGTCAATGAAATGTGTCACTTATGGGCAGAAGCTCTTTTTTTTTTTTTTTTTGAGATATAATTCACATACCATGAAATTTAGTTATTTAAAGTGTTCATATTCAATGGTTTTTAGTATATTCACAGAATGGTGCAACTGTCATCACTAATTCGAGAACATCTTCATCTCTCCATAACTAGCAGTGACTCCCCACTCCCTCTTTCCCCAGCCTCTGGCAACCACTAATCTATTCTCAGACTCCATGGATTTGCCTATTCTGGACACTTTACACAAATGAAATCATACAATATGTGACCTTTTGTGTCTGGCTTCTTTTATTCAGCATGTTTTCAAGGTTCATCCATGAATGGATGTAGCATGTATCAGTATTTCATTCCTCTTTATGGCCTAATAATATTCCAAGGACAGAAGCATTTACTTGCCACTGCCAGATACTGCTGAACTCTCTCTTCCCCTGCCCCAGGACTCCCGTGGCCCTTGGAGCCTTTCAGTCTCAGTCCCTAAAAGCAACAACGAGCAGATACCCCTACTGACTCTAATGAATATGGAGTGTAAACAAGAAATAAAGTGTTGGGGTTGTTTGTTCCTGTAGTGTAACCCATCCCCCATCCTTACTGACATTCCAATTTCCTGCTCTAACAAACATGTAACAATAGAAATCCTTTTCAGTTCTGCATATGGGAGGTTTTCTCTATTATCTAGGATATATACCTATAAGTGGAACCACTAGGTCATAGGATATACACATTTTCAAATTTATTAGCTATTGCCAAATCATTTTCCAAAGTGGTTGAACTATGTAAAACTTCTATCAGCAACATATGAGTGTTCCCATTTCCCGATATTTTCACCAACATTTGGTATTATTAGACTTTTCATCCTATGATTTTGAACAGGGAATCAATGAGGATGATAAACCTCTATCTCCAAGAACACAATCTTTTCTTATTATATTTTTTATTGGAGAAGTTATAAGTTTACAGAAAAATCATGCAGAAAATAGCGTTCCTATACTACCTCTCCACCTCACATACACAGTGTTCCCTATTATTAACACTTTGCATTAGTGAGGTAACTTTGTTGCAATTGATAAAGTGATATTATTATAATTATGCTATTTTTTTATAGTCCATAGCTTACAACAGAGTTCACTGCATTGCACACTCCTATGGTTTTTAAAATTTTTATTCTAATAAATATATACAACCAAAATTTCTCCTTTTAACCATATTCAAATATGGTTACCACCGCCACCCACTACCAAAACTTTTCCATTGTCCAAACAGAAAGTCTATACCAATTAAGCATTAACTCCCCATTCCTTATTCATATCCTTACCGTGGTAACCTATTTTCTAGTTTCTAACTCTATAAATTTGCTTATTCTAATTATTTCATACCAGTGAGATCTTACAATATTTGTCCTTTTATGTCTGGCTTATTTCACTTAACATGATGTCTTCACGATTCATCCATGTTGTCACATATATCAAGATTTCATTTCTTTTCACAACTGAATACTATTTCATTGTTCGTAGATACCACATTTTATTTATCCATTCATCAGTTGAAGGACACTTGGGTTGCTTCCAACTTTTGGCAATTGTGAATAATACTGCCATGAATATCAGTGTGCAAATATCTGTTTGAGTTCCTGTTTTCTATTTTAATCGGGTTGTTTGTCTTTTTGTTGTTGAATTGCAGGATGTCTTTATATATTCTGAAAATTAAATACTTACCAAATATGTGGTTTCCAAATATGTTCTCCTATTCAGTAGGGATGTCTTTTTTTTTTTTATTTTTTTTATTTTAAGGAGTTACCAGGAATTGAACCCAGGACCTCGTACATGGGAAGCAGGTGCTCAAACACTGAGCTACACTCACTCCTTAGAATGTCTTTTTAATCTCATGATGACGTTCTTTGATATACAAAACTCTTTAACTTTGATGTGTCCCATTTACTTAGTTTATCTTTTGTTGCCCATGCTTTTGGTGTGAAGCCTAAGAAACAACTGCCTAACACAAGGTCCTAAAGATGCTTCCTTATGTTTTCTTCTAGTTTTATAGTTTTGGTTCTTATATTTTCATTTTTTATCCATTTTGAGTTATTTTTTGTATATGGTAGGGATCCACTTCATTCTTTTATGTATGAATATCCAGTTTTCCCAGCATCATTTGTTGAAGAGATTATTCTTTTTCCATTGAGTGGATTTGGCACCCTTGTCAAAAATCAACTGGCCACAGATGTGAGGGTCTTTTCTGAACTCTCAATTCTATTCCGTTGGTCTATATGTCTGTCATTGTGGCAGGATCATGCTGTGTAAGTCCAACAACTGTTCTTTTTCAAGATGTTTTTGACTATTTGGAGCCCTTTACCCTTCCATATAAATCTGATGATTGTTTTTTCCATTTCTAAAAAGAAGACTGGGAATTTTGATTGGGTTTGCATTGAATTTGTAAATTGCTTTGGGTAAAATTGACATCGTAACAATAATCAATCTTCCGATCCATGAACATGTCCTACCATTTAGTTGGTCTTCTTTGGTTTCTTTCAGCAATGTTTTGTAGTTTCCCAAGTACAAGTCCTTTATATCCTTGGTTAAATTTGTTCCTAGATATCTGATCCTTTAGGTGCTATTGTAATTGGAACTTTTTTCTTGATTTCCATTTCAGATTGTTTATTACTAGTGAATAGAAACACTACTGGTTTTTTCATGTTGGCCTTGCACCCTGCTACTTTGCTGAATTCATTTATTAGCTCTAGGAAGTTTGTTGTAGATTTTTCAGGATTTCTAGATATAAATCATGTCTTTTGCAAAGAGGAAAAGTTTTTACTTCTTCCTTCACAGTTTGGATGGCTTTTATTTTTTTTTCTTGCCTAATTGCTTTGGCAAGAACTTCCAGTACAAAGTTGAATAACAGTGGAGACCTTGGGCATCCTTGTCTTGATCCTGAACTTCATATATGTCCTTTTATCATGTTGAGGAAATTCCCTCTATCCCTAGTTTTCTGAGTGTTTTTATGAAGAAATGGAGCTGGATTTTGACAAACGCCTTTTCTGAATCAACTGAGATGAGCATGTGCTTTTCTCCCCTTTTGTTCTATTAATGTATAGTGTATGATGTTAATTGATTTTCTTATGTTGAACCACCCATGCATACCCAGGATCAATTCCACTTGATCATGTGTATAATTCTTTTAATGTGCTGTTAGATTTGGTTTACTAGTGTTTTGTTGAGCATTTTTGCTCTATATTCCTAACAGATATTGGTCTGTAATTTTCTTTCCTTGTGGTATCTTTTATCTGGCTTTGTTATGAGGGTGATGGTAGCCTCAAAAAATGAGTTAGGGCATATTCCCCCCCTCTTCCATTTTGTAGAAGAGTTTGAGCAGGATTGGTGTTATTCTCCTCAGAATATCTAGTAAAATTCCCCTGTGTAGTCATCTGATTCTGGGCTTTTCTTTGTTGGGAGGTTTTTGATTACTGATTCAATCTCTTTACTAGAATTGCTTTATTGAGATCCTTTATTTCTTCTTGAGTCAGTGTAGGCAGTTTGTGTATTTCTAGGAATTTGTCCAAATCATCTAGATTATCTAATTGTTCATAATATCCTTTTAGAGTCCTTTTTATTTCTGTGGTGTCAGTAGCACTGTCTTCCTTTACATTTCATATTTTATTTGTGCCCACCCCCCATCAGTCTAGCTAAAGGTTTGTCAATTTTATTGATCTTTTAAAAGAACCAACTTTTGGTTTTGTTGATTCTCTTTATTTTTTTATTCTCTATTTCACTTACCTCACTCTGATCTTTGTTATTTTCTTCCTTCTGCATACTTTGGGTTTAGTTTATTCTTTTTCTAGATCCTCCATTTGTAAGGGTAGGGCTCTGATTTGAGATCTTTCTTCCTTTTTAATGTAAGCATTTAGAGCTATAAATTTCCCTCTTAGCATTGCCTTTGCTGCTTACCATAAGTTTTGGTATGTTTTATTTTTGTTTACATTTGCCACAAGATATTTCTAGTTTCCCTTGTGATTTTTTCTTTGACCCATTGGTTGTTTAACAGTGTGTTCTTTAATTTCCACATATTTGAGGATTTGAGAATTTCCCAGTTCTTCCTCTGTTATTGGTTTCTAGCTTCATTCCATTGTGGTCAGAGAAGATAAATTGTTTGATTTCAATATTTTTGAATTTATGAAGACTTATTTTGTAACCTAACATATAATCTATCTTGGAGAATGACCCACATGCACCAGAGAAGACTGTTATTCTGCTGTTGTTGGGCAATGTGTTTTCTGTCTGTTAGGTCTAGTTGGTTTATGACATCACTAGAGGTCTTCTAGTTCCTTATTGATCTTCTGTCTAGATGTTCTAGTACTGAAAGTGGCATATTGAAGTCTTCTACTATTAATATAGAACTATTTCTCCATTCAAATCTGAGAATATTTGCTTCATGTATTTTGAGGCTCTGCCATTAAGTGCATATATATTTAAAGTTGTTATGTCTCTTGTTGAATTAGCCCCTTTATCGGTAGTACATAGTGATCCTTTTTGTTCATCCTAACAGTTTTTGACTTAAAATCTATTTTATCTGATATTAGTACAGCTTCCTTAGCTCTCTTTTAGTTACTATTTGCAGGGTATATATCTTTTACATCTGTTCACTTTCAGCCTACTTGTGTCTTTAAATTTAAGGTGAGTCTCCTATAATAGCATATAGTTGGGTCACACTTTTTCATCCATTTAACCAATCTCTGCCTTTTTTTATTTTATTTTATTTATTTATTTTTTAGTTACTGGGACCAGGGATTGAACCCGGGACCTCATATACGGGAAGCAGCATTCAATCACTGAGCCATATCAACTCCCCTAAGTTGGTTCCCTCGTCTGTTCGCTCATTGTTTGCTCGTTTGTTTTTGTTCATTGTCTTCTCATTGGTTTTTGCTGGTTGTCTGTTTGTTTTTCTTTAAGAGGCACCAGAAACCGAACCCAGGACTTCCCGTGTGGGAGGCGGGCGCTCAGCTGCTTGAGTCACAACCACTTCCTGCTCGTTTGTTTTTGCTCATTGTCTGCTTGTTGTCTTTGCTTGTCTGTTTTCTTTAGGAGGCACCAGAACCGAACCTCAGACCTTCCATGTGGGAGGTGAGTGCTCAATTGCTTGAGCCACATCTGCTCCCCAGTCTCTACCTTTTGACTGAAGAGTTTAATCCATTTATATTTAAAGTAACTACTGATAATACAAGACTTTCTTCAGTCATTTTGCTATTTGGTCGTTGTAATTCTTATACCTTTTTTGTCCCTCAAGTCTTCAGCTAATGTCTCCTTTCATATTTATGTGTTTGTTCTTGTAGTGTACCATTTTGCATCCCTTCTCATTTCCTTCTGATACATTTTTCAGATATTTTCTTTATGGTTACTATGGGGCTTAAATTTAAAATCCTAAATCTATAACAGTTATGTTTCAATTTGATACCATCTTAACTTATATAGCAACACATACACTATTTCTATCCCCTTCCATCTTTTCTTTGTACTTGTTACAAATTATGTTTTTGTACATTGTATTCCCAAACCATGGATATATAATTTTTTTTAAGTATTTGCATTTTAGAACCTGTAAGAAGTTAAAAAGTAGAGTTACATAAAAAAAAAATAAAATAAAAATAAAAAATATTAAAAAAAGAAGCAATACAATAGTACTGGCATTTATAAATACACATATGGCTACCTTTACCAGAGGTCTTTATTTCTTAATGCTCCTTCAATCAACTGTCTAGTGTCGTTCTTTTCAGTCTGAAGAATTACCTTTAGCATTGCTTGTAGGGCAGGTCTAGTAGTAATGACCTCTCTTGGCTTTTAT
This sequence comes from Tolypeutes matacus, assembly GCA_026826555.1. Classification (NCBI taxonomy): domain Eukaryota; kingdom Metazoa; phylum Chordata; class Mammalia; order Cingulata; family Chlamyphoridae; genus Tolypeutes; species Tolypeutes matacus. The sequence goes on from JAKSZT010053913.1 coordinate 1,194,749, forward strand.
TTATCTGGGAATGTCTTACTCTCTCCTTCAATTTTGAAAGACAGTTTCACTGGATATAAAATTCTTGGTTGGCAATTGTTTTCATTCAGCACCTTAAATATTTTGTTCCACTGCCTTTTTGGCAGAAACTCCATGGTTTCTGATAAGAAATCAGCATTTAATCTTATTGGGACGCCTTTGTACATAACCTGTTTCTTTTTTCTTGAAGCTTTCAGAAATCTCTCCTTGTCTTTGGCATTTGACAGTTTGACCACTATGTGTTGGTGTGTGGTTCTCTTCAAGTATATCCTTTTTGGGGTTTGTTGGGATTCTTGTCTTTTCTTCAATTTGGGAAGTTTTCTGCCATTATTTCTTTCCATATTCCTTCTGTCCCTTTCTCTCTCTCTTCTTCTTCTGGGGACTCCCATAATGCATATATTGGTATGCTTGATAGTATCCCACAGTATCTGTTAGGCTCTGTTTACTTTTTTTTTTTTTCATTCTTTTTTCTTTCTGCTCTTCAGCCTGAATCATTTCAATTGTCTTGTCTTTGAATTCACTGATTCTTTCTTCTGCCAGCTCTAATCTGTTGTTGAAACCCTTTAGAGAATTTTTCATATCATTTATTGTGATCTTCAATGCCAGTATTTCTGTTTGGCACTTTAAAAAAAAACTTCATCTTTATTGAAATTCTCCTATTGTTCATTCTTGTTTTCTTGATATCCTTTAGTGTTTTTTTTGTTTTTGTTTTTTCTCCATGCTTTCACCTATCTCCTTGAGTATAGTGGGGATCATTTTTTTTTAAAGTCTATGTCCAGTATGTCAATGCTATGGTCTTCTTCATTGATGGTTTCTGGATGTTTACCAAGTTCCTTTGGAAGGGCCATCATTTCCTACTTCTTTGTCTTATAATCTCTTTTTATACATTGTATATTTTCATATTTTAAAAAGTTTACTTTGGGATTTAGTCCCTGAATTCTCTGTTCCTTAAGTTTGATCCAGTTAGTGATATGAGAGATTTCCTCGAGGGCCAGGAACTAACAAAAATGAGCAAACCAAAGTGAAAGACACCTTTCACAGTCGCATATATGACTCTGTATTGGCTGGTATTCTCCTTCAGAGTTTAGCTCTCTAATTAATAAGATCAGCCTGCGGTGAAAGTGAAGTGCAGGATCCTCACTCTCTTTTCTGAACCTGTGTATTGTGCTGGACTTGTGCTTCCTTGTGGCCTTAGAAATTCTCATACTTTCAGGAATTCAAATATCCTCTCTACTCTCTATGACATAGACTTTCTCCCCCTTCCAGGTGCTCTGTTGTATGACAATGCAGGTAATTATTTTCCCCAGGCCAACTGGACTTAACTGTTTATTTACACTGCTTTGGATGTCTGCAAGTTGCCTCTGCCTATAGGGCAAGTTCTGGATCAGACAGCCAGAGATGAGTTTCTGGTTCAGTCTTTCATGCTGCCACCAGAGAGACTGGCATTGACATACAGGCACCCTAGTATCTGCATAGGGGTTACTGTGCTTCCTCTGGAACAGAGCCAGGGGCCACAACGGAGCACAGGCTGGCTCCACACCATGTCGGGGAAGGGCAGAGGGTCAGCGAGGGCACCACAAGCTTCTACAATTTTTAAAGCTGTGTTTTCTTGATTTGGCACTTGCCCAGTTACTGCAACCCTTTATCTGTTTTCCAAAGTTCTGAGGAAAATGGCTTTGCCAGTTTTTGTTAGATGTTTAAAGATTCTATGGGGGAACATCACTCTGGAGCATTTTACGCTGCCATCTTGGTCAACTGGATTCTCAAGGACACAATCTGTTGAACAAAACTGCTGACCAGGGTTCTCAATGATACAGAATATACCAAATATTGACCAGAAAGCCTTTCATGCTGAATCTTTTAGACAATATGTTATTTTAGCCTCTTGCTTGGCATTAAAGGGAAAGAAAATAATGCAGTGTTCCTGAATTAATTCCACAGACATCAGGGATCTGCAAGGGTCTTCACTGTAAACATCAATTCTCATTGTCTGGATTTATAGATAACAGATAGTATAGCAGAATGGATTAAAGGTGAACTGATCTATCTGACCTAAACCCCAAGCCCTTTGACCTATCAAAGCAACTTCAATAACTTATTCTACAAAAATAGTAGCCCAGGTTCCCAAAGATAGATATGGATATTTAGGCCAGAATTGTTTATAATGGCCAAAAACCTGCAAATGATCTAAAGATTAATTGATAAGGGGATAGATGTTTTTAAAACTACAATTTGTTACTATCCTCCAAACATGCAGGAAAATGCTTGGAATCCCACCATTAGGACTCAATCCTTTTTGCTTTGGATTTTATTTCCCATGAAAAGGATGGTCTTTCTGGGAAGGTTCTTATGGAGCCTAGTGAGCCTAGAGTGAACAAAGGTTCCAACAGCAGGTTTAGAAAGCAAAAGAGTTGCTGTCAACTCTAATGGGCACTATCCACTTACCTTAGAATCCAGGTGCCTGGGAAGCCGACCCTGTCCCCCAGGTCTACTGTGGGGCTAGTCTGCACAAGGGTAATCCCATCCCTAGGGGCACTCCAGGAAAGGCATCTGGCCCATTCTGCCCAGAGAGACATGAGGGAAGTTTGCTGGGGAGGCTTCTGGTGAAGTTTTCTTTGTTCACAGAAGATATCTCTAAGAAACAATAGTTTCACTTCTTTCTCTGGATGTTATTCCTGGATGTGATGCTGGAAATGCTGCAGTCATCTTGCTCCCAGTCTGAGGGTAATGCCAGCATTGTGGGAAGCAGAGCAGAAAAATGGAAAGACTCGGATGTTGATAGCATCACTGAGCCACTGAATCGCTGGGGCCCACTCTACCTCTGAACTGCCTTGTATGTGAGCTGATAAATTTCCATATAGTTTAAGACCGTTTCAGCTGGGATTTGGTTACCTGCAGCTAAACACCTCCTACCAGATTCACCAGTTTTGCACTGTATCAGCCCCAGCTAAAGGAAAAACAAATGCAGTCTGATTCCACAAGTAGACAACGCCAAAATACTTGGCGACTTCCCCATCGGCTGCCCCTGAAACAGAAGTCCCATGACCCTGTGTCTTGAGGGAAGAGAGCCTGACAAGAAACCCGGGATCTTTCACCAGAACATGGTAAAGGATTGGGGAGTTAGTCAACATTTAAAAACAAATAAAGATGCTTTTTCTTCTCTATCCCCATCACCCCTCCGGAAAGAGAATCCCCAGGGGACAGATCAGTAAAGGCTTTGCCACAGTTTCCACCCTTCCCCCAATTTGCTGACCAGGCCAGAGGAAGTAATGGGAATAAACTGCAGGCAAGTTCAACATCTTCCTGCAGGACTCTGCCTCGGCCAGCTTCAAGGTGGTGGGGAAGGGGAGAAAATGCACATGCTACGCGGGGTAGAGAAAGGAAGTGCTCTAGTGGAGCCTGCCCTCAGGACCGTGGGCCAGCCCTGGCAGAGCCACAGTGAGGCTCTGTGACCAGAGCTCCTCAGCCGCCACAGAGAACAAGCAAACTCACCCTACAAGCCACCAAAAGGGCTGATGATGGATGAACCTTGAAAATGTTACCCTAGTGAGAGAAGCCAGTCACCAAAGACCACCTAGCGTTTGATTCCACGTATATGAAGTGTCCAGAATGGCAAATCCATAGAGACAGAAAATAGAGTAGTGGCTTCCAGGGACTTGGAGGACTGATTGTGGTGATGGTCACACAACTTGGTCAGTATCCTAAAAATCATTGAGTTGTATACTTTAAATGAGCAAATTGTATGGTATGTGAATTATATCTCAATAAAGCTGTTCCAAAAAAGGAGGGGGCTGAGGACATTGACTCAGTGAGCTCAGTGAGGATGCCAAGCCCCCACTGTTACCATTATAATATTGCTTCTCCATCAGCCATCATCTCTATGAATCAGTGCCATTTTTATTATCCCCATTTTACAGGTGAGGAAACTAAGGCTCAGGGAGATTAAGTAATTTTACCCAAAGTCACACAGCTCTTGGGTGGTAGAGCTGGAGCTGACTCACCACCCACTGCACTCACCACATCCTAACCCAAGTTAGCAGAGAGCCAAACCAGCACACATGGGTTAACCTTGTACTTGGTGTTAGTACTGGGGCTGGGAACTTAGAGGGTGGCTCTTGAAAATCTGTGCTGCTCACGCTGCCTTTGAGTGAGCCCGCCTACTTCCCAGAGCTCACTCTGGCTGATGGTTGGGGGCACAGGGGTGGGGCAGAGGTGGCCCTTTAAAGTTCTGGGAGACACAGGAGGAACTGCCTGTTCCCAGGAAGTTGTTTGGAGTTGCTGAGGCTGACTGGGTACTGCAGTGGGAAGCAAAGGGTATCTGAACTGTATAAGTAAATCCAAATACCCCAGGCAGAGACACATCTGGAGCTGGAGCTTCCATGGGATCTCTCCCACTGCTCTGACATGAGCTCTCATGGGCAGGAGCAGCCAGGCAATCCTAATGGCCTCACTGCCTCCCTCTGCCAAGAGCTCAAACTGCCAAAAAATCCACTCTCTTATTCCTTCCAAGAACCCACTAGGAAGGTCTGATTTTCCATCCATTCCCTTATTTAAGGTTAAATCACTCAACAGATAACAATGACAGGTCTGCAGCATCACATCCCCACACACTTGAATAGTAGCGAAAACGGATCATGTAAACAAACTTGAAAGGGACTGACATTTGCTCCTAGGAGACTGAAACTAGGCATCAGGTTCCTTACCCAGCTAACTTTTCACAGTATCCTTTCTCCTTGAGGCCCAGGGGATAAACTCAAGGACTTCTCTAGCCTCCTCCCTGCCTCTCTCCAATTCTTCCCTTGCTTTTTCACAGTCTCTTCTCCATCTTTGCCCTCCTGTGAGTTATGACAAATTTTCCCTAGAATCAGGTTCTCCATAACACCTACCCCAGCCTGTTCCTGCAGCCTGGCCACACAGCCCTCCTGTTCCCTGTACTTCTTTGTCCTTGGCCTCCATGGAAGCCAGATGTTTCTAGAGCAAGCGACCGGGATTGAGAGGGAGTGCCTTCCTGCAAGTGTAAGGCCATGGCAGAATCTCAGTCACCAGCTCTCCCCACCCAGGTCAAGGAGGCAGTAGTGTGGGAGTTCAGAGGAGGGTCAAATCCCAGCTCTCACTAGCTGTGTAACCTTGAGTGAGTGCCTTAGCCTTTCTGATGCCCAGTTTCCTTATTTAAGACAATCTTTCTTTGGTGAGAGCAAAATGTGGTCTATGTAATAAACCTGGCTGGTACAGAAGAGGCCCTGGATGAAAGGAAGTTACTGTAAGTATATACGAGTATCTCTGAGACCCTTTATACGAAAATCTAAACATTTGTGGGCCCTCAGCCTGACCCTAGGGAGCTCTCAAGGAAAAGAGATGGCCCCAAGAATATGTCTGATGGACAACGACGCAGCAGCTTTTGCTATGCACACACGCACACACACACACAAGCTCACACACACCAACACACGCAATGCACCCAAAAATATAACACATACAACATACACACACACACACATCCCTCCTTTTTTCTCCCTTCGTTTTCTTAAAGCTGTTTTCACCATCTATAAGGACATCCAGTCTCTCCACAACCTCAATTATTGTTACAAAAAGCATTAATGTCATAATGTCCATCTCCCTGCCAAGCAGCCAGACTCTACAGATAGGAATTTCATGACAAGCTAGCAGAGTGTCTTGTTCACGTCTGCAACCCTGAACCTGGACGTGGATGCCAACAGCCCGCAACCTCTGTTTGCTCAGACACTAACCCTGCTCCTCCCAGGTGACCTCTGATGGATAGAGACATTAAATTCCTATTTATCCATAAGTCCCTTGTTTGATTATTTCTTTTCTGGGGCGAGTCTGTATCAGGTCAGATTCCCATGTTTCAAAGGCCCACCTTCTCTCAGTCACTTTTGCACAAGACTGTTTCTTGATGAGGCCCTGGAAGCTGCTATATTTATCATATATTCTTCAGCCTCATACACTCTGACTCACTCACTCTAGAAATTGCCCTCTTATTAGCAAAACGACACTGCATCAAGCAAGAAGTGTTTCTGACTTCTCTATAACAAGAACTCCAGAAACCTCCAGAAAGACAGCACGGCCTGGGGAAGTGGGAGCGACAGGCAGATGTTTTTAGTCCTAGCTCTACCACTTGCTAGCAGGAGAGGTTTGCTATCTTAGTTTGGCTACCTCCCATACTAGGCCCCGAGAAAAGCTATTGGGTAAAGCTTGTTCATTAGGGAGTGAGGAAATAGAGGCAGTGAGACAAGGAAAAGATGAAGGCTGGTAAGTATGCCCTGATGGCAGGTTCCCACTGTGCCCATCTGGGGTTCAGTCCTGCTGAGGATCTTCTCAGGTTCTGGGTGGGAGTCACCTCAGAATCCTCACACTGGAGAGGAGGTGGCTGGACACCAACCCCCCTCCCCTATGGTCCAGGGCCAGGGCCTCAACAGTGTCCACCATACTTACAGAAGCCCCATATCCCCTCTGAGCCTGTCCTCGTCTGTGAGACAGGCAGGCTGCCTGGAGCGCTTCCTAGCAGGGTCCCTCAGAGAGGTCGGGGAGGTGATGTAGGGGAGGAGCTGCCGGTACCTGCAAAAGACACCATCTGCACCTGCAGCCCTGCGGGAAGAAACATCCAGAGGCTGCTTCGGAGAGGAGGGACAAGGGAGAAAGTTTAATTCAAGGCTTCCAGAAAAGTCAGGCTGCAGGCCATCCCCGCCTGGTGTCCCTCGCCAGGGCTTGCGGCTCATTTAACTGGCCACCGTGGAGGGTAGTGACTACTGGTTGCTTTGCACAGTCTCTGGTGGTTAGCTGAGGAAAGTGGGCCGACAGGGCTAAGCAACTCAGCTAAGGAATGGGGGAGTCAGGACTCATTCTCCCGCAGGTCTGAATCTTTACACCCTGCCCCCTTCCTTTAGAACAGGCCACGGGCTTGGGCTCCCTGGGCTCCATCAGAGATGCCGCTGTCACAAACACCACATGGCCCCATCAAGGGTTCTAAATATATACCAGGCAGGCCCCAGGGGCTCTGGGCAGCAGACTCCACCTGCTGTGTCAGCTCAGATAAGAACAGTAACACTTAGCACTAGCTCTTCACCAGGCATTGTTATAAATGCTTTCATATTCGCAATCTCATGAAATCTCCCATGTGAAATCATCAACAATCCTATGAGTGTTAGTATTCCCATTTCACAGAAGAAGAAACTGAGGCACAGAGAGGTTACATGACTTGCCCAAGGCCCCACAGTGATAAATGGAAGAGGTAAAATCCCAGCTAGATAGTCTGGTTCCATAGCCCCTGCTCTAAATGCTTTGCTCTACTCCTCTCTAGATGTAAGCTCACTCTCTTCGCTTCATCTATCAGAAGGCAGCATCACCAAATGCTGGTGAGAGGAATGGCATCCTCTCTTCCTGGACAAGAATGGACAGAGGCTGAGGAGACAAGCCCACACATGCAGCCGCCCCTCTTAAAAGGACCCAGGGTGCAAATGCTCAGTCCTGAGGGAGAGTCTCTTCTCGGGGTGAGGGGGTGGGGAGTGTTTGTGTGCCTGTGGTGGCAGCTGACACTGTGGCCCAATGCAACGAGGGCCAAATGCCTTTTTTCTTTTTGTGGATAGTGACTTTCCAGTTTGGAAGCTCTAGCGAGGGTTCCCAGTACAACTGTTCCAAAAAGGGAGGGAGAAAGCAAGGAAAAGCCAAAGATAACAAGAATTTCCCAGAGTATGAAGCCAGGGAGAAGCCAAAGCAAAGGGGGCCTGCGGCAGCCGGTGTCCAGGGAGGCCGTGATCAGGTGGGAGAACATCCCAGGGCTCACCCAGCGGCAGAGCTAAGGCTGACCCGGGGGCCACTTGCTGAAGGTGGTCGTCGGCTGCAGGCACGGACTTCGTTTCTTACATGACATCAGCAGAACCACTGCCAAGTAGGATAGAAATCCCAGCTCTCCTTTTTTTCATGCCTCCATCCTGTTTCATAACCAGTTCCTCCTCCACCCCCATCCCCGTAAGTGGAAGTTCTGATTGCAGGCTGGAAACAAAGCCAAGCAAATTAGCTCAGCAACACTGATCCAAAAGTCAGGTCAGGAGAACAATAATTCTGTCAGCTCTCAGATTCACACGCAGAAATGATTCTTTTGGGGGACGATGGAAATCAGGCCACTTCTGCCTTATCCAACAAGGGAGCACACTTTGTTCCATTCATTGAGTGCTTACTCCATGCCTGGCAGTGTTCTGAGTCCTGTACACATATATTAATCCAAGGAATCCTCATAACAACCTTGGAAGATGCTTTTATTAGTCCCATTTTCCAGACGAGAAAACTGAGGTACAGAGATCTTAAGCACCTCTCCCAAGGTCAAGTGGCTCCTGAGGGGCAGAGCTGGAATTCTAATCAGTCAACTTCAACCACTCCAATCTAGCTGCCTCTAAGTCACTTGTCTCACTCCTCATGACATTCTGTGCCGTAGATACCATCAGCTGCTTTTTACTGATAAGGAAACTGAGGCTCACAACTAAGCCACCTGCCCAAGGCTCTGCTAAGTGGCTGGTGTCAGAGCCTGAGTCTGTGACCACCACACGGGTCTGCCTCACTGCAGGGCAGGAGCGGACAGTGCTGGCAGTGACCAACAGGCCAGAGGAGCCAGGCGAGAGGGCATGCCAGGGCACACCAGCTGGCCCACAAGGCAGGCTTCACAGGGCAAGGCCAAAGGGGCCCCAACGCTCCGTGCCATCAAAGCTGAAAGGGGTAGGGCCAAGCGAGAGCCAGGGGCTGCTGACAGACTGGCAGCCAGCGGAGCCAACAACAGCTGCTGTTTATTTTGGGGCCAGGGAGAGGGGAAGGACTGGTTAGAACCCATCCTGTTCCAACAATAAACTGACTGGGGCAGGGTGGGGAGGCCACCCCTCTCCCAGCTAAAGCAACAGCCCCAGCCACCTGTCGGGCTTCACCGAGAGGTGCGTGGGCAAGGTGACAAAAACCTCTTGCCAGACACCCTAATCTGGCCTCCACCAAAACACCGCCCCCCATCTAGGCCCCTCCCCAGCCCCGTGTGCCCGACTTGTAAATGGTCCAGGAAGACAACCACACACAGCAAGCCCACCTCCTGCAGTGTCAGGTTCCAGGAACAAATGGTTTTTCCTGTCTCAGGGAAGAGGGACTGCTCACGCTTGCCACCCGTGGCTTTTGTTCCCTGACTCCCACACTTAACTCCACTCTTGCCAATACCTAATGAGGAGTGTCCTGCACACTGTGGCAAGGCCGGCTGGCAGGCTTCTCTGGAAGGCCAGGGAGCAAGAAGGTGCCCTCAAGTTTCTGGAGCCCCACTGCCTGCCTCTGAACCCCAGCTCTGCCTCTAGCTTAGAATCTTTGGTAAATTAACCCCTCCCCTGTTTTCTCATCAGTAAAGTAAGGGCCATATCAGTGCTTTTGCACAGAGTTGTAAGGATTAAATGAGTAAAGTGCTGGCACATAATTAGCCGTGGAAGTGTTAGTTGCTAGTAGTAGTAGCAGCAGCAGCAGCGGTAGTAGTAGTTAGCCTTGGAGTTTCCTTCACACTATGAACATTGGAAGACAACTTCCCTGGATATGATGCTTAGAGGTTAGGTTCCCAGGCTAGCCCACAAAAGTCTCTTTAGTCATACTATAGGTGAACTAGAGACATTTGATTCTTGGTGCTATCATTCCACCTACCCCATGGATGTGAAAGGTTTTGGTGGACTTGCTTGTGAATCTTAACACCATTAGCAATGTTCTATCAATAGGAACACACGTTTCAAGTTCCAAACAACCAATTTCCACAATTAGAAGCTGCAGTACTTAAACTAAAAAAATAGGAGTGGGAGGAAGGGGCTTTAAGGGAATGAAACCTTTGTCCGTGGATTCATCAACCTGATTGAGGACCTACTGCAGTCGAAACCTTCTACTAGCACAGGCAGGGGGCATTAAAGATGAAAGCACGTGGTGGCTGTGCTGCCAAGGAGCTCACCACCCTCTGGCTCCTTGTCAGATGAAGTGATTTCAGCACGTGCCTTGCACACAGTAGGGACAAAACTAATGCTAGTGGGTGAAACTCTCTCACATGTTCATTGCCTTTGGGGTCCACGACACTACTGATAGAGGCTGCGCTTCCCCAAAGAGTCAGTCTTGGGGGCTTAGGGTCAAATCCCAAACACAGGCCCCAAAGCAACCTCTCTGGCAGTATTTGAGCCACTTTCACTCTTCAGCAAATTATGAGGAGGCCTCACTGCTGAGCAGAGCTCCTTTCTCAGTGCTGGGGAGGGGGGCGAAGGCAGGCACAAAGCAAGGCTCCTTTCACCGCTCTTTCCCTGTCTGACCTCATCGCCTACTGTTCTTGGGCATACTCACTCCACTAGGGCCACAGTGGCCTTCTTATTCTTCCTGTAAAGGTCAGGCATGGTCCTACTTTGGGGCCCCAACACTTGTTAGTCCCTCTCCCACAACCACTTTTCCCCCAAATAAGCACATGCCTCACTTCCTCCCCTCTGGTCTAACTTAAAAGTCACCCATTCGGTGGGCCGTCCCTGGCCACCCTTTATACAACAGCTCTGCAAGCCCTGTCCCCAGCATCCCCTTGCCCTGATATTGTTTCCTCCATAGTACTTGTCCCCCATCTAACACACTATATAGTTACCTATTTGTTTGTTTATTGTTTCTCTTCCTTCACCAGAATGTAAGATACAAAGGGCAGGGATTTTTATTGATTTTGTTCATACTATAAACACTCAAGTATTGACTGTATGAATGAAAGAACGAATATGAACAAGTATCAGATCAAGGTGTGTCCCTCAAGGGGCTTTTCTATCAATCAGGCCCACAGACACAGGCTTGCCAAAAACTGGAACAACCCAAGGCCATTCTTGCTAAGTGTTCAGGGAGCGGTAAAAACAATAAACATTATAAAAATTCACAGAAAAGTATCATTGTAAGATGAGAAGTCATGGAAGCTTCCAGGAGGTGGCAGAAATTGAGCAAATTCATGAAAGATAGTCATCATGATGATGATGGTGATAACAATAGCTACCAATTACTAAACATCTTTCATGGGCCAAACAGTAGAGAGAGTAACAACCCCCTGGGCTAGGTAGTATTTCTATTCCCTTGTTACATGTTAGGACACCGAGACCCATGGAAGTGAAGAAATTTGACCAAGTCAGACAAGCCAGTAGCAGGCAGAGCTGCGATTCAAATCTAGCTTCAGAGACTGAGCCCCTGTAGCAGAGGCCATCGGTACCCTGCCCCATCCTCTTGCCCTCAACTTCCAACTGCTGGCACCTGAGTCCCCTAGTGGGGCTCACTCTAGATGCCAGAGCCTTAAGCAGCAGGCTGGAAGTGCCAAGGAAGGAAACTTTCCCTACTCCCAAGCACAGTGCAGTGCACCCAAGCACAGTGCGGTGCTCCCCACCATTCCTAAGGAGAGCATGGAGAGCCCCCAGCAGCCAAAGCCTCTGAAGGGCCAAGCCTTCAAAAGTGACCCTGGACAAGAGTTCAAGGGGAATAAAAATCTGAATCCCAAAATAGAGGCCACACCTTGCCATTCTCAGTAGTAAGAGGTTTATCTTATCCCAACCACCAGCTCCAACCACATCATGTGTTAACCGAGAGGCTCAGAGGGAAGGTCAGAGGGGCTTAATCTGGAACCTTAATCTGGAGACCCACGTGACAAGCTCCCTAGCCCCCAACCTCCCCCACCCCCAACCTTCCTGGGCCAGACGATACGTGGAGTCGCCACAGTGGAGCACAATCCACAAGGGAGCACAGTGGAAAGACTGCAAGGATCTGGATTCAAACCCTGGGTCTGCCGTTTACTGCCTAGTGATAGGTAAGATGCTGCACCCCTCTGAGCCTCGGTGTCCCCATCTACAAAGCAGGGCTGATGAGAATACCTGCCTTTCAGGGTTTGTTGTAGACAGTAAATGAGCCAATGGATAAAAAGCCCTACAGTGCCTGCACCTAGAAGGGGCTCAGCAAATATGAGTTCAGGTGCCTCCTGCCTTTCTACTCATACATTCTCTGAGACTCAACTCTCCTTCAACTCCCCTGCCTGGGAGCTGCCAAATCCAGAATTCATGGCTGCTTTTCTCAAGTCACCACTGTGATGATGAATGTAAATGATTAATCCCAGATTGAAACCAAAGTTCAGATATTGCTCTATTACAGACCTTAACTCTGCGAGGAAAGGATCAGTATGCCAGCCCGCTGGGGCTTAGACCAGCAGAAATCTCTGGGCAGCCACCTCGGGGAAACACCGAGTCTCTTCCAGGTGCCAGGCACCGTGCTGGGGGCTCAGGTGATAAACTGCAGCCCAGGAGGCAGCTTTCAGGAAAGTTTCACTGGCAAGCCCCACTGCCAGCACCAAGCCAGGCCAGCCAGGCCTCCCCAGCTGTTGTTATAGAGAGAAATTCTCCCACACAGGCAAGTCCCTTAAAATAGCCCTTTGGGTCTGGGCCATCAGGAAACAGAAGAGAGCTGGGTCAGAATTGGGCCTACCCTGCAAGAGTTTACACACAGCCACATCAGATGGCAGGGCCAATCCCTCCACACTCACAAGCCTGAGGTGGGCAAACGCAGTGAGGCAGATTTTTCAACAAAGCACTACTGGGCAGGAGGACAGGGCCCAGCAGAAGGCCCAGAAGCCCCGGATCCCCTAGGGCAGCCTGGAGGGGGCTGGAGCATCAAAGCCCGGTGACAGTAACAGACCTGACCCAGGCTGGGGGAGGGAGAGGCAAACACACCTGGGTTGTGGTTTACTCACAAGGATACCTAAACTTTCTGAACCTCAGTCCCCATATGTATACAATGGGGTTTAAAAAAAGGCATACCTTCAGGGCTGTGTGAGGACCAGAGATTACAAAGTAAAAGGCACAAAATAGAAATTCAATACATGCTAGCTGCAATGACTTGGCACCCACAGGGCAAGGTATCCTCTGGCTATTACCATGTTAGCATACTCCTGCAAAAGGAGGACAGCAAAGGCTCTCCACCCGGCAAAAGTGCAAAACAAGTGCAAAACGGGAGAACACCCATTCAATCTACCCATTCAGTTCACCATCAGCATTGCGGGCACCCCTCATCCCTTACTCCCTGGAGCTCAGATGTGATAAGAGCGATCAATTTCCTCCAGGTCTGAAGTTCACACTCCAGGGGTGCCAGGGACAGATTAGATGGCCCCACCCCCACCACAGGCCCTGGGGACCTACATAATTTATGCTGCACTGACACAGAGGAAGGGATCCCGCCCCCTCAGGCCTCCACCCAGGCTTGGGGAGGGTGGCTTCCTCACCAGCCAAAGGGAAGTGACAGCAAAGGGCCAGAGTGTTGATGGGAGAAGCACAGCTGTTTCCCCTTTGCTAACTCAGTCTCCTGCATGTTACTTCCTCCCCTCAACCAACAGCAGGGAGATGGGACTGGAAATAGCTGTCTCTTCCCATTCACAAAAAAACCATAGGTTTTTGTGTTTTGTTTTTAGGAGAACTAGAAAGCAGGTTCTAGTCCTTACCTAGCCCTGTTCCAGCCATGGCTCTGAGAACCACCCAAGAGCCAGGTCTGGGCCCACCAGAAAGGCCCTGTGGTGGACCATTAGCTCTCCTCTCCTCTCTTCTCTTCCCCCTTGGGAGGAAAGGAATGTTCCAGGTGTCTACACAGAAACTGAATTCTCTCAGCTGGCATCTGAGCCTCTCAGAAGCTGACCCTGACCCTTCTCTTCCTCCTTCTCCCCCACTTTCACCTTGGTTTTGCCCAGATTTTCCTTGCACATTCCATCTCCAGCATCTTTGCTTTTCCCTTGCTTGAAATACCTCCCTCCCTCCCCCATCCACACTACTCTCTCCTCCAGGTCCGTCATGAAGCCTGCCTTCTCCAGCCAGTCTTCCTAAGAACTCCAGTTCTTGGAGACCTCTCCCGTCTCTGAACATCTTTAGGATTTAATAATTATTATAGTCTATAGGTTGTGCTTAACATGTGCCAGCTAGTGTTCTAAGTTCTTTATACATTTTAACTCGTTTAATCTTCAACACAACCCTCTGAGCAAGGACCTATTATTCTCCACATTTTTTTTTACAGATGAGGAAACCGAGGCATTTGTACTGAGTCCCCCAGCTAGTAGTGGTGGAGCCATGATTCCAGCCCAGGGATACCAGAGCCCATGTATCCGGTAACACAGCCTTACCAGACCCACTTCTCGTGCTCTCAGAGGTGCTGCCTGACTCACTTGATTATTTTCATGCCCCTCTGTCACAACTCCAATGTTATTGTGGAAAGAAAGTGGTAAGTTCAAGGGCTTGGGTGCCAGAGACCAGGGTGAGAATCCTAGCCCTACCACTTGATTTATTCTCAGAATCATGTAAATACCCTGAGCCTTAATATACACATCCAACTACCTCATGTGGTTACAAAGCTGAAATGAAATCCCCTCTACCTGGGGAGCAGACATAGCTCAGTGTTTGAGCACCTATTCCCATGTACGAGGGCCTTGTCTCAATCCCCGGTACCTCCTTAAAAAAAAAAAAAAAATCCCTTCTATCTATTGCCTTCTGTACTGCCCAGCACATAGTAGGAACTTGGGTTGCTCTTCCCCTTCTGTCCTCACAGGACTGGCCGGCACTGCGCCTAAAGCTACACGGGCACAACAGGGGCCTTCCTGTAGCTCACCCTCCCACCCAGGCCCTACCGCTCCATTCACCTGCCTTCTGGTAACTAACCCCACAGGCAGCAGAAACCAGGTGAAAAGCTGGATCACCCTATTTGGGCACTTCCAATATTTTTGGCAATTGCCATGACAGAGAACACTTCTGGCCCTTATTCAGAATCTATTTCCAAAGCCAGAATGTCCACCTCATTTCCCACACACACCCCCTGTCCTTCCTGAATCCCTGACCTGACCCATTATCCCTTTCCTGGATTCTCAGAATTTAAGAGGAATAAGTGTGACTACTGTATAACTCTATTATTTGTTTGATTTTGTTTAATTAAGAAGCAAAAGAGAACAGAGTTGTCCGTCAGATTTTTTCTGGCAAAAAAATATTCTGGTCAATGACTCAGGCTGAGGAAATTAAAAAGGCAATTTCCAGAGGACTGCTGTTCAAATCCAAAGTCAGAAGTCTGAACAAAACTCCTCTAATTCATGACTTCTACTGTCCATTAACTCATGCTGGCCCCAGAATATCTCTCTGGAAAATGCAGCAGTTGGTGCTTATATTTCTGAAGTTGGAACCAGTCTTCTATGACATCAAATAGGTTTATTTTTCCTTTCCTTCCCTTACCCTCTGCCTGACACCATAAACGGTGATTCCAACCCTGACTGCCCCCAAAAATCCCTCACTCAGCTCTAAACAAGGCCATGATAAATGGCTGGTTGAGCTCCCTGTTCCATCAGCCTTGAAGGATGTGGTTGGTTGTTCCATGAGCAAGGAGCTTGTCAGACCTGTGAATCACCCCCAGACCACTTCCCTCCGGGAGAAGAAACTGTTCCCGTGTGTATTTAAGAGAGAGAGAGACAGAGAGAAAGCAGGCTTGAGAGAGAATGCAGGCTTGAGTCGAGTGCTCTGTGTGTGGCACTGACCTTGGGGCTAGAATCCTAGTCGACCCTGACCCTCCCTGGAGCACCCTCTCCACTCTCTCCCAACCCATGATCCTTCCCTTCTCCTTTGCAACTCACCTCTTCCAGGAAGCCATCGCTAGATCCCAATGCTCAGCTCCAGGAACCCCTCCAGGGCTGAACAGCTGCTCCTTGTTTATCTGTTTCTCTGTATGTTGAGTGTTTTTCCATGGGGCATGTAGCCCAATTTCCCATCAGACTATAAACAGCTGGGCCTTCCTTTTTTGCCTCAGTCTTTCCTTTTCTCTCAACTTCACCTACCAGGTTCTAAATGGACATCAGTGGGCAATCAAGAACACAGAACTGAAACTAGTATATATGGAATACCCATGATGGGAGCCAGGTTCTGGGTAGAAGTTTTACCCAAATTATCTCAGGTAAACTTCCCAAAAGCCCTGAATGGTTATAGGTGAGAAAATGGAGGCCCAAAGACCTGGCCCAAGGTTGCACAGCCAGGAAGCACCAGAGGCAGGATTCAAACCCGATCTGCCCAACTCCACTCATTCCACAATGGAACTGGCACTGAAGAAGATCCTTTTCATGCCGTGGCTGGGCAGCCTAACTCCCGTGGAGTTGGAGCCATAGTCTAAGGACTCATTAAAAAAAAAAAGACGACGACAACGACAGAAATGAATGAGTCTGGGGCCAATTCCTAAAAGAGTAATTCCAATTCCCAGGAGGCAATAATCTAAGCCCATGATAAAATGTAGTCTTTCTGCATGGTCAACCTTAATCCAGCATCCCAAGTGTCACTGGGGACCTGATATCATCCTGGATTTGCCCATCTCCTCCTGGCCCACAGTGATCTCCCTTCGCTGTCCCTTACAAAACTCACCCCCTGGCCCTTGGTGAATGTCCCACACAAGGAGGCAGTCCTCCAATACCACTCTGAATTGCTCTCTCCCTGTCATATAGTCCTGAGCTTAGTTCCCAGCCAGATTCCTTGAGGAAAAAGACCCCATCTGAGGTCCAGATCCTCCAGTTTGCTGGTAAACTGACCTGAGTTCAAATCCCAGCTCTGCCTGTACTAACTGGGAAACCTTGTGCTAACTGGCTAACCTCTCCATGCCTAAGTTAACCCATCTGTAAAAAGGAATCACAGAACTACCCCTACAGGACTGCACGGATTGCATGAGAGAATGCATGGTAAGCGTTTGCCACCATCCCTGGCATGTTGATGGTAATGTCTAACACCGGCTACTATCTGTACTTTCTAAGGGATCCTGTGGAAGATCAGGATGTTTGTGACTGGTATTTGTCTCAAATAAACAATCAGGAAAGGAAATTACTGTGAACACACAATGCCTTCCAAATGCAAACAGAAATAATTTCTTGTTTGTTTTAGATAGACAAGCTTCTGTCTGTGACATGTGTATGTCATCATTTCTCTGTGACATGGCATACACCTCCATATACCTGTGGGGTGCAAAGAATTATGTAGACTTGAACTGTGTTCTCATCAGAAAACTTTCAAATGAAGTAATCATCATTTGTGTCCAGCATCATCAAGACCACTTTAAAGACAAGTGGTCTGAGGCCAGAGCTGGTTTAACTAAGATCTCCACAGAGGCAGTTCATTAAAGCTAGAAGAGCAGGGCTCTGCTAGGGAGCTTGACCTAAGCAGCAGCTGCCCCCCTACCACTATCCCAAGCGGCTATCCCAGGAGCTGGGCAGAAAGGAAGGAAGCCAAGGGAGGGTAGCATCATCCAAATGATGGAGCCACTTGCCTGTCTTTTCATAAACAGACCAAAGCACAAGACCCTCGGTGATCAGGCAGCTCCCCCTCATCCTGGGGCCAAGCACACCCTTTGCCTAAGTCCTGAGAGAAGCCTGCAGTGTGTTCCCAATGTTCTGGAATCAGCAGAGCCCCTCCTGCTTGGGTCCCAGGCCACTGGGCAGCTAGCTCTGGCTAGCATGCACATTCCTCTCTGCTCTGTAATTTACCAAACCACGGACTCAGAATTTGCCATCAATGGAGAAGAGGCGGGAAGGAGGACTACTTCTCAAGCCCCCAGAACATCTGTGACTTGGGCACAACGTGTTTTGCCAGCTAACCACACCAGAATGTCTTACCCAGATCACTTGACCTTCTGGGGTACTGTGTCCACAGGGAAAGGGCCCAGAGAGGAGCAGATTCTCAGTCTCAGAGGGCATGGCCTCCCTGGACAGGATCCTCTTGCCTCTGGCGGCCTCTCTGGACATCTACTATTGTCTGACAGCCCTCCTTTATGGTATGCCTTAATGCCCAAACGTGGAGGAACCTGCTACCGCCAGACATTTGCCTTTCTAGTCAATCCCAATCACTCTAAGTGTACACTTGATTAACAAAACTGAAACCCTGGGGAAAGGCCAGTTAGATCCAGGTGTTGGGACCTGCTGTGTCACAAGTTCCTTTTCTCAATCTGGGTCTCAGATTCCTCAACTGTAAAGTGAAGGGGCTGAGCCAGATGAGTCCTCAGGACCCTGCCAGCTCCACAATTCCACCGCTCATAACACTTTCTCCTTTGTTTCCCAGAACCTTAATTTAGAGTTCTGTGTTGCCCCATCTGTTCAGTGACATCACTCCCTGCCCCAAACATAATGTCATCCATTTTTACATGGGAAGCGGAGATGTCCCGGGAAGCACTGTGTCTGTAAAAAAGGAGGAAATGATCATTTCAGGGGAATGGGACAGGACATAGAACATGCTATAATCAACCTTAAAATCCAAAACCTTTCTTCCTTTTTGCCAGACCCTTCACAGCTGCTTTTCAAAAGTATTTTCTTGATCATTATCTCACCACTAATAAATTATTATTAGTTTAATAAATTAAACGATTTAATGAGTCCTTACTATGTGCCAGGAATTGGGCTAAGAGCTTTACCTGGATGATTTCATTATATTCTCCCAACAACCCTATGAACCAGGTACTACTTTTATCCTCACTTTAAAAATGAGCAAACTGAGATCCAGAGAGGTTAAGCTACTTGCCCAAGAGCCAGGCTTTGAACAAGACCATCTAACTTCTTCACCCCTCTCAGGGCTGCCTATGGTGAAGTCCTAGTCTCTTCACCAACACTCCTGGCTTGACAGCACGTCCTCCATCTGTCATCTTGGACATCACTGGTCAGAGCTAAAAATTGGTGTTTCACCTAAAATCCAGAGAAGGAAAAGCACCTGCCTGGGTCAGAGAGAGAGAGAGCGAGAATGGCAGCAAAAGATGCTCACTGACCCAGATAAGAGAACAGGGAGAACTTTCTGAGCATGCCAGGGACCGTGAACTGCAGATGCCTCCCTCTCAGCTAGGTCAGGAACCAGCCCTCCAGGTTTACCTCCTCCCCAACCTGAGCCCAGCCCCATTTGCTCAGCTGTAAAACAAACAAACAAACAAACAAACAAACAAACAAACCCAAAGTTCAGGACCACTGGTGATAATGGCAGGAAGTAGCCTTAGGTTGGAATTAGCACAAATCCCAGTCCCCTTCCAATCAGAAAAGAAAAGGCACTTCAGAGATCAACGTGCAGTCTAGGGCAGCAATCAGCCTATTTTTATTGTTAAAATCAAAGCTTTGCGCATTCTAAATTCCCCTTAAAATGCCTAACTTGCAAATAGGGTGCAGCCTGGCTGTCCCGGCGTCCTCTGTGCTTTCACTGATGCGGGGCTGCATGTCTGTTTCTTCTGTTTCAAGTACAGGCGCAAAGACGCTCAGACAGGCGTCCTCCAGGCGGCCAGAGCGCCGTGTTTACCTCCTCAAGTGTGAAGGATGGGAAGGCCAGACCAGCTGAGATGAAAGAGAGACGTGCCACACACACCCCGGAGCTGGGCGCAGTTAACTTTCGCCCCTTCTCAGTAAGCTTTAGGAAGGAAGGGGGAGGGGCAGCCGACCGTTCCGGCGACCACAGCAAACCTTTGCCTTCTCGGGTCTGGGGATGGAGCATCACAAGGGGAACTGAACCCGGGTAAGGGTCACGTCCAGAAGGATAAAAGGCCACGATTCTCCTCACAGCGACCGACACAAGGACTAGGAGAAGGAAATCAGAGCTCCTTGCTAAGGGGGGAGGTGGGGCAGGGGGCGCGGCGGGGCCAGGCCGAGGAAGGCAGGGAGCAGGACCAGCGCGGGAGGCAGGGGAGGAGGCTTCCCCGGGACAAGCCTCCCAAAGCCTCCAGGTCCGAGTGACCACGAGCGCCCCACACGCAGGGACGGCGGGGAGGACGCTCTTTCCCAATGGAGGGTCTCGGGCTTGACGAACACTCCCCTCACCTCCCGGGGGCTCGTGCATCAAAGCTCAGGCGGCCAGATGACTTCACCACTGTAGCAGACCAGCGCGGCCACTTGCCAATTCCAATGCCAAAAACAGAAAACGGGCAGGGGGAGTGGAAGGCAGACAGAAAAGGCTTCCCAGGAGATCACGGCCCTGCGAGGACGCTGCACGGCGCGAGCCGCCCTGCGGGCTCTTGGCTCGGCACACAGAAGCGGGGCCTTTCCGGGGACCCCCAGGCAGCCCTCAGAGGGGCGGGCTGGGGGCAGTACTCACGTAGTGCTTGGAGGGGTTCCTCCGCTTCTCCACGTCCACCACGGTGGCGTCTTGCACGCAGTAGGCGAGCATCTTCCCCCACTAAGCGAGTGGCGCCCCCGGGCGGTGTCACCTTCTCATCCTGGCCGGCCTCCCGGCCCTTCTCTCGCTTCCCGGGGGCCCGGGACCCCCCGGGACCCCCGCCCGCTGTGCCGCTGCCCGGGCTCCGGGCGTCCACGGGTACGGCCCCGGGGCGAGGAGCGGCCTCGGAGGGCACGCGGGCTCTGTGCGCTCCGGGCGGCTCCCCGTGGGCCTGCGGTGCGCCCCTGCCCTCCCGCGCCCTGCCGCCTGCTCTCCGGCTCCCGGCCGGTCCGCCCACTCTCCCCGCCGCCCCGTGGGTCCGGCGGGAACTGGCGGAGCCAGAGGAGGGGCGGGGGTGTGTCCCGCCGGAGAGGGGACGGCCCGGGGCCGGGGAGCCGCTGTCAGCACGCTGGGGAGGGGCCGGCGGCGCCCCTTCGCCGCGCTCCAGCTCCGGGGGTTCGGCGCAGGCGGAGGTTGCGGGCGCAGGCGGCGGAGGCAGGGCCGGGGCCGGGAGGGAAGGGAGGGGAGGGGAAGGGAGGGGATTGAGGGCCGCGCGCGGGGAGGGGCCCCAGGCCCGGGGGAGGGGCTCGGGGAGGCTGGGAGGGGGCTGCAGCCGCGCGCCCTCTCCCCGGCCCGGAGAGGAGCCTGCGGCCTGGCGCCGGGGGAAGCGCGGGGCTAACGCGCCACGCACGTGAAATCTCAGCGTGGCTTGGGGGTGGGCGCTGAATGCAGCGCCCCCCATCCTGGCTCCCGGCGTCTCCAGCCCTTCAGTCACCGAGCAGATTTGTGTCTTTTTGTCCCCACCCTTACTCTCCCCTCCCACCCCCATCTCCCCAGACCTCTTTAATGAGAAGTGGTTTATGACCCTGCTATTACTTCTCAGGTCCCCGAGGAAGGGAAGGGAATGAGGAAAGGACAGCATTAAATCCTTCAAACCGGAGCCTCTTTTTTGGTAAACCACCTGCCCCCAGCGGGTCACAAAGGGTGAGCTCTCCCCGGAAATGTGACCCTGCTTGGGTCATCCATCGACCAGGGCCTGTGTGACTAACCTGCGACATCATTTACCAGTGAGGTTACAAGACTCTGCAGAATACCAGTGCCTTAAACTTGAGGTTCCCCTGGGACCCTCCAGAGGAAAGAGAACATAAAATGGTGGGAATATGCACTGGGTTGGGGGCCAGCTCATCACCCGCCCCAGGACTGGGCTTTCTCACCACCCCTCCCTCTTGTATGGAAAACAGATTTTCAAAGCCACTTCTCCAAACTCCCTGGACTTGGAGCACAGTTACTATTTAATTCAATTTATGCCCCTCCCCCCCATCTATTTCAACTTTTTTTTTTCCATTCTACTTTCAAATATTTAAAGGGGTAGTGTTTTCACAACGACTCCAATAATTTCACAATCACAATAAAGCTTTGTAAATGAGGACTGAAGTGAAACATTTGAAATAGAAGCAACTTTATGACCTTATTGTATTAATACTTTCTTCTCTGCACTTTGGGAATCTGTGTACCAACCCAAGGCTTTATTCACACATCTGCTTGGTTTTTTCAGCCTTCTTGGAGAAGTACGCTGGGTCACCAAATAACACCACTATCTAAATATAGGACGTTGTGCAAATAACAGGCATTAGAGTCACTTGAAGGTTACTCCTTCCTACACGCCCTTCAAACTCTTAGCTGAGGACATATTTTTAAAAATTTTTTCTTTGTGTTTCATAATTAGCATGTATGGATTTTGATATTTAAAATCAATATAATTTTTAAATTCCATCATACTCTAAAATTCTAATATTCTACAATTTTAAGGATTCATTGAACACCTATGGTATGCTCATTTATATGGCATTAAGAAACAGAAGAGAGTGAGAGAATCCAACAAATATCTGTGGAACAGAAAATTGAATCTAATTGACAGATGCTGTTCCTTCCCTCAAGAAGCAGAAAGGGCAGTTGGAAAACATTACAACTGTATGTAATAAAATGTGCATTAGGACTCTAAAAAAACAGAGGCGGAGTAATCAAGGAGAGCTTCCCAGAGGAGGCTGTCCCTCTGCAGGGCCCTGGAGGATGGATAGACTTAGAAGCATCTAGAAATACTCTCTGCCTACTCTGAACTCCTCTGGCCCAACAATGCATATCATTTCCTCTGAAAGCATCTAGTGGGCAGCAATGAAGTCATCTTATGCTTTTCTGTACTCCTCATGTAGCCAAGCACAGTTCATTATACATAGTAGGCACTCTAAAAGAACTTGTTGGGTGAATGAAGGAATGAATGAAAAATCAGGGGAAGGAGGAAAGATGGAGTAAGAGGTCAGATGAGTGATCCAAGGCCTGAACCAGCTGATGACAAGTAGAGGACCAAGAGGGCAGTATCCACTTGTGGAAGGCTCAGGGGAGGGACTGAGGCACATGAGGAGGAAAGAAAGTCAAATGGTTCGGGCAGGTGTAGGCTGTGATGGTGGTACTGGTGGTGTCCAGATTGTGTGGGAACCTGAGCACGTGCACAGGACTTCTCTCTCTTAGAAGACAATGGAAACCACTGTCAAGGCCCAGCAGGAGCCGTAGGAGGTGATCTGGCAGTGCAGACCAGTCATCAGAAAAGGCTCAGAAAAAGCACCCCCGAGCAAGGCCCATACTCGGCAGGAGATGGGAAGTGTACCTGGGATAGGCCCTCAGTACAGTGCTCCCCTCTTCAAAGGAAGGGCTGGGCTGGGGGAATCTAGGAGGGCACCAGCCATCTCCAAGTCCTCTCTAAAGATGAATCAAGACAGCATATGGGTTCATGTGAAACGATTCATCATGGCATCCTTTTCATTAGATCTCAAAGCATTCTGGAAGCACTAATGAAGCCCCAGAAGCCCCTGGTGAGGGAGGCTGGTCGTTAACTGTTAGGGAGAAAGAAGAGGAGGGGGTTAAGCCTGCCTTGGGTCCCCTTGTACATCAGAGCCATCAGCTCACCTAAGACCTGTACTAGTGGTTTCCCACTCACGCTCCTTCTGGAACCCAAACCAAACTAAGCCAAAGAAATCTGCAGGAGAGAGAGTTCAGTGCTCACCACTGTCCTAGTAACACTGTCTGTGCATTTAGGCTTTTTTCCTGCTTAAGAAACTCCAGACATCCTCACATACCTTACATTTAGGGCCTTTAAGCCTAATTTGAGTAGTCTCCACTTCCCTCTTTGCTCTCGAATCACCCTAAATGTAGGGAGTGACTTGAGCTCCCTACATGGTGTCGAGAACTCTGGAGGATTAGTTGGGCAAGAAGTTATACTTGTGGGAGAAAATTTTTCATCTCTATTGGGGTCATATGTCCAAGAGGCTTTAAGTATAAAATGTTTTCTCTCTCTCTTTCCTTGGGCACATTTTGACTTCATGCACACCTCTTCCTCACTGGTGCCTTAGGAATTCCATTCTATTCAACAAACATGTGCCTCACATGTGCCTGGCACTCTCCACAATGGCCAACACTGACTGAAGACAGAGACTGTGCTTCATTCATCAATACACCCCTGCTATGCCCAGGTATGTCTGTCTGTCTGTCTGTCTGTCTGTCTATCTATCTATGTTTGTCTGCGTGGAAAACATCTGCTGTCCAGGAGCTCCTAGTGCAGGAGAGGATTAGGCAAACCCCTAGTTACCACCTCCATCTATGAAACAGGAATGACTCCAGTATCCTTTCTAGCTCACAAGAACATTGTATAGGGGTCGGATGTGGCTCAACTGGTTGGGCGTCCGTCTCCCATATGGAGGGACCCGGGTTCGATCCCTGGGACCTCCCGGTAAAAAAAAAAAACAAAAAAAAAAACATTGTATGAGTTCAAATGACAAACTATAATCACAAAAGTACAAACAAAAATTTAGGAAAAATGAGGGCAAGAGAACTGGCACCAAAAAATCTGATTTTTCAGAACAGCATTGTAGGATGCTTAGAAACAGAGAATTTTCCAGCTGGAAGGGATGGGAAAGGCTATTTATTCTTCTAAACTTACAAAGGAGCAAAGTGATTAGTCCCATACCCAGCCCTCTTTTTCCTTCACCACATTAAGGTGCCTGCTCACAGGCACGAAGTGATTATTTAAAGAGCACACTTCCAGGGAAGCGGCTGTGGCTCAATCAGTAGGGCTCCCGTTTACCATATGGGAGGCCCCGGGTTCGGTTCCTGGGGCCTCCTGGTGAAGGCAAGCCCGCCCGCATGGCGTGGTTAGCTGACCCAGCGAGCACAAGCAGCAAGGGGGGGATAAATGAATAAATAAATAAAATCTTTAAAAATAAAAAATAAAAAAAATAAATAAATAAAGAGCACACTTCCACAGCACTTACACGTCCCCTGCAGACCCTGAAAGTGGCTCTCCCTCTGAACCTCAGAGTCCTGGGATTCCAGTTCTCCATTCCTGCGAGCCTCCGGAGCTACCTGGACAAGGAAATAAAAAGACTGGGTGCCCCTCAAGGGCAGAGGCCTTGTGTTTCTCCACAGTCCTTCTGAACACACGTGAATCTTATCAGTTCCCCACATGCAGGCCCCACCTCCTCTCCCGCTCCAAATAAGACAGTGTACAGCAAAGCACTGAAGAAAGTTAAGTGCTAAGCAAAGGCACAGTCTATCTCTCCCTTTCTTCTTAGAAATTTTTTGGCAACTGATAATTCATTTGGTAACTAGTCATACACTGCCCTATGACAGTTCAGCCTCTACCATATTGAATGCTTACGTGCATCTCTTATTGTTATTTAACTTTCCTCTGCTTAGATCATGACTTCTAAACCAGTGAGAATCCTGTGGGGCTGTGAGGACCGTGAACTTAGACTTTGACACTATCCTTACCCTCCCCAACTCCACCACCCAGCACCTCTGCCACCCACCACTTCTGCCACGCTACCACCTGCCACCTGCTACATACACCCCAGCCAGCACAGGGCTTGATACATGCCAGGCACCCAGTAAATGGTTGTCTGTCTAATTTACTGAGATCTCAGCAGATTTATGTAGATGCTACTAATGGTAAGTGATGCCTAAGAAGAAAGAGAAAAAGAGTTGGAGGACAGTCCCAGAGCAGGATTCACCCAACCTGGGTTCTCGTCCTGGCTCAACCACAAATTAAACTTGTGGCCTGGAAGTCACTTACTATTTCTGAGTCCTGATGACCTATCTAGTTCCTTCCATGGTGTAAGATGGTGGATAAATATTATGTAAAGTGAGGTCCAGCCAGACAATTACCCAGAGACGTGCTGAGTGAAATTTGGGGCCCCCTCCTGGCCAAAGAGGTTTTAGCACTTTTACCTCCAGCAACTGGCCAGGCTTGCATCTCTCCCGGACCCTGGCTGGCCTCTGGCAGGAGAGCTGGCACAAATGACTTGCCATTTTACAGACTATCACCAGTCCAACACTCACGCTTCCCCCTTCCTTCCTTTCTGTCTCAAAATCATTCCTACTTATGCTTTGAGAGTATCTTGAGAAGGATCCCTCCTGAATTTGGAATAGACAGTGAAGAAAACTTTCCATTCTCTCCAGAGGGAAGTATATCGCTGGCCAGGCTTCTCCTCTCCTTCTGGTTGGGGTATGGGACCAGGATGTGTCCCCCAGAACGTCCCTGTCTGCTCAGCTCCACCGTCCACTAATTCCACCAATAATAATTGTCCCTTCCTGCTTGCCAAACCATCAGGTATAGAAGGCATCGGGAAGCCACTGTGGCTCAAGCAATGGGAAGTGGCTGTGGCTCAAGCAATTGAGCTCCCATTTACCATATGGAGGACCCGGGTTCAATCCCCAGGACCTCCTGGTAAAAAAAGAAAAAAGACGTCCCAGACCTACGCAGAGCAGAGAGGTGCAGGCCCCCGCGTGGCAAAGGAACGCACCATAGAAAAAAAAAAAGGGAAACGGATGTGGCTCAAGTGATTGGGCTCCCGTCTACCATATACGAGGTCCAGGGTCTGATTCCCAGGGCTTCCTGGTGAAAGACAAGCTGGTCCACGCGGCAAGCTGGCCTGAGCGGAGAGCTGGCCCACATGGAGTGCTGATCCATGCAGACATGCTGACCCGCATAGGAGAGCTGGCCCGCGCAGGAGAGCTGGCCCGCGCAGGAGAGCTGGCCTGTGCAGAGAGCTGGCGCAGCAAGGTGACACAACGAAAACAGACACAGAAAAGAGACAATAAGAGATGCAGCAGACCAGGGAGCTGAAGTGGCGCAAGAGATTGAGCACCTCTCTCCCACTCTGGAAGGTCCCAGGATCAGTTCCCGGTGCCATCTAAAGAGAAGACAAGCAGACAGAGAAGATCACACTACGAGCACAAAAACAATGGGGGGTAGGGGGGAGAAATAAATAATAAATCTTAAAAAAAAAAAAAGAAGGCATCTCTCTCTGACTCCCAACACAGTAAGTTCAACAATGGGATCTTACCATGCTTCTTAACATGGTGTCATGAGAGTCATGGCCTCCCAGCTTAGTCTTGTCTTTATTGAGGGTCCATGTGTGCAGAATTTTGATAGAACCATTTGAAATTCTAGACTTAGACCATGTCCCTAGACTACCAGAGGGAAATATGGAAAATTACTCAGCCAAAGAGGCCAAAGACACAACTAGATTCACAGCTTCCATAGCTCCAGGCCCAAACTAGTGAATTGTTTAGGCATGAGAGTGTGTATGATTGCATACCATCTATCTTAACTACAGAACACCCTGAAGTATTTTCCTGTATGACAGGAGGTTACCAGCATCATCTTGGCATAAAAGATCAGCCTCTGTATTTCTATTTTGACCATAAACCACCCCAGATTTTCTTTTTCAAAATCCCCTGGATTTTCCAGAAGCCAGTAAACACTAAGTTGACAACTGGATGACAAGAACAGCAATTAAAAAAAAAAAAAAAAAAATCTCTTGGGGAATTCTAAGGTGGTGTCTTTAAATGGCCTGAAGCCACAGATAATGAACAATATATGTCTGTTTTTAGCTTGAACTCTTCCCCCCGCCCCCAATTCTCTATACAGAAATGCCATAGAAATTACTGTCTATTTCAGGTGAAAGATTCTAGACTCAAATATAAGCTCCAGCCCACTCCCTGCCTTCTCTACCTAAAGCTGAAAATATCCCCACAATTGAGTCATTCTTACCCAATAGGATGGAATGGGCAATTTAGCAGGATGGGTTTTCCCACATAGGTGAATCTGGCTGGGATTAGGGCTGTCATCAATGAGGTATTGCCCTTAGGCAAGTTTCTATTATCATCTTGATTAATTGTACCTACTAATACATGAACAGTGCATGTTATAGTTAAGACTCTTTGGTTTACAAGCACTAGAAATTGAGCCAAGTTAGCTTTTAAAAAAGAAGAAAAGCTTTATTTCCAACATACAATAGTGTCTCATGGAATCCACAGACATCTGGACTTCTCACAGGAGTAGAACCAAGAAATAGCAAATCTTTGAGAACATGAGAAATCATTTTCTCCATCTTTTATATATGTTTAGTGCTTTGTGTCTGCTTTATTCTTCTCTAACTAGAGACTGTATTTCTCTGTTTCTACATATACATACTGGAGCCACCAACTGCCCAAGTGTTTACCAGTGGCTCAGCTCCAGACACAAACTAAGACTTGCTGACTGCCTCTGGAGTCTGGCTCCCAGGTCCCAGGAGAAGGAATCTGATCTGCCCAGCTTCGATCACGTGTCTGCTCTGATGCAATCTATTATCATGGGGTGGAGTTGTGTATCACAAATATGGCTATCATGAACCAACCCCTTTGGTTGGGGAATTGATTCTCAGAGAAAAGGGGCTGCTGTAACCACACACTCCAAAAAAGCAGCTACTAGATTATTGTGTATTTTTTCAAATACTTTATTTATTTATTCAACCAGTAAATATTTGTTGAGTTACTAACAAGTATCACCCATTCTTCTAGCAACCGGAGTTACAGTGGCAGGACAAACCAGACAATGTCTTTGTCTTTTGGGAGCCTTAGAGCCTATGTGTAAGATACACATTGTTTTAAAAGTCATACAAATAAATGTAAAAGTATAACTATGACAAGTGTTATAAAGGTAGGGGGCATATAATAGAGTACTAATGGTAGTGATCTCTGGGGATGGGAATATAAAGTTTTAATTTTTTAAAATTAATTTCTTTAAATTTTTGCTTGTATTTTTAATTTTTCTACAGTACACATGACCTTCTTTCTTTCTTTTTTTTTTTTTTTTTTTTAAGATTTTATTTATCTATTCATTTAATCCCCCCCCTGCCGCCTGTGCTCGCCGGGTCAGCCAACCACGCCGTGCGGGCGGGCCCGCCCCCACCAGGAGGCCCCAGGAACCGAACCCGGGGCCCCCCATATGGTAAACGGGAGCCCCACTGATTGAGCCACAGCCGCTTCCCATGACCTTCTTTCTTAATAATAAAAGGCTTATTTTAAAAAAATATTTGTATTTTGAAAGGACTATGGTCACCCTGAGAAGGAGCAGTTAGAAGTTTTTCAGTGGCCTTAATACAAGAGGTGATGGCAGCTTGACCTAGACTGGTGGCCTTATGTGGAACAAAGGGGACCATTAGAAGACAGAGTGGTATCTTAGATTGCCAGGTCTGCTGTAACAAAATACCACAGACTGGTGGGCTTAAATCACAGAAATTTATTATCTCATGGTTTTGAAGCCTAGCAGTACAAAATCAGGGTGCCAGTAGGATTGTGCTTTCTCTGAAGCCTGTAGCATTCTGGTGATGGTTTGCTGGCAGTTAATATATGCCTCTGTCTTTTAAACTGAAATTGAACTCTTTAAGAGTTGGAATCTTTTGGAGGTGTAACTTGGATGTCCAGGCACATTCATGCATACTGGGTCATTCTTGAAAGCTAGTGCAGGTGCCCAAGGGCAAGCCATATTCCCAGAAAGACCTGAGAAGAACCAAAATGCTCACCAAGGGATGAGCTATAGGTTGAGTATAATATAAACTGAGCTAAACATTGAAGGAGAGCCTCAACACAGAGACAATCTACACTAAAACGCTGGAGAAGGAAGAGAATCTAATTCCAGAGTTAACATATGTATTAGTCAGGGTTCTCTCACGAAACAGAAACAACAGGAGATACCTGTCAATAATATGAGATTTTATAAGAGTCTCTCACGTGACTGTGGGGATGCACAAGTCCAGGTTCTGCAGGCAGGCTGCAAACCAAGGGCTCCGATGAAAGTCTGATGAAAGGTCCTTGAGGAGTTTCTGGGAGAAGTTGGCTGTCCAAAGGCGAGCTGTGAAATTTTGTCTGAATGTTGAAATCACTTCCCCTTTTAAGGTATTTAACTGATTGGATAAAAGCGTATCCCATTGCTGATGCAATCTCCCTGATTGATGCAGATGTAGTGAGTCATCCATGCAGTAAACTCACTGGTGATCGAAGTCCATAAATGCTTTTGTATTACAATTAGCCCAGTGCTTGCTGGACCAAACACCTGGACACAATTACCTGGCCGAGTTGACACATTAGCCTAACCATCACAGTCCACCCCTTGTCAACTCGACAATCATACACATTAACCTAAACTATACTTAGTCTCTAAGTAAAAACAATAACAGACAAGCATACATATATATTTCTGCCTAACAATGTTCAACTCCCCAGAGTACAACTGGAAACGTATTAATTCCCCACAGAATAGGGTACAAGTCCTTGGGTAATACTCACTCTTAAACTTGACATCCTTAAATATTATGACATGAAATTAATACAGCTTTTCATACAATAGGGGAAAAGGTTGGGGAAGAAAGCAAAGAAATTCATTTTGTGTACATACACAACCATACTCATAACGAAACAAGGAAGAAGGGTTCATGACTATTACAGTCTTCATTTCTGTAACTGGTCACATGGTTGGAGTTCATATTTATCACTACCTTCTTCCATTACCCATTCCATGTTCCCATTACCTTCAGCAAGCACTTCAGCTGGTTCTTTGCCTGGTGAGGTGACCCAAACTTTCATTCCCGAAGATTCTGGGCCATTGTTAGTCCTGCTTGAGTTGGTTTGTTGCAATTTTCCATTGACTTTCATCACAGGGCATGGCAATACTAGGAGACACCCTAGAGGAACTCCTACATTCCAGGCAAACTCTTCTTTACCCCTATTGTGTCGATGTAGTCCTATTTCACCTTGATAGTCAGGGTCAATCACCCTAGCCAGTACAGTAATCCCCTTCTTTGTCTGTTGATCCACAGGTAAGAGGAGCCCAAAGTGGCCAGGTGGCAGTCTTAATTCCCAGTTCAATGGAATCATTGTTGTGTTCCCTGGTGGCAGCACTCCTCCTTTTGGGACTAAAACCTGTAGACCAGCAGAGCTTAAGGTTGCAGGGACAGGAAGCAAAAATTTTCCTAGTGGGTCACTAGGGGTAATAATGAGTGGTGCCACTCCCATTTCCACCCCTTGATTCCTGGACCCATGAATCCTGGTTATGGAAGAAACAGCACCATAGAGAAGATGCTGATTTAGAGCACACACAGCCTCCTGGAGAACAGTGCCCCAGCCCTGCAAGGTATTGCCACCTAGTTGGCACCGTAATTGAGTCTTCAAAAGGCCATTCCACCGTAATATTAATCCAGCTGCTTCAGGGTGTGGGAACATGGTAAGATCAGTGAATTCCATGGGCATGTGCTCATTCCTGCACAACATTTGCTGTGAAATGGGTTCTTTGATCATAAGCAATGCTGTGTGGAATGCCATGGTGGTAGATAAGACATTCGGTAAGTCTACGGATGGTAGTTTTGGAAGAAGCATTGCATGCAGGAAATGCAAACCCATAGCCAGAGTGTGTATCTATTCCAGTTAAAACAAATCACTGGGGGAGGGAGCCGCGGAGGTGCGGGTCGGAAAGGCCGCGGTACGTGGTGTCCTGCGTGTGAGCAATTGCAGCATCCAGTGGCGGTAGCAGCAGTTCCAGCCCGTTGCTTTACTTTTTGCTGCACGAACACAGTCATAATGCCGAAGAGAAAGTCTCCAGAGAATTCAGAGGGCAAAGATGGATCCAAAGTAACTAAACAGGAGCCCACAAGACGATCTGCAAGATTGTCAGCGAAACCTGCTCCACCAAAACCTGAACCAAAACCAAGGAAAACATCTGCTAAGAAAGAACCTGGAACAAAAATTAACAAAGGTGCTAGAGGAAAGAAGGAAGAAAAGCAGGAAGCTGGAAAGGAAGGTACTGCACCATCTGAAAATGGTGAAACTAAAGCTGAAGAGATCCACATCTCTCGCTCAACTGTTAATGTCTCAACCTGTAGAGGCACAGAAAATTGAATCTGTAGATAACAAGGGAGACTGAATTGTCATGAAAGATTGGGGTTGATTTTATGTACCTCTTGGGACAACTTTTAAAAGCTATTTTTACCAAGTATTTTGTAAATGCTAATTTTTTTAGGACTCTACTAGTTGGCATATAAAAATATATTAGGATGGACATTTTACATTCTCATAGTCCTGCTTTTTGGAAATTTCCATCATTCTTGAGTAAAATATAATATCACTTTAATATTGGAAGCTGTGTATAAAATTGATTCAGCATTCCATGCATTTGCTTTAAAAATTTAGTCCTGTGCATACTGTGGTGTTTTTACTGTGAATATTTGAATTTTTCATGCAGTTTTTCTAGAGCAATAATCAGTGGTGCTTTTGTACCTAGGTTTTATGTGATTTTAATGAAACATGGATAGTTGTGGCCACCTGCTGACTATATGTGGTTTAAAATAAAAGTTTTCCTTGCCTGCAAAAAAAAAAAAACCAAAAAACAAAAAAACAAATCACTGCTCTTTCCATGGTGGAAGTGGCCCAGTGTATTCAACCAGCCACGAGGCAGCAGGCTGGTCACCTTGAGGAATGGTGCCATATCAGGGGCTGAGTGTGGGTCTCTGTTGCTGGCAGATTGGGCATTCAGCAGTGGCTGTAGCCAAGTCAGCCTTGGTGAGGGGAAGTCCATGTTGCTGAGTCCATGCATAACCTCTACACCTACCTCCATGGCCACTTTATTCATGAGTCCATTGGGCAATGACAGGAGTGGCTGGGGAAAGAGGCTGAGCATTAGCCGCAGAGCAGGTCATCTTATCCACTTGATTATTAAACTCTTCCTCTGCCGAAGTCACCCTCTGGTGAGCATTCACGTGGGACACAAATATGTTCATGTTTTTTGCCCACTCAGAAAGATCTATCCACATAGCTCTTCCCCAGACCTCCTTGTCACCAATTTTCCAATCATGTTCCTTCCAAGTCCTGACCATCCAGCCAAACTATTGGCAACAGCCCACGAATCAGTGTACAAACGCACCTCTGGCCATTTCTTCTTCCAAGCAAAATGAACAACTAGGCGCACTGCTTGAAGTTCTGCCCACTGGGAGGATTTGCCCTCACTGGTATCCTTCAAGGATGTCCCAGAAAAAGGCTGCAGTGCCACAGCTGTCCACTTTTGGGTGGTACCTGCATATCATGCAGAACCATCTGTAAACCAGGCCCGAGTTTTCTCATCCTCAGTCAACTGATTGTAAGGGACTCCCCAAGAGGTCAAAGCTGTGAGCTGGGAAAGAGAAGGTAACATGGCAGGGGTGGTGACCATGGGCATTTGGGCTACTTCCTCATGTAACTTACTTGTGCCTTCAGGACCTGCTCATGCCCTATCTCGTATATACCACTTCCACTTTATTATGGAGTGCTACTGTGCATGCCCAACTTTTTGATTTGGTGGGTCAGACAATACCCAGCTCATGACAGGCAACTCAGGTCTCATGGTAACTTGATGGCCCATGGTTAAGCGTTCAGTCTCTACTAAGGACCAGTAGCAAGCCAAAAGCTGCTTCTCAAAAGGGGAGTAGTTATCTGCAGAGGATAGCGAGGATTTGCTCCAAAATCCTAAGGGTCTCCGTTGTAATTCTCCTATAGGGGCCTGCCAAAGGCTCCAGACAGCATCTCTATTTGGCATTGAAACTTCCAGCACCATTGGATCTGCTGGATCATATGGTCCAAGTGGTAGTGCAGCTTGCACAGCAGCCTGGACCTGTCGAAGGGCCTCCTCTTGTTCCGGTCCCCAGTCAAAACTATCAGTTTTTCTGGTCACTTGGTAAATGGGCTAGAGTAGCACACCCAAATGAGGAATGTGTTGTCTCCAAAATCTGAAGAGGCCAAGTAAACGTTGTGCCTCTTTTTTGGTTGTAGGAGGGGCCAGGTGCAACAGCTTATTCTTTACTTTAGAAGGGAAATCTCGGCAGGCCCCATACCACTGGACACCTAGAAATTTCACTGAGGTGGAAGGACCCTGTATTTTTGTTGGATTTATCTCCCATCCTCTCTCACGCAAATGCCTTACAAATAAGTCTAGAGTCTTTGCTACTTCTTGCTCAGTAGGTCCTATCAACATGATATCATCAATATAATGGACCAATGTGATGTCTCGTGGGAGGGAGAGATGATCAAGGTCCCTGCGGACAATATTATGACATAGGGCTGGAGAGTTGATATACCCCTGAGGCAGGACAGTGAAGGTATACTGCTGGCCTTGCAAGCTGAAAGCAAACTGTTTCTTGTGGTCCTTACTAATGGCAATTGAGAAAAAGCATTTTCCAGATCAACAGCTGCATACCAGGGGCTCTGATGAAAGTCTGATGAAAGGTCCTTGATGAGTTTCTGGGAAAAGTTGGCTGTCCAAAGACAAGCTGGGAAAATTCTCTCTGAATGTTGAAATCACTTCCCCTTTTAAGGCATTCAACTGATTGGATAAAAGCGTCACCCATTGCTGATGCAATCTCCCTGACTGATGCAGATGTAGTGAGCCATCCATGCAGTAAACTCACTGGTGATTGAAGTCCATAAATGCTCTTGTATTACAATTAGCCCAGTGCTTGCTGGACCAAACACTTGGACACAATTACCTGGCCGAGTTGACACATTAGCCTAACCATCACAATATATCAAAATTTTCAAATGTCCTGACTTCAAGACATACAAAGAAACACGAAGATTTGACCCATTCAAAGGAATAACATAAGATGATAGAAACTATTCCTGAGGGTGCCCAAATATTGGAACAACTAATCAAAGATGTTAAGTAAACTCTCCTAAATAAGTTCAATGAATTAAAAGAAAATATGGACAAAGAACTCAAGGAAATCAGTAAAATAATGCATGACCAAGGGAAAAATTAGAAAATTTAAAAATGAACCAAACAGAAATTCTGGAGATAAGCACAATAACTGAAATAAAAATACACAAGAATGGTTCAACAGAAGATTTGAACAGGCAAAAGAAATCAGCAAACTTGAAGATAGGATAATTGAAATTATTCAGTCTGAAGAGCAAAAAGAAAAAAAAAGTGAGCAGAGCTTAGGGGACCAGGGGAACACCATGAAGCATACCAACATAATTATTATGGCATCCCAGAAAGAAAAGAGAAAGAATATTTGAAGAAATAATGGCCAAAAACCTCCCAAATTTAGATAACAGACATGATATACACATCCAAGGAGCCTCAATGAACTCCAAATAGGACAAACTCAAAGAGATCCACACCAAGACACATTGTAGTTCAACTGTTGAATGACAAAGACAAAGAGAGAATCCTAAAAACAACAAGAGAGAGGCAACACATCACATACAAGGGACCCTCAATAATATTACATGCTGATTTCTTATCATGAAACATGGAGCCCAAAAATCAGTGAGATGGCATATTTAAAGTGCTGAAAGGGGAAAAAAAATGTCAACAAAGAATTTTATATTCAGGAAAAGTATCCTTCAAAAATGAGGGACAGGCTTTGCGCAGTGGCAGTATCGTAGCCAATGAGGTTCAGCCGAGGCATGATTATTGCTAATTGAAAACAAAACAAAACAAAAAACAAAACAAAACAAAAAAAATGAGGGACAATCAGGATATTCCCAGATAAACAAAAACTGGGAGAATTTATTACCACCAGACCTGCCCTGCAAGAAATGATAAAGGGAGTCCTGAAGGATGAAAGGAAAGGATGCTAGTCAGTAACTTTAAACTATTTGAAGAAATAAAGATCCATGATAAATGTAATGACATGGGTAAATATAAATCCCAGTATTATTGTATTCTTGGCATGTAACCCTATCTTTTTTCCTTAAGTGACCAAAAATGCAAATGCATAAAAAATAATTGCATGGGACAAAAAAGGTATAATGTGGGGGAAAAAAAGGCAAAATGGCAGAAGTCCTGCCTTATCAGTAATTACTTCGAACGTAAATGGATTAAGCCCTCCAATCAAAAGGCAGAGATTGTCAGAATGGATTTTAAAAAGGCTGATCCAACTAAATACTGTTTACAAGAGACTTACCTTAGACTCAAAGACACAAAAAGATTGAAGGTGAAAGAATGGAAAAATATTCCATATAAATTGTAAAAAAAAGAGAGTCAGGCTGGCTATACTTATAATCAGACAAGCTAGATCTTAAGTTAAAACTGTTACAATAGACAAACAACAGTGTATATATTAATTAAAAGATCAATCTACCAAGGAGATATAACAATTATGAACATGTATACACCCAACAACAGAGCTTCAAAATACATGAAGTAAACTGATAGAATTGAAGGGAGAAATATAGTTCTACAATAACAGGTGGAGACTTTAATACAAAATTTTGAGTAATGGATAGAACATCTAGAGAGCTAGAGAGAAGATCTATAAGGAAACAGAGGACGTGAACAATACTATAAACCAACTAGAACTAAAAGACATAGATGCAAAACTTCATCCAACAACAGAAGAATATACATTCTTCTCAAGTGCACGTGGATCATTCTCTGGGATAGAAAATATGTAATGTCACAAAACAAGTCTCAATAAATTTTAAAATATTGAAATAATAAAAAGCATTTTCTCTGATCACAATGGAATAAAAGTAGAAATCAGTAACAGAAGGAAAACTGAAAATTTACAAAAATGTGGAAAATATTCAACAATACACTCAAAAAACCAAATGAGTCAGCAGACAATCAGTAAGATGGCAGCAGAGTAAGGAGCTCCTAAAATCAGCTCCTGCTACAGGGCAGTTAGTAATCACCCAGAGATTTCTAAAGCACCTGCTTGGGGGCTCCAGGAAACCAGAAGAGTATCTTGCAAAGAATGGAAGTAGGAGACTGCCCAGCTGCAGAGAAGAATCGTTAGTAGAGCACTATATGCCATGGGACCTGGTGCCCATCCTCTACTGGTGGCACAAGCCTCCTTGGGAGCTATTCTGTGGCTGGAATTGGAAGCTCCATTTCCCAAAAACAGGGGATGAACAGACAGTTGGATACCAACTTCAGCTACTGATTACTAAATTCGGCAGGCTAAAGTATAATCCTAAGAATAGCTAAAGTTTGAACCTGTCTAAGTCAGAAAAAGGCTGGTAGCTGC
Source organism: Tolypeutes matacus (assembly GCA_026826555.1). Taxonomy (NCBI): domain Eukaryota; kingdom Metazoa; phylum Chordata; class Mammalia; order Cingulata; family Chlamyphoridae; genus Tolypeutes; species Tolypeutes matacus. The sequence continues at coordinate 1,231,308 of JAKSZT010053913.1, forward strand.
CATTTTAACTCCGCCCCTGGCATCAGGGGAAACCAGGCTGATTGAAAATCACAGTGATGGTAGGGACTGGCTTCTTTCCACCCAGATAGGAATGCAACCCTAGTGTAAGCTTCAGCCCCACCTCTGGCAGGTAGAAAGCTAGCAGGACATGCACCAACCTCTCCAGGTAACTGCAGGTACATTCGGCTAGCAGAGTCTGAATAGTTGGAAGTTGACAGGGGCAACTGCAGTCATTTTGGACCTGCATGGCATAGATTGTTGCCCACACCTGCAGCTCCATCCCTGCCCCCAGGCAGGAGAAGAAGGGCATGCCTTCATCAATCTCTCCAGGCAACTATAGTCTAGGCCTGCATGACTTGGATTATTACACATGGCTGTAGCTCTGTCCCTAACCCTGGCAGAGGAGAAAGGAGGGAGAAGCTTCATTGTTCCCTGGGGCAACACAGGCAGCTTGAGCCTTCACAGCTTACAGCACCAACTATATCCTTGGCTCCTGTTACACAACCAGCAAGGGAGAAAGGGCAAGAAAGCCCTAAACTAGAGAGAGAAACTGCACCCAGAATAAATATATCTAGTAATCCAGATGCCAAGACACAAACAAAAAACTGCAACCCAAACCAAGAAACAAGAAGATATGGCCCAGTTAAAGGAAGAAGATAAGCCTCCAGATGACATAAAGGAGTTGAGACAACTAATCATAGATGTTCAAACAAATCGCCTTAATAAATTCAATGAGATGGCTAAAGAGATTAAGGATAATAAGAAGACATTGGATGAGCACAAAGAAGAATGTGAAAGCATACATAGAAAAACAGTTGATCTTACAGGAATGAAATGCACAATAAATGAAATAAAAAATACACTGGAGTCATATAACAGCAGATTTGAGGAGGCAGAAGAAATGATTCATGTACTTGAAGACATGGCCTCCAAAAATGAACATACAAAAGATCAGATGAAGAAAAGAATAGAAAAAATTGAACAAGGTCTCAGGGAACTAAACAACAGCAAGAGACATGCAAACATACATGAAACGGGTGTCCCAGAAGGAGAAGAGAAGGGAAAAGGGACAGAAGGAATATCTGAAGAAATAATGGTGGAAAATTTCCCAAACCTATTGAAGGACATAGATATCTTTATTCAAGAAGCACAACGTACTCCCATCTGAATAGACTAACTCCAAGACACTTACTAATCAGAATGTGCAATGCCAAATAAAAAGAGAGAATTCTGAGAACAGCAAGAGAAAAGCAATGCATAACATATAAGGGGTACCCAATAAGTTTAAGTGCCAATTTCTCATCAGAAACCACGGAGGCAAGAATAAAGTGGTATGATATATATAAGACACTGCAAGAGAAAAACCACCAGCCAAGAATTTTATATCCGGCAAGACTGTCTTTCAAAAATGCGGGCGAGTTTAGAATATTCACAGATAAATAGAAACTGAGAGAGTTTATAACAAAGAGACTGGCCTTGCAGGAAATACTAAAGGGTGTGCTAGTCTGAAAAGAAAAGACAGGCAAGAGAGGCTTGGGAGAGAGTCTAGAAAAGAAGATTATATCAGCAAAAGTAATTAAAAGTCTCAAAAGAGTGGTGAAAATAAAATATGACAGATAAAACTCAAAGGTCAAAATGGGTGAAATAATAACCAGCAACGGAGAAAGGGTAATAACATTGAATGTTAATGGATTAAACTCCCCAACCAAAAGACACAGACTGGCAGAATGGATAAGAAATATGAGCCATCCATATGCTGTCTGCAAGAGACTCACCTTAGACACAAGGATACCAACAGATTGAAAGTGAAAGTCTGGAAAAAGATATTCCATGCATGCAGTAGCAAAAAAAAAAAAAGAAGCTGGAGTAACTATAGTTATATCAGGTGAAATAGACTTTAAAAGACACTAGTAATGCACAATCTGAGGAGGAAGTCAGGAAAAAAAATTCCATTTACAATAGCAACAAAAAGAATAAAATATTAGGGATAAACTTAACCAAGGATGTAAAGCACTTGTATTCAGAAAACTACAATGCACTGTTAAAAGAAATAAAAAAGACCTAAATAATTGAAAGAATATTCCATGCTCATAGATTGGAAGACTAAATATTATTAAGATGTCAGTTCTACCTAAATTGATATACAGATTTAATTCAATCCTGATAAAAAATACCACCAGCATTTAAAAAATAAATGGAAAACACAATTATCAAATTTTTCTGGAAGGGTAAGAGGCCCCAAATAGCCAGAAACATTTTAGAAAGGAAAAGCAAAGTTGGAGAACTCTCACTTCTGGACTTTAAATCATATTACCTAGCTACAGTGGTAACAACAGCATGGCAGTGGCATAAAGACAGACACATAGACCAACAGAACCAAACTGATGGTTCAGAAACAGACCTTCACATCTATGGTTAAGTGATTTTTGACAAACCTGTCAAAACTACTCAGCTCAGGCAGAAGAGTCCATTAAAAAAATGGTGCTAAGAGAATTGGATATCCATAGCCAAAAGAAAGAAAGAGGACCCCATCTCACACCTTATACAAAAATTAACTCAAAATGGATCAAAGACCTAAATATAAAAGCAAGAACCATAAAGCTTCTAGAAGAAAATGTAGGAAAACAAACATCTTCAAGAACTAGTAGTAGGTTGTGGATCCTTAAAGGAGATAAGAGGAGGACTGAGATGGAGTACTGATGCTTAATGTATGTAGAAGTTTCAATTACCTTCACTGTAAAAGTGTGGAATTGTATAGAGTTGATGGTAACACATTGTAGTAAGTAACAGTTGGTTTATAAATGGGAATGTGGCTGGAAAGGGTAGTCTGGGGATGTAAATGTCAATTGAAAGAAAGCTAGAGAATAATCTAGGGACTGAATAACACAGTAAACTCAGAGGTGGATGAGAATTGTGGTTGATGGTACAGATGCAAGAGTGTCCTTTTTGAGCTAGAGCAGATGTACATCACTATTGCAGCCTGGTGGGAATGTGGAGAAGCATGGGAACAATACAACTGGAGTGACCTATGGACTGTGGTTAACAGCAATACTGTAATATGCACGCATCTATGCCAAAGATGTACTGTGTTGATAATGGGGGAGTATGTAAAACGTGTGCCAAATGTAGGCTGTGAACTATAGTTAGTGGTAATAGTCTGATGATATTATCTCACAATCTGTAACAAATGTTCCACCACGGTGTGGTGTGTTGATGGAGAAGTACTGTATGGGAATTCTGCACACAAGTATGATTGTTTTGTAAGTTCACAACTTTTGCCATAAAAATATATTTAAAATAATAATAATAGAGAGGGTTGGGGGAAAAATATACCAAATGTAAGATATGGACTATAGTTAGTAGTAAGATTTTGATGATATTCTTTCATAACTCGTCACAAATGTCTCACAACTATGCAAGGTGTTGGTTGTGGGTTGATGCATGGGACCCCTGTATGATGATGTTATGGATGTATGCTTTGTAAGTTCACAACTTTTACTATACACTTATTGTTTATGTATGTTTATGTATGCATGCTATAATAATAGTAATGAGGTGGGTTGGGGGAAAACACAGCAAATGTAAGATACTTTGGTTGGTGGTAATATGTTTCACAACAATGCAAGGTATTGGTGATGGGGTGAGGTGTGGGAGCCCTGTGTGGTATTGTGCATGTTTATTTTGTAGGTTCAGAACTTTAACTATACACTTATTGTTTATGTATGTTTATGTATGAATGATAGACTTCAATAAATTTTTTAAATGGAAAAAAAAAACAAAAAAAAAAACTCCAATGAGTCAAACAAGAAATCACAAGAAAAATAAGGAAATTCTTGGAGCCAAATGAAAAAAAAAATGCTACAATTTATGGGACGCAGCAAAGGCAGTGCTCAAAGGGAAATTTACAGCTGTAAACACTCAGCTACTCCCTACAATTGAGGTGATTCGGGAGCAAAGAGTGAAGTGGCAAATACTCAAATTATGCTTAAAGCCCTAAATTTTAGGTATGTCAGGATGTCTGGAGTTTCTTAAGCAGGAAAAAGGCCAAAATGCACAGACAGTGTTACTAGAACAGAGGGGAGCATTGAACCCTTGCTCCTGCAGACTTCTTTGATTTAGTATCTTGTTCAGTATGTCTTGGGTTCCAGAAGGAGGAAGGTGAGTGGGAAACCACTCGTGCAGGTCTTAGGTGAGCCGATGGCTCGGAAGCACAAGGGGTCCCAGGGCAGGTCCAAGAATGGGCCTTGCCTGGGGGTGGGGAGGGAGCGTTGCTTTTTTCTGAGTCTTTTCTGATGACTGGTCTGCACTGCCAGATCACCTCCTACAGCTCCTGCTGGGCCTTGACAGTGGTTTCCATTGTCTTCTCAGAGAGAGAAGTCCTGTGCACGTGCTCAGGTTCCCACACAATCTGGACACCACCAGCACCACCATCACAGCCTACCCCTGCCCGAACCATTTGACTTTCTTTCCTCCTCATATGCCTCTGTCCCTCCCCTGAGCCTTCTACAAGTGGACACTTCTGTCCTGGTCCTTTGACCATTATCACCTGGATCAGGCCTTGGGTCACTCATCTGAATGGTACTTTGAAAAGATCAATAAAATTGACTTTATTTAGCTAGGCTTTAATTGACTACCTTTAGCTAGGCTGACAAAGAAAAAAAGAGAAAAGATGTAAATAGCTAAAATTATAAATGAAAGTGGGGACATTGCAACTGATCTTGCAGAAATTATAAGCATTATAAGAGAATATTATGAACAATTGTGCACCAACAAATCAGATAATCTAGATGAAGTAGAAAAATTCATAGAGATATGCAATTTACCCAAACTGACTCAAGTAAAAAGACTGAATCAGTAATCAAAAACCTCTCAACAAAGAAAAGTCCAAGACTCAATGGTTTACTGGTGAATTCTATCAAACATTCAAAGAAGAATTAATACCAGTACTTCTCCAATTAGTCAACAAAAGTTGAAGAGAAGGGAACTCTTCCTAACTCATTCTGTGAGGTTAGCATTAATCTGATACCAAAGCCACGTAATCACAAGAAAAGAAAACTACAGACTAATAACTCTTATGAATATGGATGCAAAAATCCTCAAAAATACTAGCAAATTGAATCCTAGAGCATATTAAAAGATTATCAAACATGACCAAATGGCATGTACCCTAGGGATGCAATCAATGAAATACACCACATTAATAAAATAAAGGGGGAAAAAAACCCCACATTATCATCTCAATTAGGCAAAAAAGACATTTGACAAAATCCAACACACCTTCATGACAAAGACAACCAGAGAACTATGAATAGAAGGGAACTTCCTTAACAAGCATAAAGGACATACATGAAAAACCCACCACCAACATCACACTCAATGGTGAAAGACTGAAAGCTTTCTTTCACTAAGATCTGGAACAAGACAATGATGCCTCTTTCACTACTGCTATTCAACATTGTACTGGAAGTTCTGGTCAGAGAATTAGGTAAGAAAAAGAAATAAAAGGCATACAAATTGGAAAGGAATAAGTAAAACTATATTCACAGATGACATGATAGTATATACAAAAAAATCCCAAAGAATCCATAAGAAAACTAGTAGAGCTAATAAATGAATCCTGCAAAGTAGTAGGTTACAAGATAAAAATACAAAAATCAGATATATTTCAAAACATTGGCAATAAACTATCTGAAATGGAAATCAAGAAAGCAGTTCCATTTACAATAGCATATAAAAGAATAAAGTACCTAGGAATAAATTTAACCAAGAAGTTGAAAGATTGTATATTGAAAATATAAAACACTGCTAAAAGAAATTAAAATTAAAGAAGACCTAAATATATGGTAAGACAAATTGTATTCATGGATAGGAAGACAATATTAAGATGTCAATACTACTTAAAGCAATCTACAAATTCAACGAAATATAATAGAAAAATCCAGCAAGCCTCCCCACTTTTTTTTTTTTTTTTTCCAGAAATGGAAAATGTTCATCAAATTCACATGGAACCACAAGGGCCCCCAAGATCCATGTCAATCTTGAAAAAGAAGAAAAATGTTAGAGGTCTCACATTTCCTGATATCAAAACTTACTATAAACCCACAGTAATCAAAACAGTGTGGTATTGCATAAGGATAGGCATAAAGACCAATGGAACAGAGGTGAGAGTCCAGATACGAACCCTCACATCTATGACCAATTGATTTTCAACAAAAATTCCAAATACATTAAGTGGGGGAAAGAATGGTCTCTTCAACAGGTGGTGCTGGGAAAACTGGATGTCCACATGAAAAAAAAAATGACATTGGACCCCACCTTACACCATATACAAAAATTAACTCAAGGTGGATCAAGGACCTAAACATAAGAGCTAAAACCATAAAACTCTTAGAAGAAAACACAGCAGAAAACCCTCAGGACCTTGATTTTGGCAGTGATTTCTTAAATATGACACCAAAATCATGAGCAACAAAAGATAAAACAGATAAAATGGGTTTAATCAAAATAAAACATTTTGTACATCAAAGGACTTTATCAAGAAGTGAAAAGACTACAGAATGGGAGGGAGTATTTGCCTATCTTCTACCTATTATAAGTTGGGTATCCAGTATCTGTAAAGAACTCCTAAAACTCAACAGCAAGAAGATAAACAACCCAATTAAAAAATGTGCAAAGGACATGAATAGATATTTCTCCAAAGATGATATACAATCAGCACCATTATTTATCAGGGAGATGTGAATCAAACCCATAATGAGGAACCACTGCACACCCAGTAGGATGACTATTACTAAAAAAAAAAAAAAAAAGAAAAAGAAAAAGGTAAATAACAAGTGTTGGTAAGATTGCAGAGAAATAGGAACCCTTAGACATTATTGGTGGGATTGTAAAAAGGTGTAGCCACTGTGGCAAACAGTTTGGCAGTTCCTCAGAAAGTTGAATTATCATATCAGTCCTAGGTATATACCCCAAAGAATTGAAAACAGGGCCTCAAACAGGTATTTGTATACCACTTGTATTAGTTTGCTGGGACTGCTATGACAAAAACACATTTGGTTGACTTAAACAACAGGAATGTATTGTCTTACAGTTTTGGAGGTTGGAAGTCCAACATTAAGGCATTTGCAGGGCCTGCTTTCTTCTGGAGTCTGTAGTGGCACAGCAATGTTCTGCCATTTGGCAGCCTCTCTCTCCTTTTTTCTGCTCCTCTGGTTTCTGTTAACTTATGACTTCTACTGACTGACTACGTCTGAATTTCCTTTACTTATGAGGACTCCAGTCATATTGATTAAGGCAAACCCTGTTTCAGTTTGGCCACACCTTAACTAATAATAGCATTTTCAAAGGTCCTATGTACAAATGGTTTCACCCCCACAGTTCTGGAAGTTAGGGCTTGAACATGTCTTTTGTGAGGAACATGATTCAATCCTCAACACAAGTGTTCATAAAAGCATTATGCAGAATAGCCACAATAGCCAAAAAGTGGAAACAACCCATGTGTCCATCAACAGATGAATGGACAAACAAAATATGATATATACATATAATGGAATACTATTCAGTCATCAAAACGAATGAAGTTCTGATATATGCTGCAACACAGATGAACCTTGAAGACATGTTGAGTGAAATAAGCCAGACAGAAAAGGACAAATATCCTACGGTTTAACATATGAAATAGTGAGAATAAGCAAATTCATAGAGACAAAAGCAAATTACAGATTACCAGAGGCTGGGGAGGAGTTATTGCTTAATGAGTGTAGAATCTCTTTGGAATGATAAAAAAGTTTTGGTAATAGATGGTGATGACAGTATTGCAACATTGTGAATGTAATTAACACCTCTGAATTACATACTTGAAAGTGGTTAAAATGGGAAAATTTTAGTTGTGTGTATGTTACCACAATAAAGAGTTTAAAAATGAATTTGCATTCAATGATTCTACTTGAAAATAAACTATAATCACAATATTTTTAAATGAGTCAATATAATTAAATATATTTACAGACTACAGGCAATAAATCTATCTGATCATCATGATAGATGCTGAAAAAAGTATCTGACAAAATTCATCATCTATTCTTGAAAAAAATTCTTAGAAAACCAGTAATAAAGGGAATTTCCTTAACTCATGTAGAAAAAGGGTATCTACAAAAATAATCATACTTAATGATCAAAGACTGAATGCTTTCCTTCTAAGATCAGAAATAAGGCAAGGATGTCTACTCTCACAATTTTATTCAACATTATGGGGATCCTGGCCAGTGCAGTAAGGCAATACATACATACATACATACATACATACATACATACATACATTCATGCACACCCACACAAACATACACATACAAACAAATAAAAGAACCAGTAGATATTGGAAAAGAAGAGTCAATTGACTCTCTTTACTTATAACATGACTTTACATAGGAAAATCATGAATTATCGTCATCAAAAACAACAAAAAACTAAAATTAATAAGTGAATTTAACAGGACCTTGGGTTACAAAGTCAATATTTAAAATCAATTGTATTCCTATTTAGTAAGTCACACATTGCTAACACACATTTGAGTTCTGATGAACCAGAGAGTAGACAACTCATTTAACACCTAGGTAGAAATCTCAGAAGGGTAACATCTTACTAGTAGGGATAAACTATCTCTAGAATAAAGACTACCTTAGACTTACTAACAAAGCCTATGAACAAACCTTGGAAAGGCCAAGTTAATCTACAAATCACTTAACCACCTGCCAAAACAGAAATTCAATATTCTTTAATAAAAGACAAAATCAAGACACTCAAAAATGTAATATTTATAACGCATACCACCTAGTAAAAATTACTAGACCTGAGAAAAGGAAAATGAGACCATAAACAGGAGAAAAATCAGACAATGGAAAGAGACCAAGAAATGACCAACATGATGGAATTAGCAGACAAGAACTTTAAAATAGCTAATTTATAAATATGATCAATGATTTAAAGTGAAGCATGAACACAATGAGGAGAGAAATAGAAGATAGAAAACCAAATGGAATTTCTAAAGTTAAAAAATACATTTGAAATGAAAAATGCAATGGATGGGCTTACTGCAGATTAGACACTACAGAAAAAAGATTCGTGAACTGGAAGACACAGCAACAGAAACCATTCAAAATGAAACACCCACACAGAGAAAAGGCTGAATCAAATGACATAATAGCAGTGAGGTGTGGGACAACTTTATGTGAAGATAAAAAAGAATATTAAATATATTCACTTAATCTGAAAGAAGGAAGGAAAATATTTTTTAAAGGAACAAAGATGTGACAACTGGAAAAGAAATAACAGTGTCGTAGACATAAACATAACCATATTAACAATTACATTAAATGTAAATGGTCTGTGTGATATCATCAATACAGTGAAGTAAGATATTCCCTGGAAAAACCTCACCTCAGAATCAACTAATAAAATGACAAATCCTACTTCCTTAGAACTCTGGGGAATGATAGAGACTAGAGAAGGAGTCCATAAACACTGAATCTAAGAAAAAGAAAAATAATCTCCAAAATCAGGTAGCAGATTTCTATCCTGGACCTGCTGTTAGGCTCCAAAGCTGGGCCTTTGGGGATAACCAGAGATATAGAGGGAAAAACTTTAACACGAGAGTTAGGCAGAACTTACATTTGTTACGTCTGCAGCGGTAGGAGCCAAGGTCAGTCTAAAGCCACTCAGACCTGACTCCCTGTGCTGTGGTTTTACTCTTGCTTAAATACCCAAGTTTCTACTTAGCATTTGTTTTGATTATGCATAAGCTTTTATGCATATGGATGAACATACATAGTTGGTTATATAATTGTATGATTAGTATGTTCAGGAAATCACACTTGTACATACATTGCATGATCAAAAAAGGCCGGAAAACACCACCCTGGGGTGGAAGTTTTACTATGTTAATTAAGCAAGTTGAAGTGAGGACACCCAGGGGCTTCTGGGCAGGTCCAGCCATTGGTTGAAGCTGGTTTTCATACTTTATTGCTTCAACAGGATATTCTTGACCACAAGAGATGGAATCTAGCACCAAAGGAAGGTTACATCTCATTACCTTCTAATTTACATGTAATTCTTTCCTTTGTATCCTAGCAACAGGGAGCAGATACAAGTTACTTTCAGGTTTTCAGTCACCCTACATCCACCACTGCCAGTCCTGGCCCCTCCCTCTCACTCGGTCCTGTGCAGCTAGCTGCACAGAGGCAGTACAGCCGGGTCCCTCCTGCCATGGATGCAAACTATAGAGCCACTCACAGCAGCAAGTTAGAACCCTATGCATATCCAGGCACAGGGACCCAAGTCTCCAGAGACCCAGGGAGGAACACAAGCAGTTGAGGATTGCCACATACAAAAGGGCCCCCCCTGGGGGGGGGGCCGCGGGGGAAACAGAACTGTTGGCAGGAGGTAGACACACTAAATCCAGCCTCTGTGTCTAGACCATCTAAATGCAAAACAGACCTTTCTGGATTGACCCACCTTTCTGGACTGACTCCCTCTTTGTCCCCAAGCCAGGATACTCTAACGGGGAAGAAACCAGAGGTAGAAAAGCTTCACAGATTAAAAAAAAGGGGGGTGGGGTGGGTGAAGGTGGGGGCCGAACTGCTATAAGACAGGACAGGTCACAGAACTGAAAAGTGCAATGAAAAGGGGGCACTGAGTGAGGGAGGGAACTTAAACAATGATAGGAGCCAGGGAGAAACTTTTGCACAAAAACAAACAGAACAGATAAAGGTTCCTGGAGAAAGAACAGAGGAAAGGAAGCTTTCCCCTGGAGGTGAAACAATTGCACAAAAAGTGCAATCTTAAAAATTGTACCGCATATCCAGGACAAGAATCAGATGAAGAAGAGCTGAAAAAAATCTGAACAGTTAAACATGGGCTACTCTAAAAGTCCAGAATAAGTTGAACCAGGTTTCAAAAAAGAGCCTTAAAACAAAGTAATTCAACAATAAAACCCTTGGCAAGAGGGAGAAACTGACTTTCAAAGTTAACATATCAAAATAATCAGATGAGGTTTGTTTGTTTGTTTTTTTATTTTTTAAATTATTATTGGAATAATGAAAATGCTTTAATAATGATTGAAGTAATGAATGCACAACTATGTGATTATACCAATACCACCGATTGTACATTTTGGATGGATTTATGCTTTATTAATATGTATTAATAAAATTGATTTGTTTTTAAAAAGCCAATAAAAGATCCTATAATTCTTAGAAAAAGAAGAATGTTATGTAAATATAATTTTACTGTAAAAAATGTAAATGGTCCAAATATAAATAGAATTAGCTCTAATTAAAATAAAGAGATTATAAGAATGACTAAAAAAAAAAATAACAAGAATCAATTTAAAGTAGTTGTCTTCAACACTTTAGATATAAAGATACAGATAGACTATGGATGGAAAAAATACTAATATAAGAAAATCTGGCATGACCATATATTAATACTAAAGTATACTTCAGGACAAGATATCTAAGTAGGGAGTAAGGAGAATATTCCATATTGATAAAGGAGTTAATTCATCAAGAAGATGTAACAATTGTAAAGGTATGTGGACTCAAACAGAGATTCAAAACACACAATGCAAGAACTGACAGAACTGAAAGGAGAAATAAAAAATATATCCCCAATTACAGTAGTTGGAGATGTCAACACTCCTCTCAGTAATTGATAAAACAAGTAGACAGAAAATCAATCAGGATATAGAAGATTTTAATAATACTATCAATCTAACATTTAAAGAACATTATACCGAACAACAGCAGAAAAATCTCTTTTTCCCCAAATACACATGGATTATTTAACAGGATAGAGTGTATGCTGAACCATAAAACAACTCTCAATAAATCTGAAAGGACTGAAGTAATACAGAGTATGTTTCCTGAGCACAAAATAATTAAATTAGAAATCAATAATGGATGGGGGACGGATGTGGCTCAATTGGTAGGGCGTCTGTCTCCCATATGGAGGGACCTGGGTTCGATCCCCGGGACCTCCCGGTTAAAAAAAAATAAATAAATAAAATAAATAAATAAACATGAAGTTTAAAAAAAAAAAAAAAAAAAGAAATCAATAATGGAAAAATATCTGGGAAACCCTCAAATATTTAGAAATTAATAACACATTTCTAAATAACCTATGGAACAAAAAAGAAGTTACAGGGGAAATTTAAAATATTTTGAACTGAATGTTAATGAAAACACAATATAAAATCTGCAGAATATAGCTTAAGTTGTACTTAGAGGTTAATTTCTAGCTTGAAAGGCTTATATAAGAGAAGCAGAAAAATTCTAAACAAAGATTTAAGCTTCCACATTAAGAAGCCAGAAAAATGAGAGCAACTTAAATGAAAGTTAGCAGAATAAAGGAAATAATAAAATTAAGAGTGCAAGTCAATGAAATGGGAATGAACAATAACAAAGGAAATTGATGAAATTAAAAGTTGGTTCCCTGAAAAGATTTTTAAAAATTTGACAAACCTCTAGCTAGAACTATTAAGAGAAAAATAGAGAAGGTAAAAAATCCCATTAGTTAGTAAAGACCACGAGTAACAGTCTGCTTTTAGCTGGCAAGGCCACCAATGTTCCCTCACTGCCCTACCTCAGGTGTACATCAACCCTCCAGTCCTATGCTGTAATCTAGTCCACAAGGAACATAACTGCCTCTCCCTTCCATAAGACATGACACTGGTTCAAGATATTGATGAGATCATGTTGATTGGACATAGAGAGCAAGAAGTAGCAACTATATTGGTGAGGCATTTGCATGTCAGAGGGTGGGAGATAAAGCCAACAAAAATTCAGGGGCTTTCTACTTCAGTGAAATTTCTAGGTGTCCAGTAGTGTGGGGCATGTCAAGATATCCCTTCTAAGGTGAAGGATAAGCTGTCACATCTGGCCCCTCCTACAACCAAAAAAAGAAACAACACCCAGTTAGCCTCTTTGGATTTTGGAGACAGCATTTTCCTCATTTGGGTGTGCTTCTCTGCCCATTTACCAAGTGACCTGAAAAGCTGCTCATTTTGAGTGGGAACTGGAACAAGAGGAGGCTCTGCAATAGGTCCAGGCTGCTGTGCAAGCTGCTCTGCCATTTGGGCCCTACGATCCAGCAGATCCAGTGGGGCTGGAAGTGTCAGTGGCAAATAGAGCTTTGGCAGGCCCCTGTAAGAGAATCATAGCACATAGCACAGACTCTTATGATTTTGGAGCAAAGCACTGCCATCCTTCTGCGGATAATTATTCTCCTTTTGAGAAACAGCTTTTGGCCTGCTACTGGGCCTTGGTAGAAACCAAAAGCTTAACCATAGGCCACCAAGCTATCATGAGACCTGAGATGCCTGTCAAGAATTGGGTGCTGTCTGACCCTCCTAGTGGGCAGAACTTCGAGAAGTGCACCTGGTTGTTCAATTTGCTTGGAAGGAGAAATGGATGGAGGTGCATTTGTACACTGATTCATGGGCTGTGGCCAATGCTTTGGCTGGATGGTCAGGGACTTGGAATGAACGTGATTGGAAAATGGGTGACAAAGAGGTCTGGGGGAGAGGTATGTGGATAGACCTTTCTAAATGTGCAAAAATCATGAATATATTTGTGTTCCATGTGCATGCTCACCAAAGGGTGACTTTAGCAGAAGAGGATTTAAAAAAATCAAGTGGATGGTATGACCTGTTTTGTGGATACCAGTCAGGTTCTTTCTGTAAAATGAGAATGGTAATATTGCCTACCTATTTGGATTTATGTAAGGATAAGTATTTGTTATATAACCGATCAATAATTGCTGGTGAATTATTATTACTCTATTAACACTGGGCTAGACATTACTTTAAATATTTCTTAGGTCATGGATTAAGTCTGAGGCCACAGCATTAGTAAATTGGTAGCTGGCTACCAAGCCTCAAAAGGAAAATATTGTCAACTCTGATTCAAATGGCAAATGTTATCCAATATGGTCCTGGCTGCTTTTGCCAGCACAAAGGCAGTCAAAACCTGCTTCCTGCCTTCAAGGAACCTCCTGTTTCTGTCAACCCAAAACTGCTAAAGTAAATCTCCAGGGAATCCATAGAATCTTAGAAGGTCCAGGCTGGTTCATTTACTCCTTGCCTCAAATCTCAGTACCACAGGAGGAGAAGGAGACCAGCCCCTCCCATCGGATGGCGGTGTTGCCAGGGCAGCCTGGTGTGTTGACAAGCCAGAGGTGCTGTTTGGGCCTTGTTGTTCAAAGTAATCCCCCAAGGAACGGCAGCCTGCTGGCTGCTTTGGAACCCAGAAAGGGCTTTAGTAATGACTAATTAAGCTGTAAAGGATGAAGCCAGATTAAAAAAACCCATTCCTAAAGGAATATGATTTCAACGACTTTTCATTTGGAGCTTCTTTGCCACAAGCATTAAGTTTCTGTGTCTGAAATTCCAGCTCTCCCATGCTGTGATCTCCAGAGAGGGCATTTTCTCTGGTAAACCACTGAAACACCAGTGGTGCCTGGAATGGGGAAGAGGAACTAATGACCCCTGAGAGTGCATTTCATGTGTGGGACTTTCCTTGGTTTTCAGAAGATGTGCTCATTCAGCATTTCTCCAGTTCAGAACCTCCACCAAGCTCCTGAGACCCTCTTCCTGCCACTGGTCTGAAACTCCTGGGGCACTTTCTGCGGTCTGCCCTGAAGAAACCCTGGAGTTACCCTGGCCTTTTCCACTCTCCCTTACCTCCAAATGGGTTATCCACCTCTCGGCTCTATTTCGTGAATGCCACTAACATGTCTCCCCGCCACTGTCCCAATTTAGGCCCCCACCATCCTTGCCTGAACCACTGCGGACACCACGTCGCTGGTCTACCTGCCCCTGTTCTTGCCCTCCTGCAGTGCTTCCTCCACTCTGCTGCCAAAATGTAAATCTGAGGTCAGTAATCAGCTTAAAATGGTTCAATGTCCCCTCTCCTCCCACAATACCCTGTTTACAGAATAAAATGCAGGCTCTTCTTCAGTGTACATCAAGCATTTGGTGAACTGGTCACCTCTACTCTGCACTCCAGCCTCATAGCCACTTGCCAACTTGCACCCTGCATTTCAGAAAACCTGGTCCCTTTGTGGTTCCCCAAACACACTGTGCTTCCCCCAAACACACTGTGCTTCCCCCAAACACACTGTGCTTCCCCAAACACACTGCCTTCCGTTTTCTTACCTGGTCGACGCATCTGGGCTTCGGTACTCAGCCCCGCTTGACTACTGCAAGAGGCATCAGCACTGCTTGCTTCCAATTGCACGTTTCCAGTACTGCCGGAATATCTGAGCTGTTGAGAAAATCCAGAAATCTGGATCTTTATGTGAATTCTCCCCACTCTTTTTTCTTTTTCTTTCTAAAGTTATTACATTTTACACATTGAAAAGAATTATAAAACACTACAAGAAGTATCCCACCCACTCCTGGCTCCCATTTCCTATCTCAAGAGTCACCACTTTTACCAGTGTCTTCTGTATCCTTTCAGACACACACACACACACTTTTTTATACAGTTGGTAATCAAGATTTTAACAAGTTGGTAAAAAAAATTTTTTTAAACAAGTTGGGTCAAACAAAACATATGTATACCCCTGGGTTAGAAATCACATAGGTATCTGCTTTATGACCCATCGGGATGAAAATTCCCTGAAGACCAGGGCTGTACTATCTCTTGGCAGCCCCCTCAATATCTGGCACAATGCCTTGCATATGATTGACATTCAATATATACCCTGCCTATTCATTTAAGCTTTATTAAGCACCTACTCCGTGTTTAACACTGGGCCTGTCACAGACTGCTAGGGAAACTGTGATGTGGGCAACCTCAGAGGGAATGCAAAGTACACAGAGGAGTCTATTTAATCTCGTGCCCTATCGAAACACACCCAGAACCCAGGTTCAGAACCTGCCTACCTCTCATTTTTTCCTCGTTATCTGGGTCTAACAAACAATGAACAGAAATAGCAGATCACTCCCAGCTCTCCGGCTCACCCTAACCAGGCGTCTACTTGTGCTGATGGCTAAACCTACAACAGACTGCTGATACCAGCATTCCCAAGCCAGCTGTCATTCCCACGAGCAGAGATTCCATTTCTTGCCATCCACCAGGGCGAGGCATGCCAGTTTGAGAAAAGAAAAGCACAGGCACGGGCATGGATTGCCGTCCCTCCCCGAGGCCCTGGGCTGGGCTGGGCTGGGTTTGGCTGCTGCTGGAAGGAGGGAGGCCTTTTCAAGCTTCTTCATGTTGAGTAAGATTCATTGCTCAGGTGGTTTATGATCTCTCCCAAGTTCTATTTGCTCACTCCTCTGACTCTTCTGCTACTAAAGAGCCTGAACCGAACAGGCCTGTGCTCACAGTTGTCTCTTACTGGTCAGGATGCATAATGTTTGCAGGAGAGGGTTCTGTTTCTAGTTTCCTATAAGGTAGATCCCACTGAGGAAAAGTAACAAACTGTTGTCACATTTCTTTCCCCCCATCCTCTGCAGCAGTGATATTCAATTCTGTTGCTGAAGGGACACCACACAGATGGTTTTCTTATGCAATATGCTCCCGTGGTCATAATCAGTTTCCCTGGAGCTGTACTGTAGTACGATGTATTCACCTTAGATTTATTCTATTTGTAGAATTGTAGTGTGGTATGAATCTTACTCCTGAAATTCACGTGGGCAAGACTTGTCATATTTCTCTTTTTCTTTATTTCAAGTTAACTCAGGCTTAGAGCAATCATTCTTCTGGATTGGCAGAAAATTAATATTGGCAGTAGGGGGTGGGGCCAGTTCTCCTCTTCCCTGGGTATGTGTGAAAATCCAGGAGGTTTGCAAGATGCCCGGAAATTGGGGACGGGCCTCCTCTTCTCCGAGACCAAGTCCTCTGCTAATATCCCCTGGGTTCCAGCCTGCATGTCGCTTCAGAGCAGGGGGCTTGCAGCAGCTTCTTTTCAAGCTTGGGCACAGGAATCTTGGCCGAAGCTGGGACTTCTAGGCTCAAGGCACTAATCTTCTGAACTCCACAAAGCTGTTCCACAGAAGTCCTGACATGCTGCCATTATCTGAGCACTGGCAGGGGCAGATTCTGGTCTGCAATGCTTTAGGTCCCTGATCTCCATCCTCTCCCCAAGCTCCAGTCCTCCAGAAAACATAAGCCAGGTTGTCTGAGCAAATGATTTTTGTTTTCAGCAACTAAACCAAACCTCCCTGAGGCAAAGCTGGTGTTTTGCTTGGGAGGAAGAAAAAAAATTCAGGATAAACAAAACCAGGCTTACAGATTAATATTTTATCCTGCCACCTAGTTTATATTAAACTGATCATTCACAAATATCAGTACTTTAACCACTTGTTGCAAATTACTTGTGCCATTTATCATCACTGCTTATGCAACACCACCTTTGCTTTGCCGTGGAGCTTAAAAAAAAAAAAAAAAAAGGAAAGATACTCTGTTCTCACCTCTGCTTTATCTCCCCCATTAACTGTCTTCAGAATGAAAAATAAAAACCCTCCTCCCTGTGGAAGCAATTTGTAGCCCAGATAATCAAAAAAGGTGTTGCTCAATGCCCCCAGTCAACTATACCAAACACAGTCAAATGATGAAAGGTAAGACATCAGCTTATTATGATAATCAGGTTATTTTGATTAAAGTGCATGCATTGTTAAGACCATTTCTATTTCCAAAACTATATCCTCCACTTAACTAGCACTTTCTTAAGAATATCCTTCAGGTTTCCCACTAATCTGACTGGGGACAGTGTCACTGAATCAGAGCTGAATGGTGTCTGGTCTATGAGAGAAAAATGGTGATTGGTTTTAAAATGGTCACTGATCTACAGTACTATTAAATGTAACATTTGGGCAGGAATGTGACTAAGCAGCAAGCTGAAAACCCAAAGCTGGCTTTGGGTTATTCAAGACGTTTATTCCAGCAGTGCATTAACTAGGGCCTTGGTAGCTGACCTTTGGGCTGGTTCTATAGCTGGGTATGACTGCTCAAACATATGACACAGGCCATCCTCTGCCCCTGCTGGAAGCAATGGCTACTGTCCAGTGTAGACTGTACCTCTGCATGTTGAAAGGTTTCCCATAATGAAAAAATGCTCAACACACCACTTATACCTAAAGAAATAGAAATTCAAATAAAAAAAAGAGATCATTTTTACCTATCAGAATGATAGTGATTCAAGATATTTATAATACATAGAATATTTGAGCTTGTGGGGAAAAAGTAGACTCATAAATCATTGATAAGAGTGTAAAATGCATCCATTTTTTCAGTGGGTAATTTGTCAATGTTTATTCAAATTTTAAAATACTCTTTCTTCTAGCAGTTTCATTGCTAGGAATTTACAATATGAATATTCATATAGCAAGTATATGCCTAGAAAAGAAAAAAGTACAAGGTTGTTTACTGCAGAATTGGTTGTAATAGCAACAAACTGGGAACAAATTAAATGTCTCTCAATAAGGGTTTGGTTAAATAAATTATGGGACAGCCATACAATAGAAACATTCAGCAATATAAAAGAATGTAGTAGATCTTACTGGAAAAAAATCTCCAAGATATAGCATTAGATAAAAAAGAAAAGTACATATAAACTGTTAACATATTCTTTTTTCTGGAAGGAAATACAAAATACTGTTGACATTTTTCTAACAATGTACATTTAATCTTTAAAATATTTAGATCTTTAAAAACATACAGTTTATCTGAGACATGAGAGACCATTTTTTTCCTTCTTTGTATTAAATTTTTTTTTAAAATGCATATTTTATGCATATTATAGTCTGTAAGGCATATAAAAATTGAAAGATGTCTGTGTCAGGTTGTATTTTCTAAAAAGGAACAGAGCAATATTTCCAAATATAACTGATAACAGTTTGTTCAAAATAATAATAGCAACAATATGTTGGATGATCATAGCTTATGGGTAAGTGAAATGAATGACACTAATGACCCAAGGGACAGAAGGGAGGAATTGGGAATACTCTATTATAAGATTTCTGCACCATCCATAAAGCGGTATAGTATTATTTGAAAGTGGACTTAGATTAGCTGTAAATGTGTATTGCAAATTCTAGGACCACCACTAAAAAAATTTTTTTTTAAGTATAAATGGTTATGCTAAGAGAGCAAAGAAAATGGAATCATATTAAAAGCTCAACTGACACCAGGGAAGGCAGAAAAAAAGTGAGTCTGTCAGGGGCAGGGGGAGGGCGAGAAACAAAGAACAACAACAAGGAACAGAAAACAGTTACAAATATGGTAGATAATATCCAAATATATCGATAATCACTTTAAATGTGAATGGTCTAAATATACCAATTAAAAGACCATCAGCGTGGATAAAAAAAAAGACCCAATTAAATGTTGTCTACAAGAAACCCTCTTTAAATATAAAGACACATATATAGATTAAAGTAAAGGGATGGAGAAAGAGATACCATGCTAATACTAATCAAAAGAAAGCTGGAGAGCTATATTAATTTCAGATAAAGCAGATTTCCAAGCAAGGAAAATTATCAGGGATAAAGAGGGACATTACATAATAGATAAAGGGATCAATTTCCAAGAAGACCTATCAGTCCTTAATGTGTCTGCATCTAACAACAGAACATAAAAATACATGAGGGAAAAATTGATAAAATTACAAGGAGAAATAGACAAATGCACTATTACAGTTGGAGACTTCAACACCCCTCTCTCAGTAATTGATAGATCAAGCATGTAGAAATTCAGGAAGGATTTAGTTTAACTGAACAGTACCACTAATTAACTGGATCTAATTGATATTTATAGAATAATGCATTCAACAACACCAGAATATACATTCTTCTCAAGCTCACATGGAACATTCAGCAAGATAGACTACATCCTGGGCCGGAATGCATGCCTCTACAAAGTAAAAGAACAGAAATCATACAAAGTATGCTCTTAGACCACAGTGGAATCAAACTAGAAATCAATAACTGAAAGACAGCTAGAAAATCCCAAAATATTTGCAGATTAAACAAGACACCTCTAAGTAACATCGATGTCAAAGAAGTCTCAAGTGAAATGAAAACTTGTTTGGAATAATTTATTGTACGGCAAAGAAACTGGAGCAATGCCTAAGAATTTTTTCAAAGCAAGATATAGGATAATATAACCTAATGCATACTTTAAATCTCTCTCAATATACATGTATGTATATATACACTAATTGTATTGTCTATGCATTACAACTGACTAGGCAAATTTACACAAGCTGTTGACAACAGTTATGCCTGAGGTATAGGATTAGGTGGGGGTGAGGTAGAGAAGAGCATAGAGTATTTTTTCTTTTGTTTTTATATCCTTCTTACTGTACTATATTAGTTTTAAAATAGCAAAAAAAAAAAAACACTATTTTTTTGTTAATAAAAAGAAAAAAGGGCTGTCTGTGGAGCTCACTCTCCAGAATCTACTCACTCTCTAGTCTCTTCATATATTTCATGAGGTCAAAAAACCACTAGCTGATCTTTACGGAACACTTTCAGTGTAACAGGCCTTGGTTTACATACATTATCTCATTTCCCACCACAATCTAACAGGGAGTATTATCCCCAATTTACAGATGAGGAATTTTAGGCTCAAAATTTAAGCAACTTGGAAATAAACCAGAGGAGACTTCCGGGAAGATGGCGGACTAGTAAGACACGGGAATCTCTTCTCCAGAAAAA
>JAKSZT010053913.1:1317023-1341681 GCA_026826555.1 Tolypeutes matacus
GCATCAGTGAACAAGGTAGATGACCTTCCTCTCAGTGAGACAGTATTATTTTAATTTGATTAAGTCAAAACAAAACAAAACAAAAGCCCACAAGAAAATCAGGCACATTAATCTCCACTTTCACAAAGCAGAAACCTAAGCTTTACAGAGGCTGAGTCATGTGCCCAGGTCAGGTAACTGGCAATTAGGAAACCCAGCCAGGCCTAGGGATGCCTGCTCTAGTGATCCTTCACCAAGAGCCACCTCCTCCGCACAAAAGAAACTGATCATTTATTAATGTGAAAGACCTCAAACTCATGCAAAAAACAGTCCTTCATTACAAAGGTTACTTCTACACGGGTCTATTTTCCAAAAATTACTGCATGATTTAGACTGTTTTTAACTTGCATAGAAATTCACTCACAGAGAGTCCAGGCGAGGTCATTTCAAAATCTGCAGCAGGGAAACCTTTCCTGACAGACCCTAAGTCCCTCTTCCTGCAGCCTTGGAGGAAAGATGTGCAGAGGCAGCACATCAGCCTGAGGACCAGCCACATACCTGGCGCCTGCCGGGACTATCTGAGTACAGGAAATCCCTGAGGTAGAATTTTGCAATATCTGAAAACCCAGGATCCAAACCCTAGGAGAAGAAAGAGGTCTCTGCCTCTGCACACTGGCTGGATCCAACCCTGGGAGGTTTTCTGCATTTCTCAGTCCATAGCATCTCTGGATCTCTATGGAAGACAAAAACTTAGGGTGCAGAATGTTTAACTTGGGGGTAAACTGACTTGGCCATGAGGCTGTTCCCTGGTGGACCCCCAGAGTTCGGGGAGGGTTAAACCCAGGAGTTAACTGTCCTGTCAAATTCCACACCGCGGGGACTGAGGACCCATGAGTTCCTTGTGACTCTCCCACTTGAATCCCTTTTCCCCGTGGGAGTTTTCTCCTTCCCCAAAAGTACCAACTTCAAAATGGTAAGCACCACTATTTATTTGGGGATATACATTATTTTAATGGGAGGTGTTTAGGTTGGATTGGGTTTCCTCATGACCCTTGGAATTGTAGGTAGAGTGGATGGATCTGTAGGTGGTTCTGCCCCTGTACTTTCTACTCTAAGTTATTTTTTGTTGTTGTTATTTATTATACTTTCTAATTTTTTGGGATGAGATCAAGTAAAGGAGAAAAATGAATTGAAAAATGGACATGTACACAGACCTTCTCTCATGGCCTTTCCCAGTGCTCTGAGGCCGTGGCATGGCGGCCCTGAAGTTAGGCATCTGACCTGCCCTGTGCACCAGCAGTTGGAGATGGTTGCCTTTTAGCTCAGAGCCAATCCAGGCCTGACACTGACCAGAGCAGAGGACAATCCCTTGTCTCTGGCCAACAATTCCTTGCCCCAGCTGCCCCAGCACAGCTCAGTCCCATTGAGCTTCCATTGGTGGAAGGTCTGTTCTGTTACCACTGGGCCTGCTCTTTGGTCTGGCCCTTCTTTGTGCCTGGATTTGAGTCGGCCTGGCTGGAGTGCTAGGTACAAATCACGGGTGACGGGGAGCTAAGTTGAAATCCCCTCCCACCAAATCAACCTTTCCTTCCTGCTTTCTGCTTTTGGTGGTATCCAGAGCCAGGGCCTCTAAGAGGTTGGGAAAGACTGGGACTATATATACTATGTATATGCATATACCATGTATATTGTCAAAAGAGAAATTGGAGCATGTTATTCAGGACACTAGAGTTTTCCTGCAGCAAAGGAAGCCAGATGACTTTTAAGAACAGAAGTAGCTTTTAGCTTTTAGGAATGGCAAATGATTTTTATAAAAAAGGACATTATGTTGACTTCTATTGATTTTAGAAGTGTTTGTCCCTCTTATAGGGATGCATTTAAGCTTGATTATCTATCCAGGTCAGCTGCCTTGGCGGGGATTTCAAATTTCAAAAGCAATCAAGAGAAAACTCAAGAGGGAGTTCAAAGAGGAAGCAGGCTATGGGTTTTTGTTTTTCATTTTTGTTTTTGGCTTTGAGGGGTCCCCAGGGCTTTCTCTATATAATTTAATAAATACATGCTCTATATGCATACCTATATAAATTTTTGGCACCTCATATTCAACAAACAAATCAATAAAGCAATGCCAAAAACAGATTACATTGTAGTGTTTTTCAAATATTTACACTTTATAAATGATCTCTTAACACACACTTAGGATTCAACAGTTTCACTTGGAGATAATGTCAGTCTCTGAATTTGAATGCTTGTGTGAATGGGAAGACTTGGCCCTGCTGAAGATGACCCTGCAAGAGCATGGCAATCAATTTTGTCTTCTTTGCTCTTAGATGGTTTACAGTCTGGACCATTGAAAAACTAGCATTTTGTTAAATCCTGGCCACCAGGATCATGCTGTGTCCCCAGCAAACCCAATTTAAGTGAGAAAAGATAGGCACAATTGCATTCAACTGAGTGAATGAATGAATGAATGAATAAATAAATAAATAATATAAAGGTACACTATGCCATTATTTGAGATAGTAAGAGTCATTCCTAACTTACAGGGACCCTGTAAAAAGGCAAGAAATGTACCTGCCACCCTGGCTGGCCATTCCTGCGGGAGGAAGGTGGTGGAGAAGGAGATCATTGCTAATCCATTTAGCAGAGAAGGAACATCAACTGGAAAGGAAAATGTGTATAATTAGAAAATCCCTTGTCACTGAAGAAGCAAAAAAACTGAGTCCCTGAAAAAGCTAAGCATCATCCAAATTCTATTGCAATGAAAATTAGTTCTGTGGAGTTTAGTGCTCTCTAACAGGAGGGCGCACTCCTCAAGGTAGCACACCCAACAGGACAGATGCTTCTGGCTGACAGATGGGAGAGACATGTTGAACAACATTTTCCTGACTGCACACATCTGCTCCAGGGTGGAGCCTGAGAAGAAAACAGCACTGGGTGTACTTAGAGCCTAGGTGATTTAAGCAATGACTCTTAGGAATAGAGTGCTGGAGGAAAGGACACCAGGGGACGCCAAGCTTACTGCTAGCTTTGGTGAAGGCTAATCTCAGTGAAGTAAACCAAAGCTGATTGTCTTTATGTCATTTTTTATAATGAAGAGAGGATTCCTTGGAGGCTGGGGTTGCTCCTTTTTCATCTTAAGTTAAAACCTGAAGAAATAGGCTGCAACTGAAACCTAAGGTGATGTGCAGGAACAATTTCCAGACTGCAGAACCATCTAGGGGAGTTTTTCCTAAAGTCTCTATCAGGATAGATTGCAGGTTCCTGAATTGCTGCTTGGCGGGACTCTAGAAGTCTCCATGAACATACATATTGTCCCAGCTATTTGCTGTCCTGATTAATTGCTTTTCTACCTTCACCTGTTAGCTTTCAGGGAACCAATGAGGAGGTCTTTCTGTTTGGAGTTATGCAGGACTTCCTTTGATTCTTGAACTTTCAAACTGAACTTTGTGACCAGGGTCTCTGGCAGGCTATATTCTGACCAACTGCCTTCTGTGTTTCCTATACTAACCAGTCTCATCTCCCCCCTCAGAGAGTTCACACCCTTATTCTTAAGGGGGACCTGAAGAGCAATGGTTATTCTTCTGTAGTTGCTTCCTGCTGGTTAGGGGCAGAAGACCCTGCCTGATGAGGTGTGAATCTCTCTGGTTATTTTACAGAGGTTGAGGGAAGGTTGTGTCTGGCACCATGGTTGTAACTGGATGAAATCCCTGCATGACTAATATCTTGTTCTGGAAGGCATTGATTCTGGAAGAAATAAACTTAGAATTTTGAAGATACATGGTCCTACTAAAAGGATAAAGAAAATGGTGGTACACAGTCCCCAAAAGGGGGCCATCCATGACATACTGGACCATGGGAATGAGAAAGGCCAAGTGTCTCCAAAGGATACATCCTCCCAAGCTGATGGGCTTGATCTTGTAAGTTTCACTTGCTGTGTAAGAAACTGCCACCCCCAATTCCCACAGTGGTGGTTATGCCTAGGACAGCTGGGAGAAGTATGAGGAGAGGCACTGCCCGAGACATAAACTCACAAAGACAATACAGGCAACAACAAGTTAAGCATATGGCAAGCAAAATAAAGACATTACTTAAGAGAGCCATTCTTTAATATTATAGGCATGTTCATTAATTACTCTGAAAATGAATTGAGGTTACAAAGACTTTTAACATGTTCAATATCCTTCTACATGTGACCTAGAATAGAAGAGATATTATTATATTCATCAGGTATATAGGTCTATATAGCACTTAATACTAATCAATGCACAAGTTCCTCTCTGAGCTGCAATTTATAGATCTAAGTTCCAGGTTTGCAACACCATACATGTTGTCTCTCCAGGGGAGTGTGACATAATTCCATTTGTGACTGTTTAGGTTCTATGTACATTACTCTGGTAAGTATTGCTCCATTTGGTATACCCTTCACACAGTCATCATGCTGCCATACCATTGGCCCTTGGAGTGAAGCTCCAGTGCTTTCACCGGCCTGGTGCACAGGGCACTTCGGCAGTATGGAACAGACCCAATCTGGAGGCAATGTCTGTTGTAAACCTGGCCAAAGCCAGCCATCACTGGCTGCCGCAGGAGTCCAAAGCAGCAACGTACTTTCCCCTCTACTGGGGACCCATGATCTATTATTTTCTTCCATTTCTCTTCCCTCCCTACCTTAATAAATTACTGGCCTAACTAACCTGACATGCTCTTGAAATTCATTTCTGCAGCATATTCAATAACCTACACAAAAGCCGGTAAAAGAAACTTAATGAAACTATGAACTTTAGTTACTACTACTGTATCAATATTGGTTCAGCAATTGTAACAAATGTACAACACTAATGTAAAGTGTTGATGATGGGGGAAACAGAAGGGCAGTAGGGGGTATATGGGAACTCTGTACAATTACTCATTTTTCTGTAAATCTACAACTGTTCTAAAAATAGTCTTTTAATTTAAAAAAAAAATGCTTTGTCCAGGTTAACGGGTCAATATTATTGACAAATAGGCTCAAATTTTGAGTCTGAGGCCCTAGTCTTTGGTTCAGTCTGCAGTTTCATTTTTGCTACTGTTGGCTTCTTTGTTCTGTGCACAGGGCAGTAAGTGAAATGATGAAAGATGAGATCCTTAAATTCTAACAACTTTGGCACTCTGGCAATTACATGTTCAAATATTATGGGTTTAGAAGCTGTGCCTGTCTAATCAAACAGCAAAATCTCACTAAAGACAATTTAGAGTTGCAATAGCTGATATGGGGAATGTTCCAATTAGACAAATTTATACAACTCAGAGATTTCACCTGAGAAACAGGGCTCCTCTATTAGGCCAAATGTGATGCCAATTTTAATTGGTACTCAGGGTCTACTAAGAAATTGCAAGACTCTAAAATAGCATATAAACTAGTGAGTTTTATATCTCTATGTTTCTGTGTTCTTATACCTGACTCATGGCTGAAAAAATTTTAACTGAAATTATAAGTTCTCTATTTGTATCTATTCATATGTTTGATATATATTTGTATATATTCTGATGGTATTACCAAATTAACATAAAACTCCTTAAAAGAGCTCTACTGAAATTGGTTTAAAGATGATTAAGCACTTATGTATAAATTAATACTCCTGAAATCTTAGAAATTAAGGAAACCAAACTTCGAATATTTCCAATGGAAAAAACAAAATTCATTACAACTAAATCCAAATGTTTTTGAAAAATTCACATTCACGTAATTTAGATAAACTTTGATAAATGGAATTAATTTAATATTTTTAGTTAAATAAAAACAGCTATTCCTTCTGAGTTATCAATGTTAAATATAATACAAGCAAAATTTTATTCTGCTTGGCTATGTTCTCCCTAAATTTATACAGCTTTACTGTAAAATAAGCTAACATTATATTTACTATATCTTTACAATGATGAAAAATGTAAATTTGCACTTAACCAAATTGGCTTATTATTCTGAAAAACTTTATTTTAAGAATAATTATGATTTGTAGGATGTCAGCTTGAAGACAGTTTCTAAGATCATTTTGGTAACTTAAGCATGTAAGGTATGCCACAGGGGTCCACTTCCCTAGTAAAGGGGAGAGGGAGGGATGCAGCCTAAGGCTGATTCAGCTTTTAGGGAACAATTTTGGTCTGCTGTGTTCCAGGAGCACTTCCACGCTGGGTGGGGCTGCACCATTGTTTGCCAGGGGAGCCAACAGGGGATGGAAGAGATCCAGCTCTCACAAACACCATCCCTATTGACCAGGACTGGTTGTTGAGGACACAGAGGGGAGTGGAATTACTTCCTACCAGGGAAAAGAGAAGGTGCTGCCAGCAAAGGTTGGAGAACAACTTCTGAGAAAGCTTGACTCGTGAGGCTCTGAACAACCTTGAGGAAAGATCTTCTGTCACACTGTTGTGGTTGGTGAGGCAGCTAACACATTCAAACCAGGGTTTGAACTGAGAGGTCAGCTGAAGAGCACCATCTGCTGGCAGACCAAGGAAGTGCATGAGAGGAAATTAAAAATAAAGAAGAGAGGCTTTTTCAGGCTATTACAGCCTCTCTCCTAAAGGCCCTTGGAAGCGGGTCTGCAGCCCATTACTGGGTCCTAGGCCCAGACTGAGCAAGTAAACAGGGATAATTCTAAAGAGCCAGAACAGGGTGAAACAAGAATCAAAGAACAGCAGTAACACACAGCTTCCCACCACTAAATCCCTACACAAGAGAGAGAAATGGAACATCAGAGTAAACTCACCATCATGGTCAAATGCTTAGACATCAGCAAAAAATTACAAGCCATACTAAGAAAATGGAAGATATGGCCCAAGCAAAGGAATATATCAAAGCCTTAGATGAGACACAGGCCTTGAAAGTATGGAAGGAGGAGAATGCCCATGTGCAGAGAAGATTCATGAGTAGAGCCCTCCATAGTGCAGAGGTTCGTGCCTGTGGTGCAAGCCGCCTCAGAAGCTATTCCATGGCTGGAGTTGGAAACTCCATTTCCCAAAAGATGGGGGAGGAAGACATGGTGTGGCACTGACTTCAGCTACCGATTAGTAAATTCAGCAGGCTAAACTATAATCCCAAGGACAGCTAAACTTTGAACCTGTCCAGTTGCTGCCATTTTAATTCTGCCCCCAGCATGAGGGGAAGTGGGGCTGACTGAAAATCACAGTGCTGATAGGGACTGGCTTCTTTCCACCCAGATCGGATTGCAGGTCTAGCCTAAACCCCAGCCCCACCTTCCCAGCAGGGGGACCTGCACCATCGCTCTGAGAAACTGCAAGCCACTGGTGCCCATCCTACTCTAGCGGTGCAAGCCGCCTCAGGAACTATTCTGTAGCTGGAGTTAGAAGTTCCATTTCCCATAAACTGGGACGGAAGAGACAGTTGTCTATTGACTTCAGCTACTGATTAGTGGGCTTGATTGGCTAAAGTAAAATCCTGGAAACAACTAGGGTTTGAACCTGTCCAAGTTGGAAAGAGGCTGGTGGCCACCATTTTGACTCCACCCCTGGCATGAAGGGAAGCTGGGCTGATTGAAAATCACAGTGCTGGTAGGGACCAGGTTCTTTTCACCAAGATTGGCCTGCAGCCCTAGCCTAGGTTCCAGGTCCAGCTCCAGAAGGGAGGAAGCTGGTGGGACCTGCACCAGGCTTTCCAGGCAACTGCACGTGCTTTCCGCCAGCACAGACTGAATAGTCAGATACCTGGGGTTGTATCCCCACACCCCAATAGGACAGGAGAGGAGCTGGGTATCCTCAGCCTCTCCAGGCAACTGCAGGCATTTTTAGCCTACACAAACTGGTTTGTTGAGTGCCTTCAAGTCCATCTCCACCTCTGTCCCCCCATTAGGATATGAGGGGGCTGGTGTTCCCTCAGTTTCTTAGGGCAACTGCAGGTACTTTTGTCCTGCACAAACCCAACCGTTGGCATCTGTGGCTCCCCCCATGCCCAACGGACAAGAAATGGACTGTGTTTGCCCAGCCCC
Source organism: Tolypeutes matacus (assembly GCA_026826555.1). Lineage (NCBI taxonomy): Eukaryota > Metazoa > Chordata > Mammalia > Cingulata > Chlamyphoridae > Tolypeutes > Tolypeutes matacus. The sequence continues at coordinate 1,324,979 of JAKSZT010053913.1, forward strand.
TCTGGATAACTGCAGCTGCTTTTGTCCCACACAGCCTGGATTGGTGGGTACTTGTGGATCCACCCTCACCCCCCAATAGGAAAGGCGGGGGCTGGTGTTTCCACAGCCTTTCCGGGCAATAGCAGACACTTTTGGCCTGCATGGACTGGACTGTTGGATGTCTGTTGATCCACCCCTATCCCCAATAGATAGGAAGGGTCTCGTATCTCCACAGCCTCTCCAGGCAACAGTGGGTACTTTCGGTCTACAGGGACTGAACTGTTGGGTGCCTGTGGATCCAATCCCATGCCATAATAGGATAGGAGGGGCTGGTGTTTCCTCAGCCTCTCTGGGTAACAGTGGGTACTTTCAGCCTACAGGGACTGAACTGTTGGGCATTGGTGGTTCCATTCCCACCCCCTAAAGGGCAGAAGGTACAGTACTCTCTCAGGCTTTCAGGGCAACTGCAGACATATTTGGCCCACACAGATTAGATTGTTGGGCACTCCAGAGGGTCCATTCCCACTCCTGGCAGGGAGAGGGTCTGGTGTTATGTCAGTTCACCGGGCCAACTGTGGTCCTTTTGGACCCGCACAGCATAGATAGTGCTGCCCACAACTACAGCTCCATCCCTGCCCAAAGTAGGGAAGGAAGGGGTGTGAAGCTTCATCAGTCTTTCCAGGCAACTACAGACAGTCTTGCCCTGCCCAAAGTGGATTATTATACACGGCTGCAGCTCTGTCCCTACCCCTGACAGAGGAGAAAGATGGGAGAAGCTTCATCAATTCCTGGGTCAACGTGGGCAGCTTCATCCTCCATAGCTTACAGAACCAACTATATCCTCGATTACTACTACATAACGAGCAATGGAAAAAAGGCAAGAATGCCCTAAACTAAAGGGAGAAACTGCACCCAGAATAAATACATCTAGTAAGCCAGATGCAAAAATACCAACAAAAAATTACATTCCATACCAAGAAACAGGAAGATATGGCCCAGTTAAAGGAACAAGATAAGCCTGTAGATGACATAAAGGAGTTGAGACAACTAATCATAGATGTTCAAACAAATCTTAATAAATTCAATGAGATGACTAAAGAAATTAAGGATATTAAGAAGATACTAGGGGAGTACAAAGAAGAATTTGAAAGTATACACAGAAAAATAGCAGACCTTATGGGTATTAAAGTTGCAATAAATGAAATTAAAAATATATGGGAGACATATAACAGCAGATTTGAGGAAGCAGAAGAAAGGATTGGTGAGCTTGAAGACATGGCCTCCAAAAGCAAACATAAAAAAGAACAGATGAAGAAAAGAATGGAAAAAAATCAAACAGGGTCTCAGGGAACTAAATGACAGCAAGAGACATGCAAACATACATGTCATGGGTGTCCCAGAAGGAAAAGAGAAGGGAAAAGGGGCAGAAGGAATACCTGAAGAAATAATGGTGGAAAATTTCCCAACCCTACTGAAGGACAAAGATATCCATGTCCAGGAAGCACAATGTACTACCATCAGAATAAATCCAAATATACCAACTCTGAGACACATACTATACAGAATATCAAATGCCAAAGACAAAGAGAGAATTCTGAGAGCAGCGAGAGAAAAGCAGTGCATAACATATAAGGGATACCCAATAAGATTAAGTGCCCATTTCTCATCAGTAACCATGAAGCAAGAAGGCAATGGTATAATATATTTAAGATACTGCAAGAGAAAAACTGCCTACCAAGAATTTTATATCCAGAAAGATTATCTTTCAAAAATGAGGATGAGTTTAGAATATTCACAGATAAACAGAATCTGAGAGAATTCATAACAAAAAGACTGGCTTTGCAGGAAATACTAAAGGGAGTGTTACAGCCTGAAAGGAAAAGACAGGAGAGAGAACCTTGGAAGAGAGTGTAGAAATGATGACTGTATCAGGAACAGTTACTTAAAGTGTCAAAAGAGTGATGAAAATAAAATGACAGATAAAACCCAAAGATTAAAATGGCTGAAATAAGAACTGCCTTTACAGTAATAACATTGAATGTTAATGGATTAAACTCCCCAAACAAAAGACACAGACTGGTGGTATGGATAAGCAAATATGAGCCATCTATATGCTGTCTGCAAGAGACTCACCATAGACACAAGGATACCAAAAGATTGAAAATGAAAGGTTGGTGAAAGATATTCCATGCATGCAGTAACCAAAAAAAAAAAAAAAAAAGGCTGGGGTAGCTATACTTATATCAGATGATACAGACTTTACAAGCAAAACTGTTATTAGACACAAGGAAAGACATTACGTATAAAAGGGATGACTCACCAGGAAGAAATAACAATCATAAATGTATATGCACCTAACCAGCATGCTCCAAGATATATGAGGCAAACACTGGCAAAACTGAAGGGAGAAATAGACTTCTTTACAATAATAGTTGGAGACTTCAATACACTACTCTCAGCATTGGATAGAACATCTGAGCAGAGGATCAATAAGGAAACAGAGAGCTTGAATAATATGATAAATGGACTAAACCTAATAGACATATACAGAACATTGCACCCCAAAACAGCAGGATATACATTCTTTTCAAATGCTCATGGATCTTTCTCCAGGATAGACCATATTCTGGGTCACAAAGCAGATATCAATAAATTCAACAAAATCGAAATTATAGAAAGCACTTTCTCTGATCATAATGGAATAAAGTTGGAAATCAACAAGCAGCAGAAAAAGAGAATATTCACATATATATGGAGATTAAACTGCACACTCTTAAATAATCAGTGGGTCAAAGAAGAAATTTCAAGAGAAATCAATAAATATCTCGAAATGAATGACAATGAGACCACAACATATCAGAACCTATGGGATGCAGTGAAGGCAGTGCTGAGGGGAAAATGTATAGCCCTCAATGCTTACATTTAAAAAGAAGAAAGAGCTAAAATCAATGACCTAACTACACAGCTGGAGGAAATAGAAAAAGAACAGCAAATTAAACCCAAAGCAAGTAGAAGGAATGAAATAACAAAGATCAGAGCAGAAATAAATGACATTGAGAACAAAAAAACAATAGAGAGAATTAACAAAACCAAAAGTTGGTTCTTCAAGAAGATTAACAAAATTGACAAACCCTTAGCTAGACTAACTAAGAAAAAAAGAGAGAAGATGCAAATAAATGAAATAAAAAATGAAAACGGGAACATTATTACTGACCCCACAGAAATAAGAGAGATTATAAGAGGATACTATGAACAACTTTATGCCAAAAAAACTAGACAATGTAGGCGAAATGGAAAAATCCCTAGGAATTTACAAGCAACCTATACTGATCATAGAAGAAATAGAAGACCTCAACAAACCAATCACAAGTAAAGAGATTGAAAGTCATTAAACAGCTCCCCAAAATGAAAAGCTCAGGACCAGATGGTTTCACAGGCGAGTTCTACCAAGCATTCAAAGAAGATTTAATACCATTCTTACTCAAGCTCTTCCAAAAAATTGAACCAAGAAGGAATGCTACCAAACTCATTCTATGAAGCCAATATCACCCTAATACGAAAGCCAGATAAAGATCTTATGAAAAAAGAAAATTACAGACCCACTTCTCTAATGTATACAGATGCAAAAATCCTCATGAAAAGACTTGCTAATCAAATCCAACAACACATCAAAAGAATTATTCATCATAATTGTGATGGTTAGGCTAATGTGTCAACTCAGCCAGGTAATTGTGTCCAGGTGTTTGGTCCAGCAAACACTGGGTTAATTGTAATACAAGAGCATTTATGGACTTCGATCACCAGTGAGTTTACTGCATGCATGGCTGATTACATCTGCAACAATCAGAGAGATTGAATCATCAATGGGTGATGCTTTTATCCAATCAGTTGAATGCCTTAAAAGGGGAAGTGATTTCAACATTCAGAGAGAATTTCCCAGCCCGTCATTGGACAGCCAACTTCTCCCAGAAACTTATCAAGGGCCCTTCATCGGACTTTCATTGGAGGCCCTGGTTTGCAGCCTGCCTGCAGAACCTGGACGTGTGCACCCCCATAGTCGTGTGAGAGACTCTTATAAAATCTCATATTATTGACAGTATCTCCTGTTGATTCCATTTCCTGAGAGAACTCTGACTAATACAATGATCAAATGGGTTTTATGCCAGGTATGCAAAGGTGGTTCAACACAAGAAAATCAATCAGCATAATACACCACATTAATAAATCAAAGAAGAAAAATCACATGATCTTATCGATTGACACAGAAAAGGCATTTGACAAAAAACAGCATTCTTTCTTGACAAAAATACTACAAAAGATAGGAATTGAAGGAAACTTTCTCAACATGATAAAGGCCATATATGAAAAACCCACAGCTAACATTGTACTCAATGGTGCTAGACTGAAAGCTGTTGAGATCAGAGACAAGACAAGGATACCCATTGTCACCACTGTTGTTCAATATAGTGCTAGAGGTTCTAGCTAGAGCAATCAGGCAAGAAAAAGAAATAAAAGGCATCCAAATCAAAAAGGAAGAAGTAAAACTTTCACTATTCCCAGATGATATGATCCTATATCTAGAAAGTTCTGAAAATTTTACAACAAAGCAGCTAGAGCTAATAAACAATTTCAGTAGAGTGTCAGGACACAAGATCAATAGGCAAAAATCAGTAGTGTTTCTATACAATTTAATGCACAATCTGAGGAGGAAGCCAGGAAAAAAAATCCATTTACAAGAGCAACTAAAAGAATCAAATATTTAGAAATAAACTTAACCAAGGATATAAAGTACTTGTATTCAGAAAACCATAATGCATTGCTAAAAGAAATTTAAAAAGACCTAAATAATTGGAAGAACATTCCATGCTCATGGATTGGAAGACTAAATATCATTAAGATGTCAGTTCTACCCAAATTGATACACAGATTCAATGCAATCCCAATAAAAATTCCACCAGCATTTTTTAAACAAATGGAAAACAAAATTATCAAAATTATCTGGAAGGGTAAGAGGCCCCAAATAGCCAGAAACATCTTACAAAGAAAAGTAAAGTTGGAGGACTCTCACTTCAAGACTTTAAATATATTACCTAGCTACAGTGGTAAAAACAAAACAAAACAAAACATGGTATTGGCATAACGATAGACACATAGATGAATGGAACTGAATTGATGGGTTAGAAACAGACCCTCACATTTATGGCCAAGTGATTTTTGACAAGACTGTCAAAGCTACCCAGCTGGGACAGAACAGTTTGTTCAACAAATGGTACTGGGAGAACTGGATATCCATAGCCAAAAGAAAGAAAGAAGACCCCTATCTCACATCTTATACAAAAATTAGCTCAAAATGGATCAAAGACCTAAGTAGAAAAGCAAGTACCATAAAGCTCCTAGAAGAAAATGTAGGGAAACATCTTCAAGACCTGGTAGTAGGTGGTGAATTCCTAAACCTTACATCGAAAGCACAAGTAACAAAAGAAAACATGGATAAATGGGACCTCCTCAAACTTAAACACTTCTGTGATTCAAAGGACTTTATCAAGAAGGTGAAAAGGCAACCCACCAATGGAAGAAAATATTTGGAAACCACATATCCAATAAGAGTTTGATTTCCATTCTATATAAAGAGATCATACAACTCAACAATAAAAGAGCAAGCAATCCAATATAAAAATGGGCAAAAGATTTAAATAGACATTTCTCCAAAGAGGGAACATAAATGGCCAAAAAACACATGAAAAAATGTCCCATATCACAAGCTATTAGGGAAATGCAAATCAAAACAATGAGATTATCATCTAACACTGCATAGAATGGCCATTATTTAAAAAAAAACACAACAGTAAGTGCTGGAGAGGATGTGGAGAAATAGGAACACTCCTTCACAGTTGGTGGGATTGTAAAATGGTGCAGCCTCTGTGAAAGAGTTTGGAAGCTCCTCAGGAAGCTAAATATAGAACTGCCATATGATCAAGCAATTCCTCTACTAGGAATATATCCAGAAGAACGAAAAATTATGACACAAACAGACATCTGCACACCGATGTTCACAGTGGCATTATTCACAATTGCCAAAAGATGGAAACAACCTAAGTGTCCATTAACCAATGAATGGATAAACAAAATATGGTATATACATTCTATGGCATACTGTGTTGCAGTAAGAAGAAATGAAATTGGGACACCTATAATAACATGAATGAATCTTAAAGACATTATACTAAGCGAAGTAAGCCAGACACAAAAGGACAAATATTGCACGGTCTCATTAATATGAACTAAATATGAAGAACAAACACATGAAGTTAAAACCTAGAGTAAAGGTTATTAGGAGATAAGAGGAGGGTTGAGAAGAACTACTGATGCTTAATGTATGTAGAAGTTTTCATTAACTTGACTGTAAAAGTGTGGAAATGGATAGAGTGGATGGCAACACATTACAGTGAGTAGCAGCTGGTTTATAAATGTGATTGTGGCTGAAAAGCATAGTCTGGGGAAGTAAATGTCAATTGAAAGAAAGCTAAAGAATCATCTAGGGACTGAAAAACACAGTGAATGCAGAGGTGGATGAGAATTGTAGTTGCGGGTACAAATGCAAGAGTGTCCTTCTGTGAGCTAGAGCAGATGTATTGCACCACCTATTGCAGGGTGGTGGGATTATGGAGAAGTATGGAAAAACTACAGTTGGTGTGACCTACAGACTGTGGTTAACAGCAATGCTATAATATTCTTGCATCAATGCCAAAGATGTACTTTGTTGATAATGGGTGAGTATGGAAAAAGTGTGCTAAATGTACGCTATGGACCATGGTTGGTGGTAAGGGTCTGATGATATTATCTCATAATCTGTAACAAATGTTCCACCTTGGTGTGTTGTGTTGTTGAAGGGGTGTTGTTTGGGAATTATATACATGTGCATGATTGTTTTGTAAGTTCACAAACTGTGAAATAAAAATATATTTAAAAAAAAATAGGGTGAGTTGGGGGAAATACACCAAATGTAAGATATGGACTATAATTAGTAGTAATATTTTGACGATGCGCTTGCATAGTTCGTAACAAATGTTTCACAACAATGCAAGGTGTTGATGGAGGGGTGATGTATAAGACCCCTGTATGATGTTATGCATGTTTATTTTGTAAGTTCACAATCTTTACTATACACTTATTGTTTCTGCATGTTCATGTATGAATGATATACTTCAATAAAAACATATTTTTAAAAAACAGAGAAAAAATAAAAACACACACACAAAACAGAGAAAATCAACAAAACCAAAAATATCTGTTTTTTTGAGAAGATCAATAAAATTGACAAACCCCTAGCTAGACTAACAAAGAAAAAAAAAGAGAAGCTGCAAATAAATCAAATCAGAAATGAAAGGGGGGATGTTATGACTGACCGCACAAAAACAAAAAGGACCATAAGAGGATATTATGAGAAACTGTATGCAAACAAATAAGACAACTGAGACGAAATGGACAAATTCCTAATAATGTACAACCTACATTGACTCCACAAGAAATACAAGAACTTTACAAACCAATCACATTTAAAGACATTGAATCAGTCATCAAAAATCTCCCAAAAAAGAAAAGTCCAGGACCAGATGACTTTAAGGGTGAATTCTACTAAGCATTTAGAGAAGAATTAACACCAATCTTGTCTAAATTCTTCCAAAACATTGAAGAGGAGGGAAAATTACATAACACATTTTATGAAGCCAACATCACCCTAATTCCAAAGCCAGATAAAGATACTACAAAAAAGAAAATTACAGACCAATCTCTGTAATGAACATAGATGCAAAAAATCTCAACAAAATACTTGCAAATAGAATCCAACAGCATATTTAAAGAATTATATACTACGACCAAGTGGGATTTATTCCTGGTATGCAAGGGTAGTTCAACATAAAATCAATTATGTAATACACCACATTAAGAAATTGAAGGGAAAAAAAAAACCACATGCAAAAAAGGCATTAGATAAAATCCAACATCCCTTTTTGATGAAAACACTTTGAAAGATAGGAACAGAAGGAAAGTTTCTCAATGTGATAAAGGGCATATATGAAAAACCCACAGCCAATGTTGTGCTCAATGGGGAAAGGTTGAAAACTTTCCCTCTAAGATTGGGAACAAGACAAGGATGCCCACTTTCACCACTGTTATTCAGCATTGTACTAGAAGTTCTAGCTAGAGTAATCAGAGAAGGAAAATAAAAAGAAATAAAAGGCATCCCAATAGGAAAAGAAGGAGTAAAACTCTCACTATTCACAGATGACATGACTCCACAATTAGAAGATTCTGAAATGTCTACAATAAACCTACTTGAGCTAATAAATGAGTTCAGCAAAGTGGAAGGATACAAAATCAACATGTAAAAATCAGTAATGTTTCTGTACACTAGTATTGAACAATCTGAGGAGGAAATCAGGGGGGAAATTCCATTTACAATAGCAACAAAAAAACTCAAATACCTTGGAATCAATTTAACAGAAGATGTAAAGGACCTATATTGAGAAAATTACAAAACTCTGTTAAAAGAAATTAAAGAAGACATAAACAAATGGAAAGACATTCCATGTTCATTGACTGGAAGACTAAATATCGTGATGATGTCAATCCTACCCAAACTGATTTATAGATTCAATGCAATATCAATCAATATTCCTATAGCCTACTTTACAGAAATAAAAAAGGTATTACCAAATTTATTTGGAAAGGAAAGGGCACCGAATAGGCAAAAGCATTCTGAAAAAGAGGAGCAATGTGGGATGAATTTTACTGCTTGTACTTGAAACATACTACAAAGCTACAGTGGTCAAAACAGCATGGTGAAAGGTTGGAAAAAGATATTCCACACAAATAGTAACCAAAAAAAGATCTGGAGTAGCAATACTAATATCGGACAAAATAGATTTTAAATGCAAAACTGTTATATGGGATGAAGAAGGTCATTGTTAATAAAAGAGGCAGTTCACAAAGAAGAAATAAATATAGCAAATATTCATACACCTAACCTGGGTGCCCCAAGATACACGAGGCACACGCAGGCAAAACTGAAGGGAAAAATAGAGATCTCTACAATAATAGATGGAGATTTCAAAACACCACTCTCAGCATTGGATAGAACATCTGCACAGCTGATTAATAAAAAAACAGAGATCTTGAATAATATGAAAATTGGACTAGACCTAACAGACATTTATAGAGCATTACACCCCCAAACAGCAGGGTATACATTCTTTTCAAGCACTCATGGATTCTTCTCCAGGATAGACCATATGTTGGGTCACAAAACAGTCTCAATAAATTTAGAAAGATTGAAATGATACAAAACACTCTGATCATAACGGAATGAAGTTGGAAATTGATAATGGAAAAAGGAAAAATTCAGAAATATATGGAGAGTAAACAACATATTCTTAAATAATCAATGGGTCAAAGAGGAAATTGCAAGAGAACTCAGTAAATATCTTGAGAGGAATGAAAACAAGTACACAACATATCAAAACCTATGGGACACTGCAAAGGCAGTACTGAGAGAGAAATTTGTAGCCCTCAATACTTACATTAAAAAAAGAAGAAAGATCTAAAATCAAAGCCCTAACTGCACACCTGGAGGAACGAGACAAAAAACAGTAATCTAATCCCAAAACAAGCTGGTGCAAAGAAATAATAAAGATCAGAGCAGAAACAAATGAAATTGCAAACACAAAAACAACAGAGAGAATCAACAAAACAAAAGGTGGTTCTTTGAGAAGATCAACAAAATTGACAAACTCTTAGCTAGACTGACAGAGAGAAAAAGAGAGAAGATGCAAATAAATCAAATCAGAAATGAGAAGGAGACATTACCACTGACCATGTAGAAATAAGAGAGATCGTAAAGGATACTATGAGCAACTGTACGCCAAAAAACTAGACAATGTAAATGAGATGTAAAATTCCTAGAAACACATGAACAACTTACACTGACCCTAGAGGAAATAGAAGACCTCAATAAACAAATCACAAGTAAGAGATTGCAACAGTCATCAAAAAACCTCCCAAAGTGGGGGCAGATGTGGCTCAAATGGCTGCGCATCCATCACCATATGGAGGAACCTGGGTTCAATCCCCCGGACCTCCTGGTAAAATAAAGAAAAATATAGAAGGTGCGCAGGCTGCCAGGCTCCATGAGCAGGTATGCTGCCAGGCCCCATGTGCATGTATGCCAGGCCCCCTGAGCCACAAAGCAAGATGATGACATAACACGAGAGTGACACAAAGGGAGAGCTAAGACGTGATGCACCGAAAAACCAGGAACTAAAGCGGCGCAGTTGGCAGAACTCCTGTCTCCCACATCGGAGGTTCCCAGGATGAATCCTGGTGACAACAGGAGAAGGATGAGAAGAGAGGGCAAGAAATAGACACAGAGAATTGTCCAGTGAATTGACACAAAAAGAGCAAAAAAAAACGGGGGGGGGGGCGCTAAAATGGCTACAATAAATTAAAAAAAACCAAAAACCTCCCAAAGATGAAAAGACCAGGGCCAAATGACTTCATAAGTGAATTTTTTTTTTTTTAAGGAGGTACCAGGGATTGAACCCAGGACCTCATACATGGGAGGCAGGCACTCAACCACTGAGCTACATCTGTACCCTTCACAGATGAATTCTACCAATCATTCAAAGATGATCTAATACCAGACTTGCCCAAGGTCATCCAAAAAATTGAACAGGAAAGAATTTTACCAAACTCATTCTATGAAGCCAACATGACTCTAATACCAAAAGCAGATAAACATACTACAAAAAAAAAGAGAGAAACTTACAAACCAATATCTCTAATGAATACAGATGCAAAAATCCTCAACAAAATCCTTGCGAAATGAATTCAAAAGCACATTAAAAGAATTATACACCACAATCAAGTAGGTTTTATCCCAGGTATGCAAGGGTTTTTCAAGGCAAGAAAATCATTAGTGTAATAAACAGCATTAATAAATTGAAGATGAAAAATCACATAATCCTCTCTATTGATGCAGAAAAGGCATTTAACAAAATATGGCATCTTTTCTTGATAAAAACACTCCAAAAGATAGGAAAAGAAGGAAGCATTTCAATATGGTAAATGCATATATGAAAACCTACATCTAGCATTGTACTCAATGGTGAAAGATTGAGATCAGGAACAATACAAGGATGCCAACTATCACCACTGTTATTCAACATTGTGCTAGAAGTTCTTGCTAGAGGAGAGGAATTAGGCTAGATAAAGAAATAAAAGGCACCCAAATAGAAAAGGAAGAAGTAAAACTTTGACTTTTGGCTTATGCTATGATCATCTATCTAGAAAATCCTGAAAAACCCACAACAAAGCTACTATAACTTATAGAAAAGTTCAGCAAATTGGCAGGATACAAGATTAATATGCAAAAATCAATAGCATTTCTATAATTTGCTGATGAGCAATCTGAGGAGGAACTCAGAAAAAAAAATTCCATTTATAAGAGTGACTAAAAGAATCAAATATTTAGGAGTAAACTTAACCAAGGACATAAAGGACCTGTATTGATAAAATTACAAAACATTGATAAAGAAACTGAAGAAGACTTAAATAAATGGAAGGACATTCCATGTTCATGGCCCAGAAGATGGAATATGGTTAAAATGTCAATTCTACTCAAACTGATTTACATTTCAACGCAATCCCAACAAAACTCCTGACAGCCTTTTTTACAGAAATGGAAAAGCCAATTATTAAATTTATTTGGAAGCATAATGGACCCCAAATACACAAAAAATGTATTAAAAAAGAATGAAGTTGGAGGACTCTTACTTCCAGACTTTAAAACATATTACTTAATTACAGTGGTAAAAACAGCATGGTACTAGCATAAATATAGATGGATCAGTGGAACTAAATTGAGAACTCAGAAATAGACCCTCACATCAATGGTCTCGTGGTTTTTGACAACGCTAATAAGCCCATCCAGCTGGGCCAGAAGTCTATTCAAAAAATGGTGCTAGGAGAACTGGATATCCATATCCAAAAGAAAAAAAGAGGTCCCCTACCTCACACTTTAGATAAAAATTCACTCAAAATGGATCAAAGACCTAACTATAAAAGCTACAACCATAAAACTCCTAGAGGAAATTTAGGAAAACATCTTTAAGATCTTGTGGTGCACAGTAATTTCTTAAACCTTATGCTCAGAGTACAAGCAACAAAAGAAAAAATAAACAAATGTGTTGCTGGTCAAGAACCGGGTCCGTAAAATGGTGCCGTGGATGAGAAAGAAAGAATAAGACAAAGAGAAGAAAAACTGGGATCAGGGAACTCTCCATCGGATATGGAGAGAAAAGCCCAGCCACCTCATGAAGTGTGGCTTTTATTTTAGCTTTAGAACAAAGAAAAAATGTGTGAGCGTGTGCAAGGATAACAGATACTTAACAGTTACATTTTACTGAAATCAACAAGTCTTAAAAGCCAATGGCTCAGTTGTTTACATTTCTGCAATTCACAGGCATTGTCTCAGGATGTTTCCCCACCAAGCTCCTATTAGCATGAGACCAGAGAGTTTGTTTATTACATCCCAAGGTGACCTGCTTTCTGTCAGTAGTCATGGCCTTTAATTGAAACTCCATAATTTCCCCCTTTTTTATTAATTAAATTTTTTTTCAGTGAAGATCATAGGAACCATTATATAAGCTGATACAAGGTGACCTCCTGTCACACTTGTCTTCTTCCATAGGCTCTTGTGACTGTGCCTGTCTTAGGTTGTCCTCCTCTGAGAATCTTACCCGTCATTGACTACCAGTCAAGCTTTTGAGCTCTTACATGGAAGGCAATTTCATTAATATTTATACTTCTTCAGGTTCCTTAAGTGAATATTTTTGTGCAGATGATTAGTATTAAGATCAAGGGGTTATTAGTAGAATCTTTCTACCAAATAATGCAAAGTTGGTTTTTCATGGCCAAGTTTCTTAACATAAATGCATTTATCTGGTCTAATTCTTCATCTTTTCTATGAATATATGTTATTACTCTACCCTCCAAATCAAAATGATATTTGAACTGTTATTTTGTTTCCACCAGTGAAACAGATTGATAGTATTTAAATTTTCAGACAAGTCATTCCAAAATTCTGCACCAGCGGATTCTTTCAATTTGTTTTGATACATGCTCAATGCCTTCTTTTGCAATTCTAAAATATCTATAGAAACATTATGCTTATATCCAATTAAATGATTTTTCACTTCCTTCAAATCACGTTCACTATTATTATAAGCCAAAGGAGTAATACAAAAAGAAATTTCATTCCAATCACATTTAAGAGCTCTTAACAAGTTTAAATTATAAATTTGATTATCCAAATGTATAATAGTTGTTTCAAGATTATTCACAAGATTATTCAGTTCCATATCAATGTGAGACTGGCTATGCCACATCTCACTTGCATTTTTATGCCAGTCCTTAACATATTGTTGATTCTGGACAACTTGATGCAGGGCTGTGCCAATGACAGCTGCAGCAGTTATGATGCCAATCAGTCCCAAAATTCCTGCTATTAAAAGTCCAATTAGTCTTTTAGTTCTTTTTAAATAATGGTCGAGGAAATGCCACAGCAACTGGGATTCTGGAGACTGCTGCCAATGTCTGGTCATCCGAACTGGTAACCATAGTCCTTTTCTTCTTCTTGCTATAAAAAGAGTTTGATTTTCCTGCAAATAAGAATTCTTAAGACATGTAAATAAGGAGCAATTGGAGCAACTAATGTTCCTTTCACCAAAAGTTACTTTTCCAATGATAAAACTATAGGATCTTGTACACATACTGTAAGAATTTGAGTTTTCTTTTTAAAATAGTAATATTAGTTTTGCTGCCTTGCCATTCAAAAATTGGACCAGTCCCCAAAAATAATTTCCACAAATAACTTTGAGTTTTGTTAAGTTTAGTGTTCCATGGTTGTGGGATAGCTTCCTTGATTTTTCTAAATTATTGAGCTGTTAGTAAATGCTGTATTACCAAAATTCCAGAAATAAGGATTACTGTCATTAGTAATTATAGTTGAATTATTAATGTAAGTAGTCTGTTTTGAGAGGGACATGTAAGATTTACCATATTTTCTGGTTTATATGGTAAAGAAGGGAAAATGAGAACATAAATTTGAGTTTGATTTTTCTGTTAAAACTACATTGCGATTTTTAGGTCGCAAACATACAGAACCATATCTAATACAAATAGGACAGTCTATAAAAGGTAAAGTTAAATTTTCTATAAGTTTCCCTTCTTCTTTTGGCTTTAAGGGTAGTCATATATTTATAGGTCCTGGAAAATGGTGAGATTGATTAAGATAAATTGATTAAGAGTCATCATCCCAGGTTAACAGGTCTAAAAGAGGTGGGTTGTTTATGTATGCCCAATAAGTGTAATTATGATGTGGTATCTCACCTTGACCTAAACTTTACCTATAATTAATCCAATGTGAAACCACCATGTCCGTAGTTTAAGTCTTGGCAGCATCTTCAACTCTAGGCTTGATTCTTCTAGGGCAGATACACTGCTGTTTTCCTGTTTCTGTAATGATAAGAGCAAAACCTCGGCCCCAAAATTTTACCTCTCCTTTTTCCCATTTATTGGTTGTTTCATTTTTCCAATATATTGGTTGTCCACATTTTTCATTTTCATTCTTTTTATTAACCTCCCAATGTCTTTTTACTGCTGTGGTATTAGAAATTTGTTGTCTATTAAGAAATTTAAGGTAAGCAATGCTTTAGATAGTTTGTCTTTAGCAGATTCTCCTTCATCTCCCCCTTTTTGTTTTTGCAAACTTAATTTTATTGTTTATAAACAGGGGTTTAATTGTTATATTCCAATCTTTTATAATATATATACATACATTCATATGCTTACCAAACCAGGGTATACATTGATATATTTGGCTTATTGTTGGTTAGAGTTCTTGATAGATACAAGATAAATGTTAATATGTATATTTAGTTTAATAAGTCTATACTGCATAAGCAATTAAAAGATTAAGTTAATATTGATACTTACCAATATTTAACTTTTAGCTGAGAAATGTTGAATTAGCAACTGATATTAGAGTTTTGGTTGACTGTGTTTAGGATTAATTAATTTGATACTATAGATGCCAACTTGTGAGTATTTTGCTAATTCCTGAGGAAGGGCCCAGCCTCTCCAGGAAGGAACACAACACTCCTTGGGCAGTATATTTTAAGATTTATGCATCAGTCCCTGGGAGAGTGGCCAGCTCCTCCAGGGAGGTACAAAACACCTTTTGAAATGTACTTTATCATTTTTAATTTGTTACAAAGTATCCTTGATGTGCTCACTATTTTAGTTTCCATTTTTAAAATTATATATATATATATATATATATATATATATATATATTTTTTATTAGCAGAGGTGGAGTAAATCAGATAAACTTAAGTTAAAGCATCTGCCTTTTGATTTTTAGGCAAAGAGGTAGTTTTATAACACATGTTTTTAAAAATAATTAAAATAATGATTAATAGCAGTATACTTTTATTTAATATTACACTGAAACATTATTAAATTTTCAGGAATTTTATACACTTTTAAAGTATTCATCTGAACTTTTTATTCATATAACTTTAATTGTCACAAAATTAGAAAATTTCTTTTAATTGTACAACAGTTTTAAATATTTTATTCAACTTAAATCACATGAACTTAACTATTTTTAGTATTTTATCCTTTTCTAGGTAACAGACCAAATAATTTGTAACAGTTTGAAATAAAAAGCTTTTTTGAGAAAGCAGGTTTAAACGTTATGTTCTTTTAAAAGTGATAAAACTTGTTTCTTCAAGGAAGTGTTAAGGTTAAAGTATAAGAAGCTACTTTGATAAAAAACATTTTCTTTTTTGCATACTGATTATTTAGGAGAAAAACTGTGTAAACTTTTATTAAAACAGATTAATGACTTGAGAAACTTTGAGAAAGAACAAAACTTTAACTTTGTTTTAATAACTTAGTCATTTTATCTTATGATAAAATTACTTTCTTTTCTTTAATAATAAAAGCACATTCTATATACCTTCTCACCTAAGTTAGCACAATGATTTTGGAAACTGTTTTTAAGCAAACTTCTGACAACATGCAATTACCATTAACATTAAACAAACTTGTTAGAATAATGATTTAGTTTGTTTATAACTATTTTTATTGTTTTAAATTAATACCCATATTTATTTATTAATATAAGCACTTATTTAATGTTGGCCATTTGAATAGAGCTCTTTTAATAATTTTTGTTCATCAATTTAATATTACCATCCAGAGGTATCAAAATATACAGACACTGAACAGACAAACACAAAACAAGTTACAACACATTAATAGAAACATACATCTTTGATTTTACTGCTTTTGCGAATTTTTCTGGAAATTGTATTGCTAAGTTTTCTTACTTTTCCAGTGGTTTAATTTTATTAACTTTTATCATCCCACAGCCTGAAAACCGTTCCACTTCCATACAGAGCAGAGCATCTCTTCCAGGCCAGCAGGATCTCCAGCAGAGCCACATAGAGCTTATTATGTCAAGAGCAAATGGCACCCACGGATACAGGGCAGCAGAAAATGGCAAATGTATCTTTGTGAAATGACTGTGATTAATGCCAAATCTTTCTCTGCATTTTTTTTCTTCTGGCTGGATTCATCACTTTGATGTTAGAACAAGT
>JAKSZT010053913.1:1391681-1412638 GCA_026826555.1 Tolypeutes matacus
GCATCAGTGAACAAGGTAGATGACCTTCCTCTCAGTGAGACAGTATTGTTTTAATTTGATTAAATCAAAACAAAACAAAAGCCCACAAGAAAATCAGGCACGTTAATCCCCACTTTTACAAAGCAGAAACCTAAGCTTTACAGAAGCTGAGTCATGTGCCCACGCCAGGTAACTGGCAATTAGGAAACCCAGCCAGGCCTAGGGATGCCTGCTCTTGTGATCCTTCACTGAGAGCAACCTCCTCCGCACAAAAGAACCTGATCATTTATTAATGTGAAAGACCTCAAACTCATGTAAAAAACACTCCTTCACTACAAAGTATACTTCCACAGGGATCTATTATCCCGAAAATACTACTTATTTAGACTGTATTTTACTTGCAAAGAAATTCACTCACAGAGAGCCCAGGCCAGGTCATTTCAAAGCCTGCAGCAGGGAAGCCTTTCCTGACAGCCCCTAAGTCCCTATTCCTGCAGCCTTGGAGGAAGGATGTGCAGAGGCAGCACATCAGCCTGAGGACCAGCCATATACCTGGCACCTGCCAGGACTACCTGAAATACAGGAAATCCCTGAGGTAGAATTTTGCAAAATCTGAAAACCCAGGATCCAAACCCTAGGAGAAGAAAGAGGTCTCTGCCTCTCCACACTGGAAGGATCTAGAGTGCATTAGGAGATGGGACTGCATCTTCCAGCCAACCCTGAAAGGATTTTTGTACTTACTCAGTCCATAGCATCACTGGGTCTCCATGGGGGACACAAAAATCAGTGTGCAGAGTGTTCAACTTCGGGGGAAACTGACTTGGCCACTAGGCTGTTCCCTAGTAGAACCCCAGAGTCCAGGGAGAGTTAAATCCAGGAGTTAGTTGCCCTGCCAAATTCCACAATGTGGGGACTGAGGAAACAGGCATCTTAGCGTGAGGACCCATGAGTTCCCTGTGACTTTCCCACTGGAATCCCTCTGTCACATGGTTTTTTTCTCCTTCCCCAAAAGTACCAACTTCAAAATGGTAAATACTACTCTTTATTTGGGGATATGTCCACATAGGGAAAACCTGCAATTGCTTTGATGGGAGGGGTTCAGGGTGGATTGGGCACCCTCATGACTGTAGGAATTGGAGGTAGAGTAGATGGGTCTGTAGATGGCTCTGCCCTGCACTTTGTTTTTTTTTTTTTTTTTTTTTTTTTTTCAAGTTATTCTTCTTATCATTGATGTTATTTGTTATATTTTCTGCCTTTTGGGATGAGATATCAAGTAAAGGAGAAAATGGCATTAAGAAATGGATGTGCACCCAACCCTCCCTGCATAGACTTCAAGGCCCTTGTAGCTGCCCTGAAGTCGGGCATCTGACCTGCCCTCTGCACCAGTGGTTGGCAATGGTTGCCTTTTATCTCAGAATCAATCCACCTGAGCAGAGGACAATCCCTTGTCCCTGGCCAAACAATTCATTGCTCGCGACTGAGCCTACCACAGCTGAGTCCCATTGAGCTTCCATTGGCGGAAAGTCTGTGCAGTTCCCACTGGGCCTGCTTCCTGGTCTGGCCTGTCTTTGTGCCTGGACTCGAGTGGGCCTATCTGGAGTGCTAGGTGCAAATTGTGGGCCACTGGGAGCTGTGCGAAAATCCCCTCTGCTCAAAATCCTTCCTGCCAAGTCGCATTTCCCTCCTGCTCTCCGCTTGTGGTGGTATCCAGAGCCAGGGTCTCTAAGAGGTCGGGACAGGCTGGGACTATATATACTATGTATATGCATATACCATGTATAGTGTCAAAAGACAAATCTGAGTCATTTGCAGACTACAGCATTTTATGCAGGGCTCCAGAGTTTTGCTGGAGCAAAGGAAGCCAGATGACTTGTAAGAATGGAATCATCTTTCATCTTCTAGAAATGGCAAATGATTTTTATAAAAATGGACATTAGCTTGACTCCTATTGATTGGAGAACTGTTGTCCCTCTTATAGGGGTGGGTTCAAGCATGATTGGCTTTTTGGGTCACCTGCCTTGGAGGGTGTATTAGTCAGGGTTCTCTAGGAAAACAGAATCAACAGGAGATATGTCAATAATATGAGATTTTATAAGAGTCTCTCACATGACTGTGGGGATGCACAAGTTCAGGTTCCACAGGCAGGCTGCAAACTAGGGACTCCGATGAAAGTCCAATGAAGGTCCTTGATAAGTTTCTGGAAGACGCTGGCTGCCCAAAGGCGAGCTGTGAAATTTTGTCTGAATGTTGAAATCACTTCCCCTTTTAAGGTATTCAACTGATTGGATAAAAGCGTCCCCCATTGCTGATGGCAATCTCCCTGATTGATACAGATATAATCAGCAATCCACCCAGTAAACTCACTGGTGACCAAAGTCCATAAATGTTCTTTTTTTTTTTTTAAGATTTATTTAATTTATTTATTTATCCCCCTCTTGCTGTTTGTGCTCACTGTGTCCATTTGCTGTGCATTTTTCTGTGTCTGCTTGTCTCCCTTTGTTGCATCATCTTGTTGTGCCGGCTCACCACACCATGCAGGCCGTCGGTCGGCTTGCCTTCACCAGGAGGCCCTGGGAGTTAAACCCAGAGCCTCCCATATGGTAAACGGGAGCCCAACCACTGGAGCCACAACTGCTTCCCCATAAATATTCTTGTATTACAATTAGCCCAGTGCTCCCTGGACCAAACACCTCGACACAATTACCTGGCTGAGTTGCCACATTAGCCTAACCATCACATTCCACCACTTGTCAACTCGGCAACCATACACACTACTTAAACCATACTTGGTCTCTAAGTAAAAACAATAAAAGACAACCATACATATATATTTCTGCCTAACAATGTTCAACTCGCCTGCGTACAACTGGAAACGCATTAATTCCTTACAGAATAGGGTGCAAGTCCTTGGGTTATATTCAATATTATTAAACTTCACGTCCTTAAATAACATGACATGAAATTAATACAACTTTTCATATGATAGGGGAAAAGGCTGGGGAAGAAAACAAAGAAATTCATTTTGTGTACATATACAATCATACTCATAACGAAACAAGGAAGAAAGGTTCATGACTATTATAATCCTCATTTCTGTAACTGGTCACGTGGTTGAAGTTCATATTTATCACTACCTTCTTCTGCTATCCATTCCATGTTCCCATTACACTCAGCAAGCACTTCAGCTGGCTGTGGTCCTTTGCCTGGTGGGGTAACCCAAACTTTCACTCCTGAAGATTCTGTGCCATTGTTAGTCCTGCTTGGATTGGTTTGTTGCAATTTTCCATTGACTTTAATCACAGGGCATGCCAGTACTAGGATACACCCTAGAAGATCTCCTGTATTCTAGGCAAACTCTTCTTTACCCTCATTATGTAATACAGTCCTATTTCCCCTTGATAGTCAAGATCATTCATCCCAGCCAGTACAGTAATTTCCTTCTTTGCCTGTTGATTCAGAGGTAAGAGGAGCCCAGGTGGCATCTTAACTTCCAGTTCAGTGGAATCATTGTTGCGTTCAGTGGTGGAAACATTCCTCCTTTTAGAACTAAGACCTGTAGACCAGCAGAGCTTAAGGTTGAAGGGACAGGAAGCAAAAATTTTCCTGGTAAATGACTGGGGGTAATAGTGAGTGGTACCAGTCCCATTTCTACCCCTTGATTCCTGGGCCCATGAATCCTGGTTATGGGAGAAACAGCACCATAGAGTGGATACTGGTTTAGAGCATACACAGCCTCCTGGAGAACATTCTATACAATTGTAATGTGCAATCTGAGGAGGAAGTCAGGAAAAAAATTCCATTTACAATAGCAACTAAAAGTATCAAATATTTAGAAATAAACTTAACCAAGGATGTAAAGCACTTGTATTCAGAAAACCATAAAGCATTGCTAAAAGAAATTTTTAAAAGTCCTAAATAATTGGAAGAACATTCCATGTTCATGGATTGGAAGACTAAATATCATTAAGATGTCAGTTCTACCCAAATTGATATACAGATTCAATGCAATCCCAAGAAAAATTCCACCAGCATTTTTTAAACAATGGAAAACACAATTATCAAATTTATCTGGAAGGGTAAGAGGCCCTGAATAGCTGGAAATATCTTAAAAAGGAAAAGTAAAGTTGGAGGACCCTCACTTCCAGACTTCAAATCATATTACTTAGCTACAGTGGTAAAAATACCATGGTATTGTCATACAGATAGATACATAGACCAAGGGAAACAAATTGATGGTTCAGAAATAGACCCTCACATCTATGACCAAGAGATTTTTGACAAGCCTGTCAAACATACCCACCTGGTACAGAACAGTCTGTTCAATAAATGTGTGCTGGGAGAACTGGATATCCATAGCCAAAAGAAAGAAAGAAGACCCCTATCTCACATCTTATATAAAAATTAGCTCAAAATGGATCAAAGACCTAGATATAAAAGCAAGTATCATAAAGCTCCTAGAAGAAAATGTAAGGAAACATCTTCAAGACCTGGTAGTAGGTGGTGGATTCTTAAACTTTATATTGAAAACACAAGTAACAAAAGAAAACATGGATAAATGGGACCTCCTCAAACTTAAACACTTCTGTGATTCAAAGGACTTCATCAAGAAGGTGAAAAGGCAGCCCACTCAATGGGAGAAAATATTTGGAAAGCACATATCCAATAAGAGTTTGATTTCCATTCTATATAAAGAGATCATACAACTCAACAATAAAAGAGCAAGCAACCCAATTAAAAAATGGGCTAAAGATTTAAATACACATTTCTAAAAGAGGAAATACAAATGGCCAAAAAGCACATGAGAAAATGTTCCAAATCACTAGCTATTAGGTAAATACAAATCAAAACAACAATGAGATATCATCTAACACCCCATAGAATGGCCATTATTTAAAAAATACAGACAACAATAAGTGCTGGAGAGGATGTGGAGAAATAGGAACACTCCTTCACAGTTGGTGGGATTGTAAAATGGTGCAGCCTCTGTGGAAGACAGTTTGGCGGTTCCTCAGGAAGCTAAATATAGAACTGCCATATGATCAAGCAATTCCTCTACTAGGAATATATCCAGAAGAACTAAAAACTATGACACGAAAAGACATCTGCACACCGATGTTCATAGTGGCGTTATTCACAATTGCCAAAAGACAGAAACAACCCAAGTTTCCATCAACCATTGAATGGATAAACAAAATGTGGTGTTTACATACGATGGAATACTATGCTACAGTAAGAAGAAATAAAATTGGGACAATTATGATAACATGAATGAATCTTAAAGACATTATACTAAGCGAAGTAAGCCAGACACAAAAGGAAAAATATTGCATGGTAGCATTAATATGAACTAAATACGAATAATAAATACATGAAGTTGAAATCTAGAATATAGGTTATTAGGAGATAAGAGGAGGGTTGCAAAGAACTTCTGATGCTTAAGGTATATAGAAGTTTTCGTTCACTTGACTGTAAAAGTGTAGAAATGGATAGAGTTGATGGTAACACATTATAGTGAGTAGCAGATGGTTTATAAATGGGATTGTGGCTGAAAGGGGCAGTCTGGGGAAGTAAATGTCAATTGAAAGAAAGCTAAAGAATGATCTAGGGACTGAATAACACAGTGAACCCAGTCATCCAAAATCTCCCAAAAAAGGGAAGTCCAGGACCAGATGGCTTTAAGAGTGAATTCTACCAAGCATTTCAAGAAGAATTAGCACCGATCTTGTCTAAACTCTTCCAAGACATTGAAGAGGAGGGAAAATTACATAACACATTTTGAAGCCAACATTCATCCTAATACCAAAGCCAGATGAAGATACTACAAAAAAGAAAATTACAGACCAATCTCTCTAATGAAGATAGATGCAAAAATTGTCAACAAAATACTTGCAAATAGAATCCAACAGCATGTTTAAAGAATTATACACCATGACCAAGTGGGATATATTCCTGGTATGCAAGGGTGGTTCAACATAAGATAATCAATTATGTAGTACACCATATTATGAAACTGAAGGGGAAAAAAAAACACATGCAGAAAAGGCAATAGACAAAATCCTGCATCCTTTCTTGATGAAAACACTTGAAAGACAGGAATAGAAGGAAGCTTCTCAATGTGATAAAGGGCATATATGAAAAACCCACAGCCAATGTCATGCTCAATGAGGAAAGGTTGAAAGCTTCCCCTCTAAGATTGGGAACAAGACAAGGATGCTTACTTTCACCACTGTTATTCAATATTGTACTAGAAGTTCTAGCTAGAGCAATCAGATAAGGAAAAGTAAAATAAAATAAAAGGCATCCAAATAAGAAAAGAGGAAGTAAAACTCTCACTATTTGCAGATGACATGATTCTACATTGAGAAAATTCTGAAATGTCTACAATAAACCTACTTGAGCTATTAAACAAGTTCAGCAAAGTGGCAGGATACAAAATCAACACGAAAAAATCAGTAATGTTTCTGTACACTAGTATTGAACAATCTGAGGAGGAAATCAGGGGGGAAATTCCATTTACAATAGCAACAAAAAGACTCAAATACCTAGGAATCAATTTAACCGAAGATGTAAAGAACCTATATTGAGAAAATTACAAAACTCTGCTAAAAGAAATCAAAGAAGACATAAACAAATGGAAAGACATTCCATGTTCATTGATTGGAAGACTAAATATCGTGATGATGTCAATCCTACCCAAACTGATTTATAGATTCAATGCAATATCTACAGCCTACTTTACAGAAATAAAAAAAAGGCTTTTACTGGCCTCTATAGCCTCCCTGCCCAAGGCCCTAGGAAATGAATGACTCTACAACCAATTACTGGGTCCAGTGCCCAGTTTTGAGCAACCAGCAGGACAATCCTAACAATCAAGGTTGAGCCAAAAATCAAAGAGCTGTGGTAACTCACAGCCTTCTGCCACTAAAATCCTATAAAAGAGAAAGAAATAG
Source organism: Tolypeutes matacus (assembly GCA_026826555.1). Lineage (NCBI taxonomy): Eukaryota > Metazoa > Chordata > Mammalia > Cingulata > Chlamyphoridae > Tolypeutes > Tolypeutes matacus. Next base: position 1,398,611 of record JAKSZT010053913.1, read on the forward strand.
AGCATCTAAGTAAAATACAACCTAACTAGATGTCTAAACACCAGCAAAAAATTACGAGTCATACTAAGAAAATAGAAGACATGGCCCAAGAAAAGGAATACAGCAAAGTCCCAGAAGAGATGCAGAATTTGAGAGATCTAATGAGTGAGATGAGCACAAATTTCCAAAATCAAATTAATGAGATGAAAAATAATATAGTTAAAGAGATAAATGACATCAAGAAGATATTGAGCGAATGCAAAGAAGAATTTGAAATCCTGAACAGAAAAGTAACGGAGTTCATGGGAATGAAAGATACAATAGGTGAAGTCAAAAACACATTTGAGGCATACAACAGCAGACTCAAAATGATAGAAGAAAGAATAAGGGATACCGACGACAGAGCAGCTAAAATTGAAGAAAGAAAAGAACAAAGAGAGAAAAGAATGGAAAAAATTGAGCAGGGGCTCAGAGAGTTGAATGACAACACAAAACGCAACAACATACGTGTCATGGGAGTTCCAGAAGGGGAAGAGAAAGGAAAAGGGGCAGAAAGAGTATTTGAGGAAATAACAGCTGAAAATTTCCCAACTCTCACAAAAGAAATGAATTTACATGTCCAAGAAGCACATCGTACCCCAATGAGAATAAATCCAAATAGACCTACACCAAGACACATACTATTCAGAATGTCAAATGTAAAAAATAAAGAGAAAATTCTCAGAGCAGCAAGAGAGAAGCAAACGATCACGTACAAAGGATGTCCAGTAAGACTTAGTGCAGATTTCTCTTCAGAAACCATGGAGGTGAGAAGACAGTGGTATGATACAATTAGGAAACTGAAAGAGAAAAACTGCCAGCCGAGAATTCTTTATCCAGCAAAACTGTCTTTCAAATATGAAGGTGAATATAAAGTATTCACAAACAAACAGAAATTAAGAGAGTTTGCAACAAAGAATCCAACTTTGCAGGAAACATTAAAGGAAACCTTAGAACCTGAAAGAAAAAGACAGGAGAGAGAGGCTTGGAGGAGAGTATAGAAGAAAGAATAGCAGAAAGGATAACCAAAAGAGTAAAAAGAGAGACAAAAACAAGATGACATATGAAAACCAAAGAATAAAATGGAGAAAGTAAATAGTGCATTTACAGTAATATCATTGAATGTGAATGGATTAAACTCCCCAATCAAGAGATACAGGCTCATAGAATGGATAAAAAAAACATGAGCCATCCATATGCTGCTTACAAGAAACTCACCTTAGACCCAGGGATACAAATGGGCTGAAAGTATAAGGTTGGAAAAGGAAACTCCACGCAAATAGTAAACAGAAAAGAGCAGGGGTAGCTATACTAATATCAGACAAAACAGACTTTAAATGCAAAAAAAGTGATAAAAGATATGGAAGGCCATTATATATTAATACAAGGGATGATCCTCCAGGAAGATATAACAGTCATAAATATCTACGCACCTAACCAGGGTGCCCCAAAATATATGAGACAGACTCTGGCAAAACTGAAGGGAGAAATAGACATTTCTACAATAATCTTTGGAGACTTCAACACCCCTCTCACATCATTAGAACAACTAGACAGAAGATTAACAAGGAAACAGAGAACTTGAACAATATGATAAACAAGTTAGACCTAACAGACATATACAGAACACTGCATCCAAACTCAGCGGGTTATACATTCTTCTCAAGCGCCCATGGATCTTTCTCCAGGACAGAGCAAATGTTAGGTCAAAATACAGCTCTCAATAAATATAAAAAGATTGAAATTATACAAAGCACCTTCTCAGACCATAATGGAATGAAACTAGAAATCAATAACAGACAGGAAAAAAGTAAATTTGCAAATGTGTGGAGACTGAACAACACACTCCTAAATATTCGGTGGGTCAAAGAAGAAATTGCAAGTGAAATCAGTAAATATATTGAGACAAATGAAAATGAGAACACAACATATCAAAACTTATGGGATTCGGCGAAGGCAGTCTTGAGAAGGAAATGTACAGCCCTAAATGCCTATATTAAAAAACAAGAAAGAGCTAAACTCAAAGATTTAACTGAACAACCAGAGAAACTAGAAAAAGAACAGCAAACCAATCCCAAAGCAAAAAGAAGGAAAGAAATAATAAAGATTAGAGCAGAAATAAATGAAAATGAGAACAGAAAAACAATAGAGAAAATCAACAAAACCAAAAGCTGGTTCTTTGAGAAGATCAATAAAATTGACAAAACCCTAGCTACACTAACAAAGAAAAAAAGAGAGAAGATGCAAATAAATACAATCGAAAATGAAAGGGGGGAAGTTACAAATGATGTCACAGAAATAAAAAGAATCATAAGAGGATATTATGAGAAACTATATGCCAACAAACTAGACAACTAGATGAAATGGACAAATTTCTAGAAACACACAACCAACCTACACTGACGCTACAAGAAATGCAAAAACTTAGACCAATCAAAATTAAGGAGATTGAATCCGTCGTCAAAAATCTCCTAGCAAAGAAAAGTCCAAGACCAGATGGCTTCACAGGTGAATTCTACCAAGTATTTCAAAAAGAATTAACACCAATCCTGTTAAAACTCTTCCAAAAAATTGAAGAGGAGGGAAAATTACCCAACACATTTTATGAAGCCAACACACCCTAATACCAAAGCCAGATAAAGATTCCACAAGAAAAGAAAATTACAGACAAATCTCTCTAATGAACATAGATGCAAAAATTCTCAACAAAATACTTGCAAGTCGAATCCAACAGCATATCAAAAGACTTATACATCACGACCAAGTGGGATTTATTCCTGGTATGCAAGGCTGGTTCAACATAAGAAAACCAATCAATGTAATACACCACATTAACAAATCAAAGGAAAAAAACCACATGATCATCTCAATAGATGCAGAAAAGGCATTCGACAAAATCCAACATCCTTTTTTGATAAAAACACTTCAAAAGAGAGGAATAAAAGGAATATTCCTCAATATGATAAAAGGCATATATGAAAAACTCACAGCCAACATCATACTCAATGAGGAAAGGTTGAAAGCTTTCCCCCTAAGATTAGGAACAAGACAAGGATGCCCACTGTCACCATTGTTATTCAACATTGTACTAGAAGTTCTAGCTAGGGCAATTAGAACAAGACAAAAAAATTAAAGGCGTCCAAATAGGAAAAGAGGAAGTAAAACTCTCACTGTTTGCAGATGACATGATGATCCTGTTTTTAGAAAATCCTGACATATCCACAACAAAGCTACTTGAACTAATAAATGAGTTCAGCAAAGTGGAAGGATACAAGATCAACACACAAAAATCAGTAATGTTTTTGTACACTAGTACTGAACAACCTGAGTTGGAAATCAGGAGGAAAATTCCATTAGCAACAAAAAGACTCAAATATCTAGGAGTTAATTTAACTAAAGAAGTACAGGACCTATATGCAGAAAACTACAAAACAATGCTAAAAGAAATTTAAAAAGTCCTAAACAAATGGAAAGACATTCTGTGTTCATGGATTGGAAGACTAAATATCGTGAAGATGTCAATCTTGCCCAAACTGATTTATAGCTTCAATGCAATACCAATCAAAATCCCAACAGCTTACTTTACAGAATTAGAGAAGGCAATTATCAAATTCATCTGGAAGTGTAAGTGTACCCAAATAGCCAAAAGCATTCTAAAAAAGATGCGTAATGTGGGAGAAATTTCACTGCCTGACCTTGAAACATATTACAAATCTACAGTGGTCAAAACAGCATGGTACTGGCATAAAGATAGACACATCGATCAGTGGAATAGAATTGAGAACCCAGAAATATACCCTCACCTATACAGTCAACTGGTTTTTGACAAACCTACCAAGCCCACGCTAACGGGAAAAAAGTCTCTTCAACAAATGGTGTTGGGAGAACTGGATATCTATAACCAAAAGAATGAAAGAGGACCCCTATCTCACCCCCTATACAAGAATCAACTCAAAATGGATCAAAGGTCTAAATATAAAAGCCAAGACCATAAAACTACTAGAAGAAAATGTAGGGAAACATCTTCAAGACCTTGGAGTAGGTGGTGGTTTCTTGGACTTCACACCCAAAGCACGTGCAACAAAAGAAAAAATAGATAAATGGGACCTCCTCAAAATTAAACACTTTTGCTCTTCACAGGACTTTGTCAAAAGGGTGAAAAGGCAGCCAACTCAATGAGAAAAAATATTTGGAAATGACATATCTGATAAGGGTTTAATATCCAGGATATATATATATATATAAAGGGATGTTACAACTCAACAATAAAAAGACAAACGACCCAATTAAAAAATGGGTGAAAGTCTTGAATAGACATTTCTCCAAAGAAGAAATAGAAATGGCAAAAAAAACCCACCAACAACACATGAAGAAATGCTCAACATCACTCATGATTAGGGAAATGCAAATCAAAACTACAATGAGATATCATTTCATACCTCTCAGAATGGCCACTATTAAAAAGACAGAGAACTACAATGTTGGAGAGGATGTGGAGATATAGGAACACTTCTTCACTGTTGGTGGGAATGCAGAATGGTACAACCACTATGGAAGACTGTTTGGCAGTTCCTAAAGAGGTTGAATATAGAATTGCCACGTGACCCTGCAATACCAGTACTGGGTATATATACCCAGAAGAACTGAGAGCAGTGACACGAACAGACATCTGCACACCGATGTTCATAGCAACATTATTCACCATTGCCAAAAGTTGGAAACAACCCAGGTGTCCATCAACAGAAGAATGGATAAACAAACTGTGGTCTATTCACATGATGGAATATTATGCAGCTCTAAGAAGAAATGAAGTTGTAAAGCATATGGCAACATGGATGAACGTGGAGGACATTATGTTGAGTGAAGCAAGCCAGACACAAAAGGGCAAATACTGTATGAATGCGTTACTATGAACCAAATATATTGTGTAACATATTGTTTGATTAAAAAAAAATTATATGTATCTATTACATTTAATTGAGAAATGTATATATTTATTTATCTGTGTTTCCTTTTTAGTTTTTCATTGTTTATAGTTTCAATTATTAAATGTACAGAATAAAGTTAAAAAAAAAAAAAAAGAAAGAAGACATAAACAAATGGAAAGACATTCCATGTTCATTGATTGGATGACTAAATATCACAATGATGTCAATCCAACCCAACTGACTTATAGATTCAATGCAATACCAATCAATATTTCAACAGCCTACTTTACAGAAATAAAAAAGCCATTAGTAATTTATTTGGAAGGGAAAGGGCACCAAATAGGCAAAAGCATTCTGAAAAAGAGGAGCATTTGGGATGAATTTCACTGCCTGTACTTGTAACATACTACAAAGTGGTCAAAACAGCATTGTGAAAGTTTGGAAAAAGATATTCCACACAAATAGTAACCAAAAAAAGATCTGGAGTAGCAATACTAATATCGGACAAAATAGATTTTAAATCAAAACTGTTATACGGGATGAAGAAGGTCATTATATGTTAATAAAGGAGGCAATTTACAAAGAAGAAATAAATATGGCAAATATTCATATACCTAGAAAATATGCATACACAAGAAAATCATTAGCATAATAAACAACATTAATAAATTGAAGATGAAAAATCACATGATCCTCTCCATTGATGCAGAAAAAGCATTTAACAAACTACAGCATCTTTTCTTGATAAAAACACTCCAAAAGATAGGAAAAGAAAGAAGTTTCAATATGGTAAAGTGCGTATATGAAAACCTACAACTAGCATTGTACTCCATGATGAAAAGTCTGACATCAGGAACAAGACAAGGATGCCCACTATCACCAGTGTTATTCAATATTGTGCTAGAAGTTCTTGCTGGAGGAATTAGGCTAGATAAAGAAATAAAAGGCACCCAAATAGAAAAGGAAGAAGTAAAACTTTAGCTTTTGGATTATGCTATGATCATATATCTAGAAAATCCTGAAAAATCCACAACAAAGCTACTATAACTTAAAGACAAGTTCATCAAAGTGGTGGGATGCAATATTAATATGCAAAAATCAATAGTATTTCTATAATTTACTGATGAGCAATCTGAGGAAGAAATCAGAAAAAAAATCCATTTATAATAGTGACTAAAAGAAAAATTTTTATGAATAAACTTAACTAAGGACATAAAGGACCAGTATTGAGAAAATTACAAAACATTGATAAAGGAACTGAAGAAGACTTAAATAAATGGAAGGACATTCCATGTTCATGGCCCGGAAGATGAAATATGGTTAAAATGTCAATTCTACTCAAACTGATTTACAGATTCAACGTAATCCCAATAAAATTTCCAAAAGCCTTTATTGCAGAAATGGAAAAGCCAATTATCAAATTTATTTGGAAGGGTAAGGGACTCTGGATATACAAAAAAATGTATTAAAAAAGAAGAATAAAGTTGGAGGACTCTTACTTCCATACTTTAAAGCATATTACTTAACTACAGTGGTAAAAACAGCATGGTACTGGCATAAAGATAGATAGATGGATCAGTGGAACTAAATTGAGAACTCAGAAATAGACCGATGGTCTCGTGGTTTTTGACAACACTATTAAGCCCATCCAGCTGGGCCAAAACAGTCTATTCAAAAAATGGTGCTAGGAGAACTGGATATCCATATCCAAAAGAAAAAAAGAGGTCCCCTACCTCACACTTTAGATAAAAATTCACTCAAAATGGATTAAAGACCTAACTATAAAAGCTACAACCATAAAACTCCTAGAAGAAAATGTAGGAAAACATTTTCAAGATCATGTGGTACGCAGTAGTTTCTTAAACCTTACATCCAAAGAATGAGGAACAAAGGAAAAATAGATAAATGGGACTTCCTCAAAATTAAACACTTTTATTCTTCAAAAGACTTTGTCAAGAAAGTAAAAGACAGCTACTTAATGGGAGAAAATATTTGGAAACCACATATCCAATAAGGGTTTGATATCCATGTTATATAAAGTGACCATACAACTCAATGATAAAAAGACAAGCTGCCGAATTGAAAAAATGGGCAAAAGACATCAAAAGACATTTCTCCATTTTTGTATTTTTGGAAATACAAATATTGAAAAAGCACAGGAAAAAAATGCTCAACATCACAAGCTCTTAGGGAAAGCTGATCAAAACTATAATAAGATACCATTTCACGCCTTAAAGAATGGCCATTATTTAAAATAAAATAAAATAAAATAAAAAAAAACGGAAAACCTCAACTGCTGGAAAGGAGGTGGAGAAACAGGAACACTCCTTCACTGTTGATGGGAATGGAGAATGGTGCAGCCTCTGTGGAAGACAGTTTGGCAATACCTCAAGAAGCTGAATATAGGACTTCCATATGCTCCAGCTATCCTGCTACTAGATATACCTTCAAAAGAATTGAAAGCAAGGGCATAAACTGACGTTTGCACACTGATGTTCATAGCAGCATTATTGACAATTGCTAAAATATGGACAGCCCAAGTGTCCATCAAGCAATGAATGGATAACAAAATGTAGCATATGCACTCAATGCAATACTACTCACCTGTAAGAAGAAATGAAATTGGGATGCATATGACAAAATGGATGAATGTAGAGGATATTATGGTGAGTGAAAAAAGCCAGACAAAAAAGGACAATTATTGTATGGTCTCACTAATATGAACTATATACAATGAATAAACTCATGGAGGTAAACTCTGGAGGATAAGTTACTAGGAGATAGAAGGGGGGTTGAGAATGGGAGCTGATGCTTAATGTATGTAGCATTATTATTATTATTATTATTTTGGCTTAAACAATGGGAATTTATTATGTAGCATTATTAATAAGGTTAAATGTAAAAGTGTGGAAATGAATAGAGTTGAGAGTAACACATTATAATGAGCATAATTAACACTGCTGATTTATAAATGTGATTGTGGCTGAAATGGGTAGTATGTGGAAGTAAACATCACTTGAAAGGGAACTAGAGAATAATCTAGGGTATGTACAACAGTGATCTCGGTGGTAGATGAAGATTGTGGTTAATAAAATAATATAAGAATGCTCTATTTCATAAAGTGCTAAGAATATGGTGCTACATAAGAAAATTACAACTAATGAAACTTATGGGCAATAGTAATATTGTAATATTTTGCATCAATGGTAACAAGTTAATTTTTCAGTACTAAGGGACAAAAATAACGGATATAAGGGGATATGGGTTTTTACCTTCTGGAGTAATGAAAACGTTCTAAAATTGACCAAGCTGATGACAGCACAACTCTGTGATGAAAATGAAAGCCACTGAGTGTACACTTTGAATGGATTGTACAAAGCATGGGACAGCATAACACAGGGAATCCAATGGTGGTTGATGGACTGTAGGTAGCAAGACAAATATGGGAATGTTTTCTCCTGAACAATAACAAATATATAATATTAATATAGGCTATTAATAATTGGGTGGGTTGAGGGGAAAATACAACAAATGTAAGTTTTGGGCTACAGTTCGTAGTAATATTTTGACATGCTCTTTCAAAATTTCTAACAAATGTTTCACAACAATTCGAATTGTTTGTGGTAGGCAGATGTATGGGAGCCTTTTATGATTATATGCATGCTTGTTTTATAAATTCACAAATTTTAGTATTCGTTTATTTTTTATGTATGTTCATGTATGAATGACATACTTCAATAAAATTTTATTTTAAAATCCTGTGAAATATGAATATGGATAATATTGCATATATGACTGTTTTTCTTAGAAACTGAACAAATGTACATTAATGTTACAAGATGTTAATATCAGGTAAAAATATAACCAAAGCAAAATATTGACAGTAGCATATAATAAAATATTGATAATCATCCATTGAGGGTAAAAAAAGGAAATATACTAAGTGAAAGAAACTGGACAAAAGTGACTCCATATTGTTTGACTCCATCTATACAAAATATAAATATAAATAAATAGACCTAAACAAATAGTAGCTTTGTAAGCAGGGGAAGCATAGAGATTGAGAGGTGATTATTAAGGGGTAGAGGTTTTTATGTTTGTCTGTATTTTGTCTAATTGTATTATTATTGGAACAATGAAAATGCTGTAATAATAAATCAAGTGATGAACATACCATGTGATTATACCAAATACTATAGGTTGTACACTTTGGATAGACTGTATACTTTATTAATATGTATCAATAAAATTGATTTTAAAAGAACACAATGAAAAATAAAAGAATATCCTTATTGATAATTATATTGACCTTATCATCCTTCACTATTTTAGAGAACAAGTCTTCCCATTCTTAAAAGAACTAAGGTTTACTTGTTCTTTCTTTTAAAAAAAAACTCATGCTAACTCCTAATCAGTTTTAAAATCTTCTATTGTAATTTGGTTAAATATTGTTTCAAGTGATCCATTTTCCTATTGAACAAAACATGCAAACCTGATGAATCTTGATATATTGCTTTCTCAAAATCAAACCCTAAATGACATCTTATTGATTTCAAACTATCTTTGGGTTTTTCTAGAAGGCCCCTGGAAAATCATGAAGGATATGTTCTTTCATTTTGTAACAAGAGAAGTACTAGAAATAATTAGGTCTATTCAATATGATACCAGTTGCATTGAAAATATTGTCAAATTAAATTGGATTTTCAGGTTGAAGGAAAATGATACCCAACAGAAACTGAGATTTTCAGAAAGAAATGAGGATTTCTGAAAATAGTAAATATGTGGGTAAATATAAAAGAGATTTCTCTTGTTTGTTGTTTTTTCTGGTGAGGAGTAGATCTTTAAAATTTAATTCACTGTTTAAGCTGAAAAAGAATACCAAATATAGTGGAATTTATAATATATTTATAAGTAAATCACATAAAGTCAATAACACAAAGGATGGCAACGAGTCCTAATCAAAGAGTAAAGGGCCAAGAATTGTAAAGACAATTCTGAAGAAGGAGAAAGGGGGAACCCATCAGATATGAGGTAAAGGCTGGGAAAGGAAAAGCAAGGTGACCCTTGATTAGATTTCTTTCGGGTTTTTGATGGGATTCTGGCAGTGAGGTGTGGCACAGGTTGAGTCTCCACCTCTTGCTGGAATCTTATATAAACTGAGAACTGAAAGCAGGAACAAAGATGGTTTGGCAGTTCTTCAGAACCTAAATATAGAATTGCCATATGATCCAGCAATCCCATGCTGAGTATATACCCAGAAGAAATGAAAGCAGGGACATGAACAGATACATGCACAGCAATGTTCACAGTGGCATTATTCACTATTGCCAAAAGTTATAAGCAATCCAAGTGTCCATCAACAGATGAATGGATAAGTAAATTATGGTATATACATACAATGGAATATTATGAAGCCGTAAGAAGGAATGAAGTATTGACACACACGTCAACATGGATGAATCTTGAAGGCCTTATGTTGAGTGAAGTAAGGCAGTCATTAAAGGACAAATACTGCATGACTTCACTGATATGGTGTAAGCATATTGAACAGACTCATAGAGCTAGAGTCTGAAAGATAGGTTATCAGGAGACAGAAAGGGAGTAGAGTGTGGTGAGCTGATGCTCAATATGGGCAAAACCCAGGATAAAGTGGAAGGGGGTGGTCTGGCAGTGGATAGGGGTGATGGTGGTGCATGAATGTGAGTGGGGTCAATGGTGCTGGAGTGTGAGGGTGAGCAGGGTGGGGGTGGGTTAGACTATCCATGGAACTGAAAGGTAGGCTGGAGGAAGGAACACGTGAACTTTGGGGATTTTCAGGTCTCAATGAGTAGAGACCCACACAATAAACAAGAAAATATTAAACTCCCATCCTGGGTAGTCCTGCTACATTCGCAAATAGAGGGCAAGAATCTCTCGAGTACATGGGCAGTGCCTAATAAAATAAAACAGACTAGTATGTCAAGCCCTCAATATTAATGCATGTAACTATGAATCTTCTTCTTCAAAAACTGATAGTGGTTATTATAGGTTACAAGGAGAAGGAGAGGGAAGAAGAGGAGGAACATAAAGCATTTACAGGGCATTGGGATTGCTCTGCACGATTTTGCAATGCCGGATACAGGTCATTATACATTGTGACAAACTTATAAAAGTATAAGCTGCAAATTGTAAACCATAATGTAAACCATTGACCAGGGTTATTACCAATGCTTCAATATTTTTCATCAATTGTAACAAATGTACCATACTCATGTAAGATGTTACTAAAAAGGGAAAGTGTGAGAGGGGGAGGGGGTTTATATGGAAATCCCCTATATTTTCTGGGTGACTTTTCTGTGGCCTAAACCTTCTTTGAAAATAAAGAAAAAAACAAATAAGACACCAGGGGAACATACAGAAGAAATTGTCAATATACTTAAAAGATAACAGAACTAATGGTGATGAAAGACACAATGCAAAATAAAATGTTTTTGGCTTGGTTTTGGATTGCAGAAAGGTTGCAGCTGTGGCAGGGGATGATCACTGGTGCAGGTTGTTGTTGGTGGTGGGATGCATGGGAAGGGGTGCACCTGGGGAATACTTTTGAGGAATATGAATGTGTTCATATAGTCACGGAGTGCTGTCTTGCTCAGCGGAGAACTGTACAATAACAGATGGAATATTGAATTCCCTGCTACATTCTCTAATAGAGTGGGAAGAATTTCAAGAGTACATGGGCAGTGCCTAGTGAAGGAGGAGAGACCAATACTCCAGGCCCTTGATATTGATGCTTGTACTTAAGTATGTTGTTCTTGTGAAATTCAAACTTAGCCTACTCATATATATTGCCTAAGAATTAACTCCTGAAAGGCTCCTTGTTGCTCAAATGTGGCCTCTCTCTGAGCCAAACTCAGAATAAAAGTTCACTGCCTTCCCCCTGGTGTGGGACGTGACTCCCACTGATGGGCCTCCCTGGCTCAGAGGGATTATTACCAAGCGCCAACTAGGGGTGCATTTGGAAAAAGACTTTGACCAAAATGGGGAAAATTTAAATACAAATGAGTTTTTATGGCTAAGAGATTTCAAAGTGAGTCATGAGGTCACTCCAGAGGTTACGCTTTATGCAGGTCTCAGGAAGATCTCACTGACTGCCACAGTAAACAGTACCTCAGGCAGGGGTGCTCCTGAGGGCTCTAGAAGATCTAGACACTGTAGGCATAGCAGACAACCCCAGGAAAGCCACACGCCATTGGTGGGCATTACCTTGGAATAACTGATACCCTATCTCCCCAATGTATCAGAGCTGGACTCATTTATAATTTTCCTACACTTGGTTCTTCTGCCCCTTTTATTTGAACCTATAATTAGCACTATACCTATTAAACATATGTCCCAGAGACTTAACTCTTTGGGCTGTTCATATGCCTGTTGTGTCCTGAATCTCCATGCAGTTGCAGCCAACACCGGACTCACCCAGGACAAGTAACAAAAGGATGATGATGGACAATGCCTATCCCCCAAAAAGAGGGCATCTACAACTGTGAGCAAGACCACACTAATGAAAGATGTTGTCAATGGGGAAAATGTGGGAGGGGGAGGGGGAGGGTATATTTTCAATATAATATCTACGTAATCTAAAGCTTCTTTAAAAATAAAGAAAAAATAATTTAAAAATGTGTTGGGAATAGTGTTCCATGATAAGAATATATGTCAGCACCATCATTTTGGATGGCTGCCTAGTATTTCACTGCATACATGTACCATAATTAATTTTTTTCCTAAGGTAAATATTTTTCTTCAATTTCATAATTTTTAATTGTACAGAAATGGGCACCTTGTGCATTCATCACACTTGTGAGATCCATTCCTTGGGATCCTTCCTAGAAGTTGGGTTGATGTGAGCAAGGGTACCCCCATTTTACTCTGTGATTCTAGACTCCTCCCAGGGGCAGCCCCAGTCCTCAGAGACATACTTGGTATGGAACAATCACTGATCCCAGGGAAGAACTGCTGGAAGGCCATTCCACATTCCAGGAAGCGCCCATTCTACAGGGACCCTTCTGACAAGAAAGACCCAGGGCAGCCTTCTAGCTAAATTAACTGTGAGAAATCAGGCAGAGGTTTGGTTCAACAGAAGAGTCATGACAGGCAGCACTCGGCCGGGACTAGCTCTCAGCCTCACATCTCAGGCTCCATCCAACTGTTGAGCATGAAAACTATTCCACTTCCATATGGAGCAGAGCATCTCTTCCAGGCCAGCGGGATCTCCAGCAGAGCCACTTAGAGCTTATTATGTCAAGAGCAAATGGCACCCGCAGATACAGGGCAGCAGAAATGACTAATGTGTCTTTCTGAAATGATTGTAGTTAATGCCAAATCTTTCTCTGCATTTTTTTTCTTCTGTCTGGATTAATCACTTTGATGTTAGGACAAGCCTAATATATACTTCAGATTTTTTCCCCTTTACCTTGTCATCCCAAAATCGTAAGTGTCTGGATACATATGTCTGGGCACATACCAAGCTTTGTCTGGATGGTGTCAGTACTTCCTGAGCACTCAAGGGCAACCTGGAAAATGACATCTACTGCCTGCCAGGCAATTAGTTAATATGTCCACGATCTTCAGGGGCATTAAGGGACGATATATTTCATTATGCATGTCTTTAAATGCAGGGGAAAATACTGAGAAACTTTTTGATTCAGAAGGAAAGTAAGGAAAATGACAGGCACAGAGCCATGTCTTGGATCCCTGTTTATTCCCATCTCTGGTTGGGGTCTCAGAACAGCCTAAAACGCAGGACCCAGGACCAACTCCCACCACCGGTGTGCTTGAGCCCACAGACACTGCAGGAGAGTGACACTCCTCAAATTGAACTTCTGCCCTCTATTGGTTCTTTTTTTTTTGAGGTACCAGGACCTGGGACTGAATCCGAGGCATCACATGTGGGAAGCTGGTGTTCAACCACCGAGCCAAATCAGCTCTCTTGAGTTGGATTTTTCGTTTCTTTTGCCTGATTTTTTTTTTTTTTTAGGAGGCCCCAGGATCCAAACCTGGGACCTTATATATGGGAGACAGGTGCTCAACTGGTTGAGCCACATCTGCT
>JAKSZT010053913.1:1417638-1442535 GCA_026826555.1 Tolypeutes matacus
CTCCTTAAATTGTGGCCAGATGCTCTTTTCCCCCAACTAAAGAAAAGGTGTTCTTATTGTTCTGAATAGGCCAAAGGACCGCCAGAAAACCTGGGATGTGATGTCATCAGTTTTTAAAGGCTAAATAGGGTTGAGTTCCATAAATGCAGGACTGAGGACCTGGCCCAGCTCTACCTGCTGACTCAGCCAGGAGCAAGCCCAGGCCCCAGGGATGTGAGGGCTGGAAGGACTGAAGGTAGACTTCTCTGGAAAGAAAGAAACCAGGATCAGGAGACCTGAACCTGCAGATATTAATAAGCCTTTCCATTTGCCTTATGATGTCATTTGTTAATATATGCCAACATTCATTATTAGCATTGTTTGTAAAAGATAGAAGAGTCACCTTTAGGACTGACCAGCTTACATAAGGATTTAAAGATAAGAAAATGCTTTTGTCTCTTTCTAACTAGTGTGAAAATGATGTTCCTTGTCAGACATCTACAGTTTGAATTTCTAACCACTAGGGGCTGACCTAACTCCACTAAAATCAACGATTTTCCAAACCATCGCTTTTGCCGATCCTGTTTCTATGGTGGACGATTACACTGTTTAAAAAATTCTAAGGTCTAGACGCATTATTCCCAACACTGAAGGGTCTCGATGTAGAAGAGAGGGAAATGTCACCTTTAGGTTCAAAGACAAGGGTCAGAATGGAAGAAGAAATAACAGAAACCAGAGAGATTATGAGAACCAGAAGGATATCAAAAGTCCTAGATGAGTGTATCAGAACCACCTGGGGAGCTCACCTGTCTACCCCCATCCCATCCCTTACTGAATCAGAATGCCCTGGGATAGGGTCTATTTAAAACCTCCCATGTGGGGAGGTGGCGCTCAATAGCTGGAGCTGCCTCTGCTCCTTGCTTGTTGGTTTTTGCTGGTTGTCTGCTGGTTAATTTTTGTTCGTTTGTTTGTTTTGCTCTACGTGTGCTTGTTGTCTGCTTGTTTCCTTTATGAGGCACTGGGAACCGAACCTAGGACCTCCCATGGGGAAGCAGGCACTCAACTGCCTGAGCCACATCAGTTCCCTCCAAGGTTGAATCTTAAGTGCAGTCAAGGTCAGAATGATTGTGCTAGCCTAACACTCATTTCAGAAAGGAGGAAAATGAGGCTCAAAGAGGGCAATCACTACCAATTTACTACTGGGTTAGTCCCAGGTGTCTTGAGTCTCCATCCAGTGCTGTACTGAGGAGATGACCCCTTCCAGTGTACCAGGTGTCACATATATGTTATCACCACTTACCACTTGCTAATTGGTTTCTGGCAGTCTTCTTGAATGATACAATGGATCCTTCTATGCAGTTCTTTGTCTTCTCTGGTTATCTATATAGGTTAAAAAAAAAACAAAACAGCTTATAAAGAAGTATTTTTTTTAAAAACAGCAATTGTGTCACCTAGACTCATAGGCTTTAGGATCGTTTCTGAGGACTTCATGATAATAATCATCCTTCCTATACCAACAACCTGATTTTTGATTCTTGGGGGACTGTCAAACCAGGTTTCCCTAAGCAGCTCACAGCTCTGTACTTGAGTAGGAGGTACTCTCTCTTAGGGCCCAGAAAAACTGGAATTCCATACTTTTAAGTACCCATTTTTGTATTAAACATTAATAATACATTCATATGTTATATAAATATTCAAAATTTCTTATTCATTAAAAATTTTGTTATTTGTTGTAATATTTTTGAGGGAGTCACAGTGATCAAAATCTCCCCTGGACTCCTTCCTCTTGTGTTTCATTAGTTTCTTCTATCTCCCAACCATAAAGAAAAATGAAAGAGAAAAAATTGTAAGAAAAAGTTAACAAGAGAGTAAATCCAGCCTACCCATCGAAACTTTGTTCTTGAAGGCAAACATAACCTCGTTCCTTTCTCAACCAGCTCAGGTAACAGGGAAGCAAAAACAAAGTGGGTTTCTCCTTCATGTTCAATCGTAAATCTAACAACAACAACAGCAACGATGAAAAAGGAACATAAAGAGAAAAAGGAAAAAAAAAGAAGGAAGTCTGACTACAATTCATAATTCATGGAGAAAGTGTTCCAGTCCTACTACACCTTGGCCCTAGACTGTTGCCTGAGGCAGGATGTTCCACAGGAAGGGCTGCTTTCTACAAGCCAGAGGGAGGGAAACCCCAGCATGAGTTTCTCCAGCCTCATGGGAGACAGCCAACTCCCACCAGGCCTTCCCCATACCAGAAGGGGAGAACTGCACTCCTTAACCTTATAGAGATTTGAATATGCCTTTCAAAACAATATCCGTTTGAATTCTTTCAAAACAAAACACATTCAAATTCAAATTTAAATTTCAAAGTCTTTCTAACAGAAAATTATTCACTCACATAGGAAGCAAGTTATTAGAATAGTATTTAAAACACATTCTAATATATATTTTTTAACTTCCTAAACTAGGGAATCACTAAAGTAAATCACCTTCAAGGAAAAATCCTGTTAAAGAAGGCTTCCCTTCAGGAAATGCAGCGACTTCAGGGACACCTTAGGAATTTGATCTGTCTTCACAAGAATCATGCATAACTGAAATGTTATCAATATCACTGGCCCCAAGCAAGTCTGTTTCATCTTGGCTCCCCTAATGTTCTAGAAATGAGTGAGAGGAGAACTTTTAAGTCTATAAACATGGCACAAACAACACATATTCCTGGTGGGAGTGTCACTTGGTACAGTCTTTTGGGAGGCCAAGCAGACTGTGTCAAACAAAACATTACAAGTACATACCCTTTTCTCCAACCACACCTCTTTTAAGAGTTAATCTTATAGAAATATTTATATAACTGACAAAGATAGTTGTTCAATATAGCCATAACAACATTATTTGTGACAGCAAAAAGTTGAAAATAATCAAAATGTCCATCAAGTAAAAAACGGTTAAAAAACTTATGGTGAGGATTGTGAGAAGATGGTGATGATTAACAGGCAGAGCTGAATGCTCTCACAAAAACAATGGAGAAAGAGCCAAAAGCTGTCTGAGGGACCTTCTTTGGGGGTCAGAAGACCAGGACAGTGCTACACAACTCCCAGGGGGCTGAGGGACAGAGAGACAAAGAAGCCAAAACAACAAACTTGAGTTACCAAGCCCTGATGGTGGCTGTGAAAGGCTCCCCTCCCCCACCTCTAAGATTCTAAACTGGGGTAAAACACCTGGCTCACTGTAGCCAATTGAGAGGGGAAGAGACATCTTCCTCCTCATCAGCTATTTCAAGGGGAAAGCGAGGGGAGGTCCAGGTGCTTTTCTTCAGAGAATTTGGCCAGCAGAGCCTGCTTTGAAGCTCTGCTCTGGAGATTCAACACAGAAACACAGGAAAGCAGAGAATGGAAAACCTCTGTGGAAAGGTGTGCTGACGATCACCATCTTCTGGCCATTCTGGAAATTGCATGGACAAAAACAGTTCATGCTCTTTGTATACAACCCCTGCGACTAGGGAGTCCTCAGCCCGATTTTGAAAACTTAAGGTAGGCAGTTTTAAAGACTGAAAATAAGTTGAACCAAATATCAAAGAAGAGGTGTGAAGAAAAAAATATACGCAAGAGAGAGAAATTGTTCATTAGAGTAAATTCACCAACATATTCAGATGCCTAGACATTAGCAAATAATTACAAGCTATACTAGGAAACAGGAAGAGATGGCCCAGCCAAAAGAACAAACCAAATATCCTAAAGAGATACAGCATTTAAGACAATTAATCGGTGATAATTACACAACTTTCATAATCACTTCAAGAAATTTTAGAAAATATGACCAAAGAAATAAAGGATATTAAAAAGACACTGGGATGGGGACGGATGTGGCTCAAATGGTTGGGCGTCCGTCTCCCATATGGAGGGACCCGGATTTGATACCCGGGACCTCCCGGTAAAAAAAAAAAAAAAAAAAAAAAAAAGACACTGGGAGAGCAGAAAGAAAAACTTGAAAGCCTGCAAAGAAAAGTAACAGACCTTATAGGAAGGAAAGACAAGATGGATGAGATTAAAAATATATTAGAAGCATGTAAGAGCAGATTTGAATTGCTTGAAGGCAGAATTGGTGACTTCAAAGACAGAACATCTGAACTTGAAAAGAAAGTAGAACAGAAAGAGAAGAGATTGGAAAAAGTGGAACACAGTCTCAGAGAATTGAATGACAACGTGAAATGCACAAACATTCACATTAACGGTGTCCCAGAAGGAGAAGAGAATGGAAAAGGGGCAGAAAGAATATTTGAGGAAATAATGACCGAAAACTTCCCAACACTTACAAAGGATATAAATATCAATACCCAAGAAGAACAAGGCACCCCAAACAGAATACATCCAAATAGACCTTCTCCAAGACACCTACTATACAGAATGACAAATATCAGAGATAGAGGATTCTGAAAGCAGCAAGAGAAAAACAAAGCATCACATACAAGGGAAACTTGATAAGATTAACTGCCGACCTCTCCTCAGAAACCACAGAGGAGAGAAGTGGTATGATGTATTTAAGGTATAAAAGAGAAAAACTGCCAGCCAAGAATTCTGTATCTGGCAAAGCTCTCTTTTGATAATGAGGGTGAGTTCAATGTCTTAACAAACAAAAATGGATAGAATATGTTACCAAAAGACCAGATTTACAAGACATACTAAAGGGGGGTGCTGCAGCCTGAAAGGTAAAAACAAGGGTGAGCGATTTGGAGAAGAGTTTAGAAATGAAGCTTATTAGGAGGGTAAACTAAAGGACAAGACAGAAAATAGAATATTTGACAAGAGAGAACCGAAGGACAAAATGGATGAAGTAAGTAATGCCTTTACAGTAATAACACAGAATGTTAATGGATTGAACTCCCCAAACAAAAGACAGACTGATAGAATGGATAAAAAAATATGAGCCATCTATATGTTGTCTACAAGAGACCCAACTGAGACATAAGGACACAACCAGGTTAAAAGTGAAAGGTTGGAAAAAGATATTCCATGCAAGTGGTAACCAAAAAAGAGCTGGAGTAGACTAGATAAATGTAAAATAACAATAATATAGTATATGTACAATAATTACTCAGTGCAACTGGCAAGTTTTTCCTGTGATCAACATTCTATAATTTGCTTCATACAAAATAAACACATGCTTTTAATTGAGAAGGACTGGAGAAGAGATATATTTTTGGATATTTCATTTTTCTTTAAACCTTTCTTATTCATACGCTAAAATAATCTATCTGTATCAATAATGACTTAGCATGACTACTGTTGAACAAGATTTTGAGGTTTTCTGCCTCATAAAATTATGAGTTGGCAAATTGTTATCTGCTGTAATTCATTCCAATAAGATGTGAAGAATTCCAAAATAGGAATTTGATTATCTAGAAAGAATCATGGCCTAAAGGGAAATTAAATAACTAAGCCAATAATTTATTTCATTCTTAAAGATTATTATGTCCAATAATTAGAGGTGTAATATAAAAATTAGAATAATGTTATAATTAATTTCTATTATATTTGAATTATTATTTACATTTATAAATGTTTGTTGCTATGCTATTTTTTCTTAATTGATTATAATAAACCTAATGTGGCTTTGAACTCTCTTTGAAAATTTGTAATTTCTTTCAAACTATTTTTTAAATTTATTTTACAATTTTAATATAGAGGACTTTCAACATCTAAAAAAATGCCACTGATTATACACTTTGGATAGATCATATGGTATGTGAATATATCTCAATGAAACTGCTTAATAAACAAATAAATAATTGTGTAAGAACAGCCAGAAATAGCAGCTATGTATAGTAGCAGAAAGAGAGAGGACAGGTGAGGAATTTCCTTGTTTTTTTGTCTGTTTTTTATTATTATTATTGGAATAATGAAAATGCTTTAATAATGATTGAAATGCTGAACGCACAATAGGTGATTATACCAAATAGCATTGGTTGTACACTTTGGAAAAATTGTATGATTTATTAATATGTATAAATAAAATTGATTTGTTAAAAAAAAAACTTATGGTAAGTATCCATAAAATGGAATACCATACAGATGCTTTTTTTAAAAAAAGGTAGATTTAGAAATAGCAACATGGAAAGACGACCATATTGCTATTCTAGTACCACAAAAATTGTTGAGCATTAAATAAAGCAGTGGTTCTCAACTGTCCCAGGGGACAATTGGTTATATAGGAGCCATTTTGAGTTGTCACAACTGGGGGACTGCTACTGGCTTCTAGTAGGTGAAGGCCAGGGATCCTGCTAAACACCCTACAGTGCAAGACAGTCCCCAACAACAAAGAATATTCAGGCCCCGAATGCCAATAGATTTGACATTCAAAACTCTTTTAATTTTTTAAGATTTATTTTATTTAATTTCTTCTCACCCCACCTGGGGGAGGTGCATAATTGCTTGAGCCGCCTCCACTCCCTGCTTGTTGTGTCTCTCATTGTGTTTCCTTGTTGTGTCTCTTCGTTGCACCATCTTGTTGTGTCATCTTCTTGCATCAGCTCCCAGCGCCAGCCGGCTGTCTTGCTCATCTTCTTTAAGAGGCACCGGGAACCAAACATGGAACCTCCCATATGGTAGGCAGGCACCCAACTGCTTGAGCCACATCCACTTCCCTGAAAACTCTTGATTTAAAGGATAATCATATGTTTGAAAAAGAAAAAAGCCAAAGGAAAATATGAATAAAAATGTGCATTTATAAATGGATAGACAAATATCTACAAGGATATATGGTTAAAAGTGGTACCTTAAAGAAATACAAGGGCAGATTTTCACATCTTTATAGCCTTACACATGGCATCATCTTTCATGATCGATTTTTTAAAATAATAAATTAGTGTTTTTTTTAAAAAAATAAACTTTTTAATATGAAGGAAAACCAAATACATTGCAGGTCTTTATATATTTATCAAAACTAACTTTATTGAAAAACAAGTCCCTTTTTTGGTAGCAGCTGTATAGCAATCTTAGATACACTATGAATTGATTGGAAATGGTAAAATTCTTCAAAATCCACCTGCAGGAAGAGGAGAATTAAAAACTAGAAGAAAAGAAATAAGACTGACAGTCCCACTTTGTAGCACCCGAGAGCAACAGTATAAGGAATTAGCCTGACAGGTTTTTCATCTCCTGAGTCAAAAAGATCCATGTAGGCACCAACCTAGGAAAAATGGTATTTAAGGGGAACTGGGAAATTTGCTATGCCAGAATCATGCTGGATAATTGTCCTACAACTTACCTAAGATTTTCCATTTTTTATTTTTGTTGATCATTACAATGTGAAGTGGAATTGTTGGACATTCTTTGGTTTAAAAAAATAAAAACCTAACACTGAATAAATATTAACTCCTTTCTTCACTGAAATTGTGGCTATCTACATCTCTTCCTAAGGACTTTTACACATATTGAAATAATTTAGAGATTCTATCACTGTAACAGATATCAAATAGACTCCTTGATTTAAATGGAGAATGGGGGTAAAGAGCCATGAACAGACCCGTCAAAGGTGGGTCCAGGAGGCTGAAGGTGGAGAGAGGTCCTAGAGAAGAAAGAACATCAGCTAGAAGGAATCTTTGCTGCTATCAGTTTTCTATCTCTTCACTTTCAACATTTCTTCCCTTCCCTGAGACCTGGATGCCCAGAGAAGGTACCAGGTCACCCAATTTCTTATTCCCAAGATGGTTTTGACTGAACATATGAAGGAAACCAGGTTACTAGCCACAACCTCCATGGTTAGCTGGACTGTGTGCTTCTTGAGCCAGGGACTTTGAATTTCATCTCAGTTACCTCCTCCCTGGCACACAGTGCAGACCAATAGGCATTAATTCCCCATTAAAGGCTGTATCCTTCTTGTCATTCCATTGAGATTTTCAGTTCTCTCCATAAACTAAGAAAATGGTGACCAAACAATGAGCCTTCAAGATGGAGAGCCATTCTCAATGTGACAGAAATTTGTTAGGATATCAAGTCGGACAGAGCTCCAAAGAAATGCGGAAAGTTTCCGCAAAAATGTTTGAAGGCAAAGTCCTAGCTCTAATGAAAGGGAGGTAAGAAAGCTGTCTGGGAAAGCACCCACAGATGCTGAAAAAGAGTGTGGTGGTGATGTGCTCATGACATTTTCTTAAAGTGATAGGGAGAGGAAAGAAACCCCACAACTGGTCTCAAGTGTTGACAATTCCATTCCTAAAGAAACTCTCTCTTTGTAGAGGAGGGCTCCAAAACAGGCATTTGTTAATCTAACTGAACATGAACATGTTCACCTGGGCTGAAGATGACAGTCTAACACTTAATTAAATTATGAGACTAAGTTTTTCTTTAAGAGAATAAGTGGGAGGGCCTGGTCAGTAGAGCATTAGGACCCAAAAGTTGATCAACATTCCAGGTTATGACAGCATTCATTCTCCTAAGGGAGAATAAGGTCAAGAAATATCGGATGATTCCCACAGACAGCACCGCATGTTTTGGTGTGTTTGGTAGAAACACCTAAATGGGTAATCTGCAGCCACGCATCTTTCATTCAGAGGGACTTAAGGCAAAGCTGTCTTTAATTTCACACACGGGTGCTCTTACTTAGGGGAAGCACAATTAACCCAATAGTCTCCTTCACAAACCTTTATAGCAACTTATCTTCATAATTCTAAGGAGAGTCGACTTCTTTACTCAATTTAGCATAAGGATCCTAAGGTTGAGTTTATTACATCTTTCACCAAGCTAAAAATAAATTGGAAACTAACTAGAAGTGACTGTTACCCGAGTATTACTGTCACTAAACGTGACTCCTGGTTATCCCCAGACCATACAAAAAGCCTGGTTCCTCCTCCCAGATTTCAGTAAGATCAAGTAGCATAAAGAGAGAGTGCTAGGCCTGGGAGATTAAAAGCACAAGTTTGAGCTGTGAACAAGGGGGTGATGGGTGCTCTTTTCTTTACAGAAAAGGTTCTCTGTAAATATAAACAGTCTGGGAAGTTTCCTATCCAAAACATCTGCCTCAGCTGCCCTTTGGACATATTTCCCTGGCCTGATTCTAGTCTCAAGGGTAAAGCCTCCAGTCATTTCTATCAATCAGTAGCTTTTTTTGGACTAAAATGGGATTTGTGTCTTTCTTTTGTTTTCTTATAGAGCAATGACAGACTCATCCAATTCAGGAAATTGAATTTGCTCACAAGCAAAAACAGCAATGGGCTGAATGTGCTAAGCCTTCTTGAACTACTCAGTGCCTCAGGTCAGGAATGGGTGGGTCTCTGAAATACATATAGACTTCATTCCCAGACAACCTCAGCATTCATCCAGCTATCAATGATAGTGGTTTTACAAATTCTGCTTACCACATTTCTGGATTGGATAAGAAGGGCCACTAAGGAAAAAAAAAAAAAAAAAAAAAAAAGGAGGGGGCATCTAAACCAGCTCTGCCACATTTCTAAACTATATTACAGTATCACAATTATTTTTATGTTAAGCTCATTCTGTATGACAAAAGAAAAAAGAACACAAAGTATCTAGGGTTTCATCCTCAAGATAGATATTTTTTATTTTTCCAGGATCTATTAAACAGAATTTAAGTTAGTGACACTGAACTATCCAACCAGCACAACGCAATGCAATAATTCACATTTAATTGAAAAATGGTTTCCAAACACAAAACAAATGTAGTCTCAAATTCATTTCCTTTCTAAAATACAACAATGGGAAGACACAAGTTTCTGTGTTAAGTATTTGAAAAAGATATTACTCCAAAAGTTCCCCTCTGATCATTTTCAATAGCAGAACCTTTTAGTCCTCAAAGAATCAAGTCTCTAGACTTAACACCATCATGGACAAGCTGCTTCAAATGAAGAATGTGGTTTTCACTAAATGTTAAAGTTTCCTTCTAAACATGCTGACAGAATCATTAGAAGTCCTAGGAGCCACTTTGGCATTGAGCCCCCTCTAAATGATTGCATGTGAAGTAGGTCAATCTTGCTGTCAACGGACAGCTGGAGAGCTGCACCTTTTAGAAGCCATTGTGGCAGAGAAACAGCCAGTTGTAATCCTTTCCACTAGGTCTTTCCTGAAATGGTGTCTCTGAACTCTGTGTATGACTCAGGGGTCACGGGGCACATGAGCCTGTTGCCAGGAAGGGATAATTAGGAGCACCAAGGAAACTAAGAAGCAGCAATCATGCCTATGAGGTCAGATGGTGCCTCAGCATCTGCTGCACCAGACTCATGAAGAACAACCTAACAAGGGTATTCACAGCAGCCCTGTTGGTGATGGTGAATGACTGGAAAACATCTAAACAGTCCAGCAATGGAGAACCTGGTTAAATCAATTTTAGTACATGTAACAAAAGATTGTTATATAATGGCAAAGCTCTATGAGCTGCAGTCAAATGATCTATAAGACAAATGCAAGGAAAAGCTAGGCACAGATTAGTGTTTTGTATGCTATCACTTGTATAAAAAAGAGAGGGATCAACCAGCAAGAATGTGGCTGAGTAAAGAGCTCCTGGAATCAGCTCCTGCTACAGGGCAATTGGTGATCACCCACAGCTATCTAGAGCACTTGTTTGGGGGGCTCCAGGAGGCCAGAAGTGCATCCTGCAACAACCTTGAAAGAATGGAAGGAGGAGACTGCCCATCTGCAGAGAAGATTCATAAGCAGAGCCCTCCACGCCCTGGAGGCCAGTGCCCATCCTCCACTGGAGGCACAAGCCACCTCGGAAGCTATTAAGTGGCTGGAACTGAAAGCTCCAATTCCCAAAAGAGAGGAGGAAGAGATGGTTGGGCACCAACTTCAGCTACTGATTAGTAAATTCTGCGGGCTAAAGTATAATCCTAAGAACAGTTAAAGTTTGAACCTGTCCAAGTCAGAAAGACGCTGGTGGCCACAATCTTAACTCTGCACCTGACAAGAGGGGAAGTAGGGCTGACTGAAAATCACAGTGCTGGTAGGGATTGGCTTCATTCCATCTAGATCAGATTTCTGCTCTAGCCTAAGCCCTAGGTCCACCTCGGGCAGGGAGGAAGCTGGGGGGAGCTGCGCCAGCCTCTCTGGGAAATTATCAGCCATGCTGCGGAGGCTGGTAATCATCATCCTACTTTGGCAGCGCAAGCCAACCCAGGAGCCATTTTGGGGCAGGAATTGAAAGCTCCATTTCCCAAAAATAGGGGAGGAAGAGACGGTTGGCCACTGATTTCAGCTACTGATTAGTAAATTCAGCTGGCTAAAGTATAACCCTAAGAACAGCTAAAGTTAGCCTGTCCAAGTCAAGAGGAGGCCGGAGGCCACCATTTTGAATCTACCCCCAGCACGAGGGGAAGCCGGGCTGACTTAAAATCACACTAACAGTAGAGACCGGTTTCTTTCACCCAGATTGGCTTGCAGCCCTAGCCTAGGCTTCAGCCCCAGTTCTAGCAGGGATGAAGCTGACAGGCCCTGCACCAGCCTATCCAGGTAACTGCAGGTATATTTAGCTGGCACAACTGTATAACTGGAAGTCTACCAGGGCAACTGCAGTCATCTTTGTCCTGCACTGCATAGATTGCTGCCCACAACTGCAGCTCCATCCCTGTCCCAGGGAGGGGAGAAAGAGGCATGAAGCTTCATCAGTCTCTGGGCAGCTATAGTCTAGGCCTGCATGAGCTGGATTATTCCACACAGCTGTGGCTCTGTCCCTACCCTTGGCAAAGGAGAAACTTCATTGGTATTTGGGGCAATGAAGGTAGCTTGAGCCTCCACAGCTTATAGCACCAACTACATCCTTGGCTCCTACTACAGAACCAGCAAGGAAGGAGGGCAGGAAGCCCTAAACTAAAGAGAAAAACTGCACCCAGAATAAATACTCTAGTAAGCCAGATGCCAAGAAACCATCAAAAAATTACAATCCGCAACAAGAAACAGGAAGATATGGCTTACTTAAAGGAACAAGATAAGCATCCAGATGACATAAAAGAGTTGAGACAACTAATCATAGATGTTCAAACAAGTTTTAATAAATTCAATGAGATGGCTAAAGAAATTAAGGATATTAAGAAGACACTGGATGAGCACAAAGAAGAATTTGAAAGTATACACAGAAAAACAGCATATCTTCTGGGAATGAAAGGTGCAATAAATGAAATAAAAAATACACTGGAATCATATAATAGCAGATTTGAAGAGGCAGAAGTAGGATTGGTGCGCTTGAAGAAATGGCCCCTGAAAGTGAACATACAAAAGAACAGATGAAGAAAAGATCAGAAAAACTTGAACAAGGTCTCAGGGAACTAAAGTACAGCAAGAGATGTGCAAACATATGTGTCATGGGTATCCCAGAAGGAAAAGAGAAGGGAAAGGGAGCAGAAGGAATATTTGAAAAAATAATGGTAGAAAATTTCCCAACCCTACTGAAGGACATAGATATCCATGTCCAAGAAGCACGACATACTCCCATCCGAAAAAATCCTAATAGAACAACTCCAAGACACATGCTAATGAGAATGTCAAATGCCAAAGACAGAGAATTCTGAGAGCAGCAAGAGAAAAGCAATGCATAATGTATAAGAGATATCCAATAAGATTAAGTGCTGATCTCTCACCAGAAACCATGGAGCAAGAAGACAGTGGTATGACATGGATTTAGGATACCACAAGAGAAAAACTTCCAGCCAAGAATCTTATATCTGGCAAGACTGTCTTTCAAAAATGAGGGCAAGTTTAGAATATTCACAGATAAACAGAAACTGAGAGGGTCTGTAACTAAGAGACCTGCTTTGCAGGAAATACTAAAGGATGTGCTACAGCCTGAAAAGTAAAGACAGGAGAGAGGCCTGGAAGAGAATCTAGAAAAGAAGATTATATCAATAAAAGTAACCAAAAGCATCAAAAGAGTGTCAAAAATAAAATATGACAGATAAAACCCAAATATTCAGACATAAACTTAATCAATGATTTAAAGTACTTGTATTCAGAAAACTACAACTCATTGTTAAAAGAAATTTTAAAAAGACCTAAATAATTGGAAGAATATTCCATGCTCATGGATGGAAAGACTAAGTATCATTAAGATGTCAATTCTACACAAATTGATAAACAGATTCAATGCAATCCCGATAAAAATCCCACCAGCATTTTTTAAATAAACGGAAAACATGATTATCAAATTTATTTGAAAAGGTAAGGGGTCCTGAATAGCCAGAAACATCTTAAAAAGGTAAAGCGAAGTTGGAAGACTCTCATTTCCAGACTTTAAGTAGTATTACCTAGCCACAGTGATAAAAACATCATGGTACTGGCATAAAGACAGACACATAGACCAATGGAACTGAATTAATAGTTAAAAAACAGACCCTCACATCTATGGTCAAGTGATTTTTGACTAGCCTGTCAAACCCACCCATCTCCAGCAGAACAGTTCCTTCAACAAATGGTGCTGAGAAAATTGGATATCCATAGCAAGAGAAGGAAAGAGGACCCCTATCTCACACCCTCTACAAAAATTAACTCAAATTAATCAATTACCTAAATATAAAAGAACCATAAAACTTCTAGAAGAAAATGTAGGAAATATCTTCAAGACCTGGTGGTAGGTGGTGGATTCTTAAAGGAGATAAGAGAAGGAATGAGATGGACTACTGGTATTTAATGTATGTAGAAGTTTTGATTAGCTTTACTGTAAAAGTGTGGAAATGTACAGAGTTGATGGTACCACATTATAGTAACAGCTGGTTTATAAATGGGAATGAGGCTGAGAAGCATAGTCTAGGGATGTAAATGGCAATTGAAATAAAGCTAGAGAATAATCTAGGGACTGAATAGCACAGTAAACCCAGAGGTGGATGAGAATAGTGGTTGATGGTACAGATGCAAGGGGGTCCTTTGTGAGCTAGAGCAGATGTACATCAGTATTTCAGGGTGGTGGGAATGTGGAGAAACATGGGAAAAATACAACCAGAGTGACCTATGGAGTGTGGTTAACAGTAATAATGTAATATTCTTGCATCTATACCAAAGATATACTGTGTTGATAATGGGGGAGTATGTAAAAAGTATGTCAAATGTACGCTGTGGACCTGGTAATAATTGGATGATACTATCTCATAATCTGTAACAAATATTCCACCAAGGTGTGGTGTGTTGATAGAGGGGTGTTTTGGGGAATTCTGCACATGTGCATGATTTTTTTTTAAGTTTACAAGTTCTGTCATAAAATATATTTAAAAAATAATAATAAGGGTGGGCTGGGGGAAAAATACACCAAATGTAAGATAAGGACTATAATTAGTAGTAAGATTTTGACAATATTCTTTCATAATTTGTTAACAAATGTCTCACAACAATGCAAGGTGTTGGGGGAGGGTTGATGTATGGGACCCCTGTATGATGTAATGAATGTTTGTTTCTTAAGTTCACAACTTTTACTATACACTTATTGTTTATGTATGTTCATGTATAAATGATATAAAAATAATAATAATAGGGTGGGTTGGGGGCAAATACTTTGGGGTTAGTAGAAATATTTTGAGGATGCTCTTTAATCATTAGTTAAAAATGTTTCACAACAAAGCAAGGTATTAGTGGTAGGGTGAGGTATGAGAGCCCTGTATGATGTTATGTATGTTTGTTTTGTAAGTTCACAACTATTACTATACACTTATTGTTTATGTATGTTCATGTATGAGTCATATACTTCAATAATTTTTTTTTTTAATTTTAAAAAAAGAGGGGGATACACCCACTTAGAGTTTAAATATGCACAGACTACCTCCAAAAGCATTTTCAAGAGACCAGTAGTGGTGTTCTATCTGGGGAAAGGACATGGGAAGATGGAAAGGAAACATACTTTTAACTATATACTTTCTGGGACCATTTGAATTTTTAAAAGATTTAATCATTCCTTTGCTCAAAAAATAATTACATACATGAGGCATACAGAAGGTAAAAGAACTTGCCAAGAGTCCCATGGTGAGTAAGTAGACAATTCAGGATTTGAACCCAGGCACACCCCAGCGTCTGGGCTCCTAATTCTTGGCTTGACTCCTGTGGTCACATTTGCAGCAGTGATGGGCCAAAACTTACCTCAGTGCCTCTTCTCTCTCTAGGGCTGCGCTGTGGAAAGGCTGGTCACAAACTCCCTGTAGATAACGGGCAGCTCAAGCATCCTTGTAATTTGAATCTTCCACACTGGATTGTCCACTTCATCTAACAAGCCATGAGGAAAAGGAGATACTACAGAAATTACACTCAAATGAGTTCTTCGCCATGTCCAAAAGGGTGCTAGGGAAACACTACAGGGAGCACTCAGTGTATTGCCTTCCATGTAGGAGCCAAGGGATTATTAGATGATCCTGTGGAAGGGAATACGATTCCATAAGCATCACAAGCTTTGCTAGGGAGTGGCATGGGATGAGGGGAAACTAGCAAGTGCAAAGGGCATCCCTCAGGATGTGGGTCTGTCATATTTCTGATTAGCTGTTACATTTCAAAGTTAACAGACTCAGTGATATTCAGGAAATCTCCATCATTTTGAAGAAAATGATTTCTTTGCCCAAATAGATGGACACTTGAAATCTCAAAGTATGTTAGAGACATATTTTGTTGCCCAAAATAAATTTCAACAACTATATATAGTAAATCATTTCTTTTGTTTCCCAATTCATAATTACCTCTCTTCAAGAGAAAATTAAGAATACTGCTTTTCTAAATAAAGCATGTTATACATTATAATTTGCCCCATTGAATAGAGTTAAATCTTCTTTGAACTTTTTGGAAGAGTGACTTTTAGAGTTTATGTGATACACCCAGAGTAACCATGGATTTGGCAGGAATAGCTTGTGCTTACAATAAGTAGTAGCATGAATTTCTAGTTCTTCTCTGTATCTGTAGAATCACCTCTGATTCTGATAATATCCCCGATTTCTATCTTTGTTCTCTGCTCAATGGTTTCTTGCAGCTTTTGATGCTGTGAGGTTAAGCTCAGATCTCTGTGTTACAACTGACCATAAAGAAAGAGAAATGTACAATGCAATCACCCCTCCACACTTGTGGGGTATTTTTATGATATATTTCTTTTTTCTACTTCCGGTTAGTTGTTCTGAGGCAGGTGAGTATAGGGAAAGGGAATTCATGGGTCACAGATGAAGACCCAGCAGAAACCATGCCTGGCAGACAACATGGCTGTGAGACCCCACCTGGAAACCTCCTGAGGGAAGGCTCTCGGAAAGATCCGCGAGACCCTGGCCATGAGATCCCATTTGGAACATTTTCTGGGGTCAAGGGGAAGGCCCAGATACCTTCAAATATAAGGCCTGACCATTGGGCCCCTAGAGCTAACAGGAGGAGCAACAAATCACAACAGCACATGGCTGGGGCCCCTCCCCAACATTACAAAGTGGGAGGAGGAAAGACCTTAAAATGACCTGGGGCCCCATGTCTGTGACTCATCCTGCAGCACACCCACATTCATGTCTAGAACTGTGTACTCTTTTCTTGTTTCTTTTTTAAAGATTTATTTATTTACTTTATCCATTTTAACCCCCCCCCACTTCCCCATTTGCTGTTTTGTGTCCATTCGCTGGGCAATTCTCCGTGTCTGTTTCCTGCCATCTCTTCTCATCCTCCTCCTCCAGTCTTCGATCCTGGAGACCTCCAATGTAGGAGAGAGGTGTTCTGCTGCCTGTGCCACCTCAGCTCCTGGCTTCTGGAGCTTTCGGAGCATCTTGTCTTGTCTCTCCCGTTACGTCATCATCTTGCTGCATGGCTCTCGGGGCCCGACGGCTCAGCTGCACACAGAGCCTGGCAGGCCATGCGCCTTCTATATATATATATTTTTTATTTTACCGGGAGGTCCCGGGGATCGAACCCAGGTCCCTCCATATGGCAGACGGATGCCCAACCATTTGAGCCACATCCGCCCCCCCTTCTTGTTTCTTAATAAACTCTTTACTCCCTTGCCTACCCTATGGTGTGTCCTTAAATTCTTTTATGCAATAAAAGCCAAAAACCTGGAAACCCAGAACCCAGAGTCTTCTGCTCACAGTTCTTCCACAGGAAATCCACTTGACCTTTTGAAATCATCTACTGAATAAAAAATATAACATTCAAAAGGACAGTGAAAGAAAAGGAGCATAGAATGAAGCTTGCCAACGGAAACTGGCTGAGTTCTGATGCAACTCCCAATGCCTTCTTTCCTATCCCTCTATCACTAGTGCATTCCGAGTGTTCTACACAGTCCTGAGTTGAATTCTGTATCATAAGTTCACTTGGTTTGGTGTCCAATATACAATTTGGAAATTTTGGTGCTAGAATTTATTTAGAATTGAATATGCCCTATTTTACAGATGAGGAAATTAAGGCTCAGAGAGGTCAAACAACTCGTCCAAGGTAAAACAGCTAGTTAGTGGTACAGGTGGAGTTTAAATCCAGCCAGTTTGACTCCAGAGGCTTCATGCTTATCCTGTATACTCTGCCACCTCCCCCCTGAAAATACTCATATTTTCTGTATTTATAACTGGTGTGTGTAAAGGATTTTGTGTTCTATTTTCTGACAAGCATAATTTAAAAAATATCCATGGAATCTGCATAACAGCATTTCAAGTAATAATGTAGCATTCTGTTGTGTTAATACGCCACAATTTGTTTAGCCAGTCTCATTGTGAAATATTTCACCCCTTTAAAAAAAAGGGGTTTGTTTTGGTTTTGGTCTTGGTGTTTATCACTAGCACTGCCTGGGGCAGTACTGCTTAGCGCAGACCTGGCTTGGAACTCAGTTTCAGCTTGTACTAGCTATGCAACCATGACAGGTTGCTTCTGTTCACTGTGCCTCAGTTTTCATTTTCTCTTCAGTCTCTGTTTCCTCACTTAGGCCATGGGGATAATAGCAGAGTCCACTTCATACAGTTGTTGTGTCTGATCTCATTCAACCTTTACACCATGAGCTTAGCACAATGCCAGGTCCACAGTAAATAGTTAATAAATATCAGCTATCCATGATAAAGATAATGAATAGCTAAGCCTTCTAAACAAATTTTGTTTTTTTTGGGAGGGTTTTCTTTGGAGATTACTGGATGAAAGAGTACAAATGGATTATAGTTCATTACATGTTGTCAGAATTTCTGCCAGAAAAAAATAGTCAACCATTTTCTTTTTACATGGTGTCACCACGAATGGTACATGAATGCTCAGGGCTCCTGTCCTTGGCTGCAGTCATTTGGATTTTAAATGATTTAACAGGTAAGTAATGATTTCATAAGGGTTTAGTCTATATTTAAATTGTGACAGAGATTGTAGATTTTTCTATGAGATTATTGACTCCCTGTGTTTCTTTATGTGTAAGCTGTTCATCTCTTTTGAACACTTTATAATACTTCTTACAAGTATTAGGGAAGCTTTACCAGTTACGTTTATTACCTATATTCTCCCTGCTCCACTGCTTTATTTTGTACGTTTATTTGATTTCATTTTATTTCACAAAAGTTTGAAATAGCCTTTAAGCCATCCATCTTGTCACTGATAGTAGTTTTCAGCACTTTATCAACCAGGAAGTTATAAGAGTGTAACATACTGACCTCCATATTTATGGTGGTAAATAGGCAACTCTGTCTTCTTTAAGTTATTTTATGTATGATGCAAGATAAAGATTAATGTTAAATCTTTGTAAAAACAGTGTTATCTCTCTAAACCAAAGGTATTTGTTAAATACTGATTTAATTCCTAGCATAATCTTATGTCTGGTTTGTCATATACTAGAGTTTCTATAATAGAATCTCTCTTTTGATCTATTGATCATATTTTGTGTTTTCTAACCTAATAGTTTTGAAATCATGGCTTTGTAATGTATAGAGGCACTAATCTTCTTTTAACAACTCTACTATACCAAGGCAAATAGCCACTTAGAGAGCACTGTCACAGTGTATCCAGTAACCCTACTTAGTAATCCCAACACAGTCAGCATAAATGCTACTCAGCTGACTAGGTTTCTTCAACAGGCCTGAAGTCTTACTTTGTAAAAGGATATTCCATCTGTTTCTATCCCCAAATCCTCTTCTACTTGTGCTGAATTTTAAAGGTATTTATAAATTTCAATTTCATTGCCATTATTCATAAATTATAGAGGGTAAATGCTTCAGAGAGTACCACTGAAATTAGCAGAATGATTTCTGGTCTGAGAAAGAGGCTGAGTTTCATTTAAAGGATGAGCCAATTGCTAAAAATAGAGCTTAAAAAGTGTAATTTAATGAATATAATGCAATGACTGGACTCTCACAGAATTTCATCCTAAGCAGCCTATTCCACCCTAAATGAAAAGCCCCCTCTAAAATATTAAGAAAGATAAAGCTGTTTTTTTAATCTTTGCACTCAGAGCTGCATCCAAATGATACATTAAACTGAAATTTACAGGAGTTTAAATATTATATTTTTATACTTTTATTGGAAGATTAATTTAATTCAAACTAAATTTTGTTTTAAAAACCTAGTCTTCATTGGGCATTTTAAAATGGAAAGTTTTTGAGCTGGTGGCAACAAAATTTAAAGGAGAGAATGGTGTATTTTAGGGGCAATTTAAAACATAATTTCATATAACATGATCAGAATAATTTTCAGGCTTTTTCCTTGCTTTTCTCCTTTTATTTCAAAGCGATTTCCAATTAAGATTACCCACTGTGATTGATCATTTATTCACCTATTTACTGATATTTTAAAAATCTCATTCTTACTATTAATGGACGTTTTGTTTAACAAATTATCAAATGTAGGAACTATATAATATTCATGGTGATGCCATTTCTAAAAAAAAATTAAATTTGAAAATTGAATGAATGTCTAATATAGGGGTAATAAAAATATATAGCCTATGGGTCATATCCAGCCCCAGCCTGATTTTGCAAATAAAAATTTAATGGAACATAGCGATACCCATTTGTTTATGTATTGTCTATAGTTGCTTTTGTGCAACAACTACACAGAATACAGGCATACCTTGAAGATATTGTGGGTTCAGTTCCAGACCACCACAAATAAGGGAATTTTGCAAAAAAGCAAGTCATAGAAATTTCTTTTATAGAGAGTATTTATTTGGGATAAAACTTGCAGCTATAAAGCCCTAAAGAGTACAATTCAAAGTTAAATAATAAATAAATAATATCAAACTGCCACACCTATCTAGGAAATGGGAGTTAAAAAACGGTGTGAAACTGATGGCCAAATCTTAAATGTAAGTACATTAAAACATTGAGTAAATGAGCATTACACAAGTCAGTATAGTAAAAGCAGGAAGGTGAGATGATGAAAGGCAATGAGAAAAAGAAAAGAAGAAACCACTCCAAGTGTTAGACTTTCTCACCACAAATAACACAAAGAAGTAGACAGATAGTAGAAAGCAGAGCAGGCAACATTTATTGAATAATCCCACAGTGTATGGTAGCATAACACATCATTACAGAAGAGAGAAAAACAAGGTTCCTCTTTCTGTAGCTTTTCTTGAGCCAAAATCATGTATTACCAAAAATACATGGTTTTTTTAAAACATCATGAACTTAAGCAACTGCAAAAAGAACCTAAGAATTAACAAAATATATTCAAGTAATTCCAATGCCGTTTTAGTTATCATCAATATGTCTGTGTGTGCTATAAACTTTTTTTTTTTACTTTGTTTGTCACACATAGGCCCACTTTCTGTTTTGCTAAGAAAGAGGTGTTTAATTATGTAACAGTTTCTTTACCACAGAGGAATGCCACAACTGCCACCATAAGAACAGCTGCAGACCAGTACCTGTGGAAGCTATACATTTTTAAAGTTCTTTTTCAGTTTACATTATTTGATGAATAACTTCCAAAAGACTCCTATTTTACTTCCATTTCCATCATAGAATTGTCGATATATTTCTTTGAACATATTAAAGATTTCAGAAATTCTGGATCAGGCCAGCACAGAAATTACTGACAAACATTACAAGAAGTCTTCAAAATCATTTGGGTCAAGTGACAGGCTTGGCAGAAAGGAGTTCTGAACTGGTTGGCAATTAGGCTACAGCAGCCTGACTTATGGTAAAAATGAACTCCTGAAGTCTCCCAGTACCTTACTTAGTTTTCTGTAGGATTAGGAGGAAGCGAGCACCAAAGAGATGGAGAAAGAAAAACTGGCTCCCCCAATGTGTCAATTTTAAGACAGCCAAAGCTCTGGATCCATTGCTTCTAGATGATCAACATAATTCACCAGTGGATAAATGTGAAATTTAGTTCTACAGCTGTCCTGATGAGCCCTGAGAAAAATCCACTGGTCACTTGAAAAGTAAAAAAGCATGGCAAGTAAAATTACTAGATGGGGACTCAGTATTGCTCAACTTTTCCCAGCAGATGCAATTTATAACTCTAGTGCTATCATCCCCTGCAAGAGAAGCATCAGAGAATAGAAGAGAGATTTGTCATTGCTTGTGAAATTAGCACGTCCTCATTGCATTCAGCCATCCTGAAAGACGACATTTTTCAATGCCCTGGCGGGGTAAATCCCTTTTCAAAATCTCCTTCCTCCTTTAGGCATAATCTCTCTCTATAACCAGTACAAACCACTTGTCTGCACATGTCAATGTTGTATACCACCTCAGTGTGCTGTATTCCACTTTCACTTATCCTACCTCAAGGTACTAGTGATTCTTGTCTATGCCTCTCTCCTAAAAATGGAGTCTTCAGGAAGTGAAGTACAAAGATCTCATGACTGCTACCATACAAAACCAGGCTTTCTCTCCTAACTGGAAACAACACAGTATCACCTGGTCTGTGGAGGGAGGCACAGGCACTTAGAGCGCAGCCTGCTGTCACCATGTGCTCCTTCACTAGCCTGCTGACTTACAAAGACAAAGCAGTCCAAGCTTTTTGGTTTGGGCTTCTCTGCCCACTCCTTACCATTGCAGGGAATGTAAGAAAAGCAAGCACGCCATAGGAGGGCAAAGGTTTATTTTTATAATAAAAATAACTATATCCTGGCCATCAAAACAATGCAGTTCTGGCCTATTTTATCCTCAGTGGGAAAAAAATCAAACCTTTCCCATTGTACTTGGTTGTTTGAGTATGGGAAATTTGGAGCTCTTTGCTATGGGAAGATAAGAGTTTTTACTTTGCCTAATTTTTGTCAAACTCCAAAGAGAGTTTTAGTGCTAAGCAGGGGTGAGTGTGTCTAATGATTTGTTTTAATGTGTATGCTATAATTTGGTTACAGATAAAGAGGTAGCTACTTCACAGAACAGAAAGGCAGAGTGATTGATTAAGTACTTTGATAAGTCTCTTTTTAAACTATTTCTGGTGATTAATTTTTTTGTATTTTGTATAAGAGAAGTTGTGGGTTTACAGAACAATCATGCATAAATACAGGATTCCTAAATACCATCCTATTATTAACACCTTGCATTGCTGTGATATATTTGTTACTATTGATGAAAGCACATTTTTATCGTTGTATTATTAACTACAGTCCATAGTTTAACTTAGGGTTAAATGTTTTGTATTGTGCAGTCCATAGAGTTTTTGTTTTTAATGAATTTTACTACCATATATATAACCTAAAATGTACTCTTTTAACACATTCAAATATATAATTCAGTGTTGTTACTTTTACTTATATTAACTATGTTGGGCTACGATCACCACCAGCCATTACCAAAACTTTCTCATGGCCACAAATAGAAACTCTACATTTTAAGCCTTAACTCCCTATTTAAAAAAAAAAAAAATCAATAATACTGCTGTAAATTTACACACAATATAGAAGAAACAAAAGGAATATTTTTTTATTGCTTGTTTAAATATGTGTTGAAAGCAGAAATCTAGAAAAATACATTTTTCCCTATAACAGATTATATATGGATCTTAAATTTTAAAAGGTTAAAAGAAATAAACTTAAGAAGCAATTGGAGTAAGTAAATTCAGAGTCAGAAATTAGATTAGAGTTACTGGGGCTGAGATGGGGTAGGTAATAGGGGCTAATGCTTAATTGGTATAGGTTTTCTATTTGGGTTAATGGAAACATTTTGGCAAAGGATTATGGTGATGGTATGACAACATTGTGAATGTGATTAACACCACTAAATTATACATTTGAAATGGTTGAACATAGAAATTTTATGTTGTATATGGTGGAATTAGAATACAGTTTTTAAAACCATTGAAAAAAGAGAAGGGAAAAATATGGGTGAATACTATTTAATTTGGATTTTGGATTTATTGTTGGGGGAACACAACAACTTTAAGCAGGACATGAAAGTCAGAATATGTAAAATAAAAAAAAAGTCTGATATATTTGACCACCTAAAAATTTAAACTCCATAGCAATTTGCCAAATGATAGCATTGGTTATTTAATATATAAAGCTCTTACAAATTAATAGAAAAAGACTGAGGGGAGTGGTACTGAGATGTGGTTCAAAAACACAAAAATTGGCAAATTCATTGGAAAAAAAGGATATGACCCCTCTGTAGGGGGATATTTCTGAAGATGGCAGTGAATGGCGACTCTCCTTGGGACAACCTTGGGGGGCCTGGGCTGAAGGTGGAAGGGCCACATGAGGCGAGGAGCCTGGGTCCCCAAGTCACCAATGGAAGAGGGTCTCCCCCATCCTGAAAGACTTGGATTAGATGAGGACAAGAAGGCTCCACAGAAAATCCATGAAATATTAAGCCTTTGCCAGTTCCAAGAGATTTTTACAAAGTTCTTCCTATTGAAATATAAGACTCTTAATTGATAGTTTGGGAGACCCTGAAGTTGTCTACCCCTTGTGCCTGCTTTTACCAAACACCAAGGAAATAGGGAGCCTTCAGCAGAGTAAGAGTCCTGTGACTTTTGAAGGCAGGATCAGTATCCCAAGGGTAAAAGGAAACTTTAAGGCAGGAGAATGAGCCCATCCACGGTCATGGTCACATTGCTGAGTGTGCCCTCTACTGCAGTGTGCCTCACCATTGTGTCCAAATATGCTTGTGTGCAGGGGTAAGGTTTGGCATGCCACTGCTTTCATCCTCTGGGTTTGCTCTAGGGTCAGGTGGGGCCTAGAGAGACCAGAGCTCACCGGTTTGTATACCCTGACTGGAAGCAGGATCTTCCCCTTTCCCAAATGCACTGTACAAGTTATATCACTTTCTATTGGTGCGGTGAGCAGAGCAAAGTAACAGAGCCCTGTCTTATAGAACCTGGTAGCCTCCCCTCCCCCTCCCAACTGACACTCTGTCCTGGTTGCCAGGCACTTGTTTGTGTTTGAGATAGAACCCTCCACAGGTCAGTTGGGGCTCACAGGACACTGGCATCAGGAGGCAGAACTGCTGTGCCCTCAGGAGCCATGGAGGAACTGTTGACAGCCATCAAAGTATCTTCCCAACTGGTCCTAGAACAGCTGTGCAGTGCTCTGCTGCTGTTTTCTGAATGCCTGAGACAAGTACCAGGTCTCTTTATGTTTTCCTGGGAGCTCCTGATATGTACTGGTATGATTGTTTTTGCAGTCAAAAGCTGGCATACGTTAATGAAGGAAAGAGAGCTAGCCAAAGGTGTTTCTGCCTGTGTTCTTAATGCCCAAGAGAAGATTGGCCTGAATACACCAGCCTTCAAATCCCTCCAGTCCCCTGGGGCCGAGACCAGTCCTCTGACCTTACAGGCTTTGTGTTTGGCATCACTGAATAAACATTTGAACAGCTCTTCACTTGAGGATACAGAAGACCTGGAAAAAGGAAAGAAAAGTGAGGCCCCTAATCTTTCATGTCATGGGATGATGACGGCTCACCTTCAAAGACAGACAAGATTACTCCAAGAGGCAGCAGAATCTCATCAATACCACATGACTGATGAAAAAAACATCTTAAATGCATCTCAGAAAAATGTAGACCATCTTCAGAAGAAATTAAGGGATGGTGTGAAGGAAAACACTCATCTGCAGGAAAGTCTACAAGTGCTTGCCCAAGAAACTGCA
>JAKSZT010053916.1:0-15736 GCA_026826555.1 Tolypeutes matacus
CCTAATTGTGACCATCCCCCTTCCTGAGTGTCCTATAACACATATCTTCTACTTGTCCACATATACTGTGTTGCAGTTCATATTTTAGTATATTTGTATATTGTCATAGGGTGCTAATTATTTAATGCACAAAATTGTTGTCTCCCTAACCATATGGTCATACAGTAACTGTAAACACAGGAATCTTTGTTACTTCTAACATGTGGCTCAATAAAAAACAGTACATGCTAGGAAATGCTCATGCTGCATTAGGAAGGCCCATGCCATCTAACCTGAGCGGGTGGCTTATTTCCAACAAGGACTCAACTCAATACAAGAGCAATAGTGAGAATTGGCTTCTTCTCTCACAAGCCTTAGGACAACTGCCTGGACTGTAAACTTGCAGGAAATTATTTCATTAGTCACCCATCCATGGGAAGCATAGGAGTTACTCTTTGTTTTCTATATGTGCTCGAATCTTTGAATTCCTTGCATCTTTCCTCACTGGTTATCTCCAAAGAAAGTAACTTTTAAAAAACATTTAAATCCTTTGAATATTGATCTATAGGGGCAGTCTTAAATAAAATAGAATAAATTTAAGAAAAGACAGTGTATAACACGTAGAGCATTTTTCTTTTGGCTCACGAGTCAGAGAGTCAAGCTGAAAATAAAACTATGAACACAGACTGGCTCTGCCAAAGAGAATAAAGAGGTTATCAGGCAGTGAAAATGGCAGGAGACCCAAGAAGTCCTCTTCTTCTCTACTCCTAAAAAGCTGTGAATGAGACATTTTGTCCTTTTTATACATCTGTGTTTTCTTATCCTTAATGAGAGGGTGGATTTACACTCTGGAGCCTCTCACAACTTAAAAGTCTACTACTTGCTAACATGAAATACCTAAATAAGTAAACTCATCAAGACAGATAGTAAATTTTGTTTCCCAGGGGAAGGGAGAGTTGTTATTGCTTGATAGGGGCAGAGTTTGTTTTTTGGTGATAGAAAATTTGGAGTCATGGATATGGGTGATGGTAGCACAATGTTGTGAATGTATTTATACCCTGAAATGCATACTTGAGAGTAGTTAAGGTGGAACATTTTGAGTTGCATTAATGGTACTATAATAAAAAGTTAAAAAAAGAAAGTCGACTGTGAACACAGGGTCTCTGAAGCTCCTGTCTTTCCACAAGGAGTTGGTAGTGAGAGCCCAGGTTGCTAAGACTTGCAACCATATGGCTCAGACTGTAAGGGCTTTCAATAACCTCCACATCAATCTCTGATCTTAGCACTTCTGCCTCATCAAGGGCAGCTCTTGAAGACATTATACAAAAGCAGGTGAACTCACCAAGATTCTCAAAGCCACACAGATGAAGAGGGAGAGCACAGAGAGGTAGATCTGGAGTCGCTCCCCACCAAACCTCTTCTTCAGGTATTCCAGCATGGTCATCGCCTGCACAGATAGACATCATCAGGATTCACCTTCAGAGCTCAGCACATCTGGGTTAGTCCACAATTAGCAGGCACCTCTGGGCAGTAAAACACAGTATGTGGCACCTTGGGAATACAGAAGTGAGAAAGGTACAACCTCTTGGAAGAGCAGCAAGGAGCTGGAATGGACACAGGCATTGGAGTAAGACAACCTTGGGATCTGTTCCCAGTTCTGGCATTGACTAGAAGTATGACCTTTTGCAAATGACAGTCTCTCTGAATCTTCATATTCTCGCCTGTAAAGTGGGAGTTTAATGTGAAGATTCAAGTAAAGTACCTACAATACCTAATTTATGGTAGATACTCAACAAATAATTATTTTCACCTTTAATCTTATTCCAGTAGAAATAATATTACCTCTAAATACTGAATCACAATTATGAGGACATAATAGATCATCAGACAAATAGCAAATATACATCTGGGTATGCATTTACATGATCATCTTTACTGAAAGGAATAGAATTCTATTAAAACCCTACTTAGAGAAAAAAATGGCATGTGTGGGTATCATAACTGAAATATGAGCTTGACTATGTGATAAGTAGCATAAAAGGTGCAGATTTCTAATTTATTCATAACAGATTGAGCTCATGATTTAGTTTCTGCTAGTATACAAGGATGTTTGGTAAATATTTGTCATATATTATTGGAAGCAAGAAGGGATCTCTTGGTAGACCAGGAACTGTGAGGATGCCCTGAAAGATGGAAGGCCACAGCCAAGGACACATGAATGAGTTCTGTTGCAAAAAGGTGGCTGTTGCACCAAGGATGCTACAACATCCCTTAGCAGAACTTATTCAAGCCTGGAAATGGAAGGGACCCAAGGATGAGCAAAGGGTGAGCATATAAAGAACTGCAGAGGGACTGGCATATCTCTGAGCCCGCTTGTCTCTGGACTTATCCTGGGATATGGCGTCCCATGGTCCAAGCAACAAGCAGTCGGAAGAATAAATGGAGGAACTTGGCTCAGGGGACAAGGCAGTGCCCCAGTTGGTCAGCAACACCAAGGTTGAAGGGGTGCCACAGTAGCCATGGTATAGCCTGCCACTAATTGAAAAAAGATTAGCAGCACTAAAGTATATATTTGAATGTGGTTAAAGGGGAAATTTTAGGTTGTATATATGTTACTAGAATAAAAATTTTAAAAGAACAAGCAAAATTCAAATCATAGGACTGGGGAGCAGAGGTAGCTCATGTGGTTGAGCACCTGCTTTGTCTTCCAAAACTACACCCTTCTACACACACGTCCAGTTTATCACTTCTGGCTGCTGCTCATTCACTCCACTACTGATGAACACATAGGCTGCCTCCAACTCCGTAGAACTACAAAGGGGCAGCATGAGGGAAATTGGGAGCATGACGGAATTGCTTTTTATCTTGAATATGGTGGTAGGTACATGACTGTGTGCATTTGCCAAAACTCATACAACTATACATCACAACAAATTTTACTGTATTTAAATTTTATAAATTTATTTATTTTTAATTGTGGTAAACATACACAGCAGTACGGGAACCCTCTATTTTATGCATAATTTCTCTGTAAACCCACAACTTCTCTAATATACATATACACACATAACATAAATATCATTTTAGCTCATAAGAGACGCCCACCTGTCTGTCTCTGGGTGAATCAGTCCTCCCAAAGATGGGGGTCCATCTCTTTCCCACTCACCATGTGGGTCTGCACTCCCCGACACAACACATTATGACAGGATGAACACACACACTCTCCCCAGAAGCCTACTCCAGATGTGCCCCCTTCCTGAATGCCTCCCCCAACCAAACCCTAAACCAGTGACACTACCTTGTCATTTTGCCATAATAGGATTCCCATTCCTGTACTTTAATTCTCATACCCACAAATCCCGTGTTCAGTGAGATCATGTACTGTTCATCCTTCAATGCCTGGCTTGCTTCACTCAACATAAGGTCTTCAAGATTCATCCATGTTATTCTGTGTGTTAGCACTTTATTCCTTCTTACAGCTGGGTAATATTCCATTGTATGTATGTACCGCATTTTGTTTATCCATTCATCTGTTGATGGGCACCGGGGTTGAGTCCAACTTTTGGCAATAGTGAACAATGCCGCTATGAACATTGGTGTGCATATATCTGTTTGTGACTTTGCTTTAAAATCTTCTGGGTATATAACCAGCACTGGAATGGCTGGGTCATACAGAAGATATATTGTTAGTTTTCTGAGGAACTGCCAAACTGTCCTCCACAGTGGTTAGACTATTCCACAATCCCACCAACAGGGACTGAGGGTTCCTATTCCTCCACATCCTCTCCAACACTTATAGTCTGCTGTTTTTTTAATAGCCACCATTCTAATGTGTGTAAAATGGTATCTCATTGTAGTTTTGATTTGCACTTCCCTAATAGCTAGCTATGTCAAGCATTTTTTCATGTGCTTTTTAGCCATTTGTGTTTCTTCCTTGGAGAAGTGTCTTTTCAGGTCACTTGCCTATTTTTTAAATGTGTTGTTTGTCTTTTAATTTTCAAGGCATAAGATTTATTTTTTATATGAGGGATATTAGGCTCCTATCAGATAGATGGTTGCCAAATATTTTCTACCATTGGGTAGGCTGCCTTTTTATTTTCTTGATAATGTCCTTTGAGGTGCAGAAGTTTTTAATTTTGAGGTGATCCCATTTACCTATTTTTTCTTATGCTGCTTGTGCTTTGGGTATGAGGTTCATGAAACCATTTACTATTACAAGGTCCTATAGATGCTTCCTTACATAGACGTCCAAGGTCGTTATGGCTTTGTCTCTTATATTTAGATCTTTGATCCATTTTGAGTTGATTTTTGTATAATGTGTGAAATGGTGTTCCTTTCACATTCTTTTGGATATAGATATCCAGTCTCCAAGCATGACTTGATAAAGAGGCCATGCTCTCCCAACTGAATGGGCTTGGTGGCCTTGTCAAATATCAGATGACTGTATATGTGAGGATCTATATCAGAACTCTCAGTTAGGTTCCATTGGTCAGTATGTCTATCCTTGTGCCAATACCATGCAGTTTTGAGCACTGTAGCTTTGTAGTATGTTTTAAAGTCAGATAGTGTGCTACCTCCAACTACATTTTTCTTTTTTCAATATGTCTTTGGCAATTCGGGGCCTCTTACCTTTCCAAATATATTTTGTAGTTAGTTTTTCCAGGTCCTTAAAAAATACAGTGTTGATTTTTATTGGGATGGCATTAAATATGTAGATTAATTTGGGTAGGATAGATATCTTGATGATGTTTAGTCTTCCTATCCATGAACAGGGAGTATTCTTCCATTAATTTAAGTCTTCTTTGATTTCCTTTAACAGTGTTGTGTAGTGTTCTATATATAAGTCCTTTTCATCTTTAGTTAAATTTATTCCTAGGTATTTGATTTTTTAGTTACTATTGTAAATGGTATTTTTTCTTAATTTCCTCCTCAGATTGCTCGTTATTGGTGTACAGAAATGCTACTGATTTTTTGAGCATTGAGCTTATAGCCTGTGACATTACTGAACTCCTTTATAAATTCTAGAAGCTTTGTTGTAGATTTGTCAGGACTTTCTATGTATAGGAACATGTCATGTGCAAATGATGAAATTTCTACTTCTTTTCCAATTTGGATGCCTTTTATATCTTGTTCTTGCCTCAGTGCTCAAGCCAGTACTTCTAAGACAGTGTTAA
Organism: Tolypeutes matacus; assembly: GCA_026826555.1. Taxonomy (NCBI): domain Eukaryota; kingdom Metazoa; phylum Chordata; class Mammalia; order Cingulata; family Chlamyphoridae; genus Tolypeutes; species Tolypeutes matacus. Next base: position 5,154 of record JAKSZT010053916.1, read on the forward strand.
ATAGGAGTGGTGATACTGGGCATCCTTGTCTTGTTACCGTTCTCAGAGGGAAGGCTTTTAGGATTTCACCATTGAAGATGATGTTAGCTTTGGGTTTTTCATATATACCTTTTATCATATTCAGAAAGTTTCCTTCTATTCCTATCTTTTGCAGTGTTTTTATCAAGAAAGGATGCTGTATTTTGTTTAATGCTTTCTGTGCATCTATAGAGATGATCATGTGATTTTTTCCTATCCGTCTGTTCATGTGGTATATTACATTGATTGCCTTTCTTATATTGAACCATCCTTACATACCCAGGATGAAACCCACTTGGTCATGGTGTATAATCCTTTTGATATGTTGTTGAATGGGATTAGCAAGCATTTTGTTGAGTATTTTAGCAGTTACATTCATTAGAGAAATTGGTCTGTATTTTCCTTTCTTGTGGTATCTTTGTTTGGCTTTGGTATTAGGGTAATAATGGCATCATAGAATCAGTTACGCAATATTCCTTATACTTCTATTTTTTGGAAGAAATTAAGCAGGATTGGTGTTAGCTCTTACCGGAATGTTTGGTAGAATTCAGCTGTGAAGCCATCTGGTCCTGGGATTTTCTTAGTTGGGAGGTTTCTGATGACTGAGTCTATCTCTTTATTTGTAATTGGACTGTTAAGTTCATCAATTTCTTCTTTCATCAATGTAGGCTGTTTGTGAGTTTCTAGAAATTTGTCCATTTCCTCTAAATTATTATTCTTGTTGGCATATAATTGTCCAAAGTATCCTTTCATGATGCTCTTTATTTCTGTGGGGTCAGTAGTAATATCCCCTTGCTCATTCCTTATTTTGTGTATTTGCATCTGTTCTCTCTTTTTCTTTGTTAGTCTGGCTAAGGATTTGTCAATTTTATTGATCTTCTCGAAGAACCAGCTTTTGGTCTTGTTTATTTTTTCTAGTGCTTTCTTATTCTCTATTTCATTTAGTTCTGCTCTAATCTTTGCTATTTCTTTCTTTCTACTTCCTTTAGGTTTAGTTTGTTGTTGTTTTCCCAGTTCCTTCAAGTGTGCAGTTATGTCTTCAATTTTAGTTCTTTCTTCTTTTTTAATATATGTATTTTTGGCTGTGAACTTCCTTCTCAGGACAGCTTTGGCTGCATCCCATAGGTTTTGATATGTTGTGTTGTCATTTTCATTCGTTTCAAGGTAGTTACTGATTTCTTTTGAGATTTCCTCCTTGACCCACTGTTTGTCTAAGAGTGTGTTGTTTAACTTCCATATCTTTGTGCCTAATCTGGTTCTCTGGCCCTTAGTGATTTCCAATTTCATCCCATTGTGGTCAGAGAATTTACTTTGTACAATCTCAATCTTTCTTTTTTTTCTTTTTTTTTTTTTTTTAAGATTTTATTTATTTATTCATTTATCCCCCCCTTGCTGCTTGTGCTCACTGGGTCAGCTAACCACGCCGTGCGGGCGGGCTTGCCTTCACCAGGAGGCCCCAGGAACCGAACCCGGGGCCTCCCATATGGTAAACGGGAGCCCTACTGATTGAGCCACAGCCGCTTCCCATCAATCTTTCTGAATTCACTGAGAGTTGTTCTGTGGCCTAGCATGTGGTCTATCTTGGAGTATGATCCATGTGCACTTGAGAAGAATGTAAATCCTGCTGTATTTGTATGTAGTGTTCTGTGTATGTCTATTAGGTCCAGGTCCTCTAATGTATTTTTCAGAGTCTTTGTTTCTTTATTGATTCTCTGTCTAAATGGTCTGTCTAATCGTGATAATGGTGTATTAAACTCCCCCACTATAATTGTTGAGGCATTTATTTCTCCACTTAGTTTTTCCAGAGTTTGCCTCATGTATATTGAGGCACCCCGATTAGGTGCATAAATGTTTATGATTGTTCTGTCTTCTTGCGAGATTACCCCTTTTACTTATATATAGTGTCCATTTTTATCTCTTACAATAGTTTTGCATTTAAAGGCTATTTTGTCTAATATTAGGATAGCTACTTCTGCCCTTTTTTTGCTATTGTTTGTTTGTAAAATTGTTTTCCAGACACTCACTTTCAGCCTCCTTGAATCCCTGGATCGAATGTGGGTTTCTTGTAGACAGCATAGAGATGGATAATATTTCCTCACCCATTCTGCCAATCTGTGTCTCTTGACGGATGAGTTTAATTCATTGACATTCAGTGTTATTACTCACATTGAATTTCTTACATCAACCACATTTTCTCTGAGTTAATGTATGGCATATGCTGTTTTCATTTCTCTTTTTGTCTTTTTAGTTGTTCTTACACTCTCCTCCAACTCTCTCTCCCCCTTTTTTTTCCTTAAAACTTGTAGAACTTCCTTTAATATCTCTTGAAGTACAGGTTTCTTATTGGCATACTCTTAATTTCTGTTTATCTGAATATTTTGAACTTCCCATCATTTTTGAATGCCAGTTTTGCTGGATAGAGAATTCGTGGCTGTAAGTTTTTTCTTTTAGTACTTTGACTATGTTATACCACTGTCTACTTGCCTCCATGGTTTCAGATGAGAAATCAGCACTTAATCTTATTGTGCTTCCCTTGTATGTGATGGTTCCCTTTTCTCTTGCTGCCTTGAGTATTTTCTCTTTTTCTTGAGCACTGGACATTTTGACAAGTATATGTCTTAGAGTTGGCCTGTTGGGATTTATACTGTTTGGGGTGTGCTGTGTTTCCTGGACATGTACATCCATCTCTCTCAGTAGGGTTAGGAAGTTTTCAGCCATTATTTCCTTCAACACTCCTTTTGTTCCCTTTCCCTTCTCTTCTCCTTCTGGGATTCCTATAATGCATATATTTGTGCATTTTTTGTTGTCAGTTAAATCCATGAGTCCCTGCTGGATTTTTTCTATCTTTTTATCTATCTGTTCTACTATCTGCTTGATTTCAGATGTATTGTCTTCCACATCACTAATTATTTCTTCTGCCTGTTCAAATCTGCTGTTATATGAATCCAGCATCTTTTTGATTTCTTGGATTGTGCCATTGATCACCATCATATCTGTTATCTTTTTATGTATGTTTACAATTTCTTCAGTATGTTCTCCCAGTGTTTTCTTAATATCCTTAATCTCTTCCTTCACTTCATTAAGTTGTTCCATGATATTTGTTTGGAAAGCTTTGATTAGTTGTTCAATGTTTTGCATCTCTTTCTGCTTTATAGTTTGTTCATTGGACTGATCCAAATCTTCTTGTTTCTCAGTGTGGTTTGTAATTTTTTGTTGCCCTCTAGTCATCATTTTATCTTGACGGATTTATTCAGTTGATTTGTTTCTCTCTCTGCTCTAGAGTTTAATTTAGCTGGTTGTTCTGTGTGTGTGTTAAGTTTTCTCTTTGACACTTGGTTCTTCTTATTTTATTTCCTTGCTTCTTTCTATGTTCCCTCGAAGGCAAAAGATTAGGTCAGAGGAATTGAAAGATGTGAGAAAGGAAGAAGGGTAATATTAATAATATTGGTAAAATTTAGAAGAGGGGCCATATAAGACTTAGTAAAATGAATATTTAATCATGTAGGCAGCGTAGAGTAATAGGAAAAAAAGTGGAGTACCTACAATGGACTGGGAAACCAAATAGAGGAAAATATATATAATGATTTAGAAGGCCAGAATGATAAGGAGAGAGAGAAAGAGTAAAGAAAGGCTGAAAGGAAAAAGTTAATAATAATTAAAAAAAGAAGAAAACAGAATAGATAAAATAGAAATTGACACCGTTAAGTTGTAGGGTAATGAAAAAAGGTGGTGCGTAAGAACCACAACCGAAAGCAGAAGGCAGAAAGTTGAAGGAAGGAAAAGAGAGAGTGTTGTGATATGAAATCAATATAGACAGAGAATGGGGAATCATGGAAGAAGCACAGCAAAGAAGAGACAATCTAGTAGCACCTTATTTTAAAAAAAAGAAAGAAAGAAAAAAAAAGAAGAAAGAAGGCAGGAAGGAAAGAGGAAAGAAAAGCAAGAGACAACAAATAAACAAAGAAAAACCAAAGAACCACACAAACAAGCAGTCAAACAAAGCTAAGGAAGAACAGTGTTCCTTCTTGGTCTCTTGTGGAACCTCTCAGCCTGCTTGTGTTCATCAATCAATTGCCATGCAAGGTTCTATCTGCAGGTTTTGAGGCAGATTTTAGCGATTAAACTAAGTTTAAAAATTTTCTTTTTTTATTTTTTAAAGTGACTGTCTTTTTTTCTTTTTTTAGTGAAATAAGGGACCCAAAAGAAGGCCTATTCTAGACCACCCGTTCACTGAGGGGACCCTAAATAGGCTCGGGGAAACTAATCAAGCACTTCCTACTTCCTGGCCTCTCCAGGGGAGCTGAAGCTCTGATGCTTGTCAGTTCAGAATGATAAAATTGGCTAACTCCACCTCCTCCGGAACCAAGCCTCAGTATCACTGGGCTGTTAGGTTAATCAGGCCTCTCAGCAAATTTGCCTCTCCTCTCAGCCTGGTGCTGCTTCAAGCCAGCTTATTTGCTCCCCAAAGCTATGAGGGTGTCCAGGCAACCATACCCACAGAAAGGAAACCCCTCTCCACCTTTTGTCAGAATCCTCCCACTCTTGATGAATGCTCCCTCTCACCAGGTTGCCGGCAGGAGTCGCAGCTCAAACCAACCTTTTTCCCTGAGGGTGGGGTTCAGCCATCTGTGCTGACTACCACAGGCAGGGGAAAACTCCAGAATATTTCCTGAGCAATCCACCTCACCATCCAGCTCCCTCCAGATCGATGTCCCCAAGGTTCTCGCTCCATGTGACCCCAGGACAGACCCCTCAGGCAGGATCCTGTCCCCAATCAGCTGTCCTCTGAGAGTGATTTAGTGAATGCCCTTCTAAACCGACACCATCTTGCCCTGGATCTTTTCATTTATTTTTTATTTTTGGGAGGTACCAGGGATTGAACCCTGTACCTCATAGATGGGAAGCAGGCGCTCAACCACTAAGCTACATCCACTCTCCAGTGAGAGTTGGTTTTTAGCTTATTTGTTTGTTTGTTTGTTTTAGGAGATAACCAGGGATCGAACACAGAACCTTGGACATGCGAAGCCAGTGCTCAATCGCTTGAGCTACATTCACTCCCAGGAATTGTTCTTGAATGGTAGGAATTATAGGCAGAGTGACAAAGCAATGAGAAAGAAAGTTGGAGCTAGAATAATATTTCCAGTACCCCTCATGCCTTGCCAAGTAATGATAATAATGTAATCTTGCATTAATATGTAGTTTTTACAAGTTGCCTTCACATATATCACTCACGAGCTGTCCTATCAACCAGGTGAGTCTGATATGATAAGCACAGTCATCTCTGTCTTATGGAGGGGAACCCTGAGGCTCAGAGATTAAGGAAGCCCAAGGTCAGATGGCTCTAAGGAGAGCAGTGTGGCTCTCTCTATCCTGATAATCACACCCACTCAGGACATAGGTCATTTTGTCCATGCCTCTGGAGTCTGGGTCCATTCTGAAGTCCATGACACTATCAAAGTAAAACTAGGGACAAACTCTCCCACAAGGGAGTGGCCCAAGCAGTGGAAATGACTAAAGGGCACTTCCCAAATCCAATCAGGGATGGTCTGTTTATACTTTCACTGTGATCCAGGTTTCTTCCATACAAACATCTCCCACTGACCGATATATGTACACACAAGTACTTGCAAACACTAGAAAGGATAAGAGAAAAAACTCAGGCAACTCAAGAAATATTTATAGCATGCTCACTGTGTGCCCAGCCATGTGCTACATGATGGACTGGTAAGAATGGAGGAGAGGACATGGCCCCTGCTCCTAAAGAACTTAGGGTCTAAGTAAGTAGACACTGCTTCTTCAGGTGAAATGATAATAAAACAATTAGTTACACAATCACAAAGTCTTGTAGACGCTACCTGCTAGCCATCAAATCATTCACTCACCACTACACTGTCTCTGCCTAGGTTGTACCACACTTGGTTAATTCCTACTCATCCTCCCAATATCAGTCTCAAGAATCTCTCCCATCCATCACCCAGGAGGGATGTCCCTTCTGTGCACATCCTCAATACTCTGCCTATGCTCCTGTCCTTGCATGTTCTATACTATATTGAATGCATGCCTGTCTCTCCCACTGGAATGAAAAACTCCCCCAAAAGAAGGGACCATGGATTTTTCATTTTTAAATTCCACATGCCTAGTTCAGATCTGGATACCATTGTGATGGCTCAGGAAGGAGAGATAGAAAATGAGAGCTAAAATGACCAAGGAATTCAAGTGAAAGAGGGCTTGAATTTGTTAGAAATGGCATTCCTGGTGGGGATAATATCTCGAGTAAACACTCATAGGTGGGGAAAAATATGACTAGAAAGGTCCAGGATGAATGGGAACACCTGGGGAAGGCCCTGAAGGTCAAACAAGGAGTGGAGTAGGGGAAGGTAAATTTAGAAATCAGACCAAAGAGGAGTTTATACTGTATGGTCTCCCAGGAAAACATATTTGAATATGGGGGTGATTTAAAGGAAAAGTAATGTCACTTACATTCCATTAAAATGCTGCAGTGGCAATGCCTGAAGCTGCTTCTGTCCCAGCCAGCCCCACAAAGTGGCCACTGCTAATGTCACTGGCAAAGAGAGAGGCACCCATCTGGAATCTGAAGGAACAGACTAGGATCAGAGTTGAAAGACCCAAATCAGACTTCTTGAAAATGGAAATATTGAGATGTTTGTTTCAATCACTACTCCTTAAAGTAGGAATTAGCCAACTACAACCCGTGGACTAAATCTGGCCCATTGGCTATTTTGGTATGGTCCATCAACTTAGAATGTTTTCCACCTTTTTGAATGGTTGGAAAAAATAAAAGTATGAATGATATCCTGTGAAATGTGAAAATTATATGAAATTCAAATTTCCGTGTTCATAAATAAAGTTGTATTGGAAGACAGCACACCTGTCAGTTTACATTATCATCAAGGCAACATTTGTGCTGTGACAGTAGAGTTGGGTGTTTGTGACAGAAACCTTATGTACAATCAGGCCTTCTACAGAAAAAGCTTGCCTTCCTCTGCCTTAGAGGAACATTGGTCCATCTTCCTCCTTTCTCTGAGTTGAGTCTGTTCTTGGCCCAAGAATTACCAGACCTCCTTATCAGGCTCTGGCCCTTTAAACAGCCTCAAAGACCCAAAACCTAAGAAAAAGGGACATTCTTTCCATTTCCCAGCCTTTGGACCCTTATCTCATCCAAATCCATTTCCATCACATTTCCTACTGGTCTTAAGTCTCAAAGATCAAAAGAGAACTTTTGAGTAGGCACAGATGAGCATAGTTCCTAAGAGAACAGAACTGGGGTATAGAACCCTTGTGGGCCCATTCCACAAGCACAGTGCTCTCTGCTCCCAACTTTCCAGCCCTCTGTAAAATTGTCTTTTCTAGTCAGACATCTGGGGCCAGGGGATGGGGTCAAGCTGATTTGTAGGTATGGGACTGGTTAAACCATGAATGTGTGACAAAAACCATTGTAAGAAGGCCATGTCTGATTGGACATCCCAATAAAAATCCATTTCAATCTTGCAGTTTGTTGTCCTCTTAAATTACCGTGGCCAGTTGATTTCCCAAAATCCACTCCCTTCGTACTATATGAATCAGTAGCTCTGTGAATGAAGCACTTACTGAGCATCCACTGTTTAGCTAACCGTCTGGTACTGTACAGGTTCAGAGGAGAAGACCCACCCTCTGCTACAATGGTGAGGCAAGGAAGAGGCCAGATATTGAAACCCAGCAAGGAAAACACCAACTGGGCAAGAGCCAAAGAGGCATTACCATTAGAAACACCACAGGGGAACATGGAATCTGTTACCAATGATAACAACAGAATATAGGGACTAAATGTGCAGGTGAGGGATGGACTGAGTGGGGAAGCTTCTCAGATGAAGAAGGGCTTGAGCAGAGTGTCAAGGGAGAAAAGTAGAGAGGGGAGGCTAACCCGAACTAGAGGGACATCATTAGCTCAGGATTGGGAACAAAGAAGGAATGTGCTGGGTACATTGATTGAAGCCAGAGCACATGATCCTTGATGAGGAATGGGGAAAAAGAATATGAGTTAGAGCTGAACTGGGGATCTTTATTTATTATTTTTTTTTCCTGCATTTATTTCAAACTATGAGGCAATGGCCTCTACAGCTCCCAAATAATTCTTTTTCAAAAAAAATTAATTTATTTTTTAATATATTTTAAAAGATGCTTATATTACATAAATGTTACACAAAAATTACAGGGATTCTCATGTTCCCCACCTCCCACACCCCTCATAACATCCCACATAAACATCTTTCATTAGTGTGGCACATCAACTGCAATGGATATACACATCCTGGGGCTTTGCCACTAAGTATGGACCATAGTTCACATTGTAGAACACACTCTCTCCCACACAGTTCTACATGGCATATGCTGATGTAAAATGGCCTATATCTGTCATTTTAATGTCACTCAGGATAATTCCCAAGTCCTGAAAAAGCCCTTGTATTACAACTGCTTTTCCCTTCCTTGCCTGAACTGGGGATCTTTAAATGCCAGATGAAACTTGCTGTCATAATTGGTAACAAAGTATAATTTACCACAACTGTAGAGCAGAGCCCTGGAGTCTGGGAGTTAGGAAAAGTGATGCCAGCAAGTAAGCAACCAGTGCACACCAGTAATTATGATCATTCCCAAAGTTTCCTTTATTCATACTTAAACACATGCAAGAAATTTAGTCCTAGAAAACTCAGACTCACTCACAGGAAACCAAGCTACATCTCGACCAGCCTGGAAGAAGCCTCCAACAGTGCCTCGGTTGGTCTTCAGAATGGCCTGAGCAGAAAGGAAGACACAAGAAGCTCAAATTACAGCAGATGCACCCAAGACACCCCAGATGCACAGGGTGCTGACAAAAGTGACTTTTTCAGCATTCTTAAAGAGAGACACATTTTCCTGGAAGCTTTGATATACCATTAATATTCAAATGACTTTAAAAATCATGGTTTCATAAAAATCCTGAGCTGTAAGAAACTTGAGAAATCATGTTTATCAGTTTCTCTGTTTGCTTTCGTTTAGTCAAACATTGTGAAGCACTGCTAAAACTGTGCTTGGAAGAAAAATTTTCAGCCTTATACTCATTAACTGAAAAAAAGGAAGGAAAGTAAATGGATTAAGCACCCACCTCACTATGTTAGAAAGTGAGCAAATAAGGAAGGAAAGTAAAACAAAGGAGAAAATAAAAATAAATTATTTATTCATTCATGATAGATGGTGGAGATGCTAAACAGAATGAGTCTGAAGTTTTCCCTGTTGGCTCTGTTTTCAGCAATGAAATTGTTAGGAGAATAAATTAACTCATACAGTTCAGTGTAGGCATTATCTATATCACACACACACAAAACGACTCTGATAGAAATATAATGAAATTTGTGGAAGCCATTACATTTTCTCAGCTTTGTCATACCACACCTCTCCCTCTCAGACATGCCTTTCCCCCATACCTTATGCCCACCCCGAGCTCCCCCACTTGAGCTCCCACATACCCAGAGTCCAACAGCCATGACCACCACAAAATAGATGACAATGGCAGAGATGTCAGCAGGATGTTGGATGTGCTCTGACAACACAGGTGGCTCCTGGGTCCTGGCAATAGTGCTGGGACTTAACATGCTGGCCATGGCTGCAGGCAGTGCCGTCCCCATGCCATGGCTGGCCTCTTTATGTATGCTATGGGTTAATGATCAGACTTCAGCACATGGGTCTCAATATCAGAGCCTGCTCCTGCATGTGGGGACCTTTAAACCTTTCCTCTAAGTCAAGCTCTGTCATTCTTACCCTCCACTGGTCAGTCTTGGCCTAAGTGGAGTGTGAGGATGAGGGGGACAAGGCCAAAAATGGGGTGAGAATCAGAGGTTAAGGCTTAACTGAGTTAAAAAGATTTGACTAGATCAAGTGAAGATTAGGGAGAAATGAAGGGGAACAAAGAGGAGAGAAGCTCAGAGGTGAAAGGGGCCAGAAAAGGGTCAGATGGGAATGGAGGATGATGGTCCCAAACAGAACAGATATGATTCCAGAGCAAGTGGCTCTATCACTTGAAATTGAAGATAATAATGCATTTTGTGGTTTCCAAATCCCTGCATTTCTCTGCGACTGGTTATCCTGGGCTACAAGTGAAACATTAGGACAGTGGCAACCAACTCAGGAAAAGGAAGTGGCTGTACCAGCGCATCCCATGGGGGCTGATGGCAGGGCTGTGTGTGGAGGCTGCATCAGAAGTTTTGACAAGTGAATCAACCTGAAAGCAAGTGAGGGTGATGACTCGAGTCTCAGGGCCCATGACCCCTGGACCATGGTCTACCAGCAGTTAGACTTAAAAACCCCAAATTCTTGGTTTTTACCTGTTGCCAATTTGACTTGTTTGGTGTTTCTCTTGACCTTGTGGTCTTTGAGACTGCCCTGGTGTCCAGGGTCATTCAAGAGGCATCTTTCTCTTCCTGAGGGAGAAGCACAGCCTGAACGTATTATTAACCAAGTGCTGGGAACCCCTGAATAGCCCATCTCGAAGAGGAAGAACATCTGTGTCAGGGAAGACAGAGTCTTGTCACCCA
>JAKSZT010053916.1:22796-39847 GCA_026826555.1 Tolypeutes matacus
ATGGATTTTTCATTTTTAAATTCCACATGCCTAGTTCAGATCTGGATACCATTGTGATGGCTCAGGAAGGAGAGATAGAAAATGAGAGCTAAAATGACCAAGGAATTCAAGTGAAAGAGGGCTTGAATTTGTTAGAAATGGCATTCCTGGTGGGGATAATATCTCGAGTAAACACTCATAGGTGGGGAATAATATGACTAGAAAGGTCCAGGATGAATGGGAACACCTGGGGAAGGCCCTGAAGGTCAAACAAGGAGTGGAGTAGGGGAAGGTAAATTTAGAAATCAGACCAAAGAGGAGTTTATACTGTATGGTCTCCCAGGAAAACATATTTGAATATGGGGGTGATTTAAAGGAAAAGTAATGTCACTTACATTCCATTAAAATGCTGCAGTGACAATGCCTGAAGCTGCTTCTGTCCCAGCCAGCCCCACAAAGTGGCCACTGCTAATGTCACTGGCAAAGAGAGAGGCACCCATCTGGAATCTGAAGGAACAGACTAGGATCAGAGTTGAAAGACCCAAATCAGATTTCTTGAAAATGGAAATATTGAGATGTTTGTTTCAATCACTACTCCTTAAAGTAGGAATTAGCCAACTACAACCCGTGGACTAAATCTGGCCCATTGCCTATTTTGGTATGGTCCATCAACTTAGAATGTTTTCCACCTTTTTGAATGGTTGGAAAAAATAAAAGTAAGAATGATATCCTGTGAAATGTGAAAATTATATGAAATTCAAATTTCCGTGTTATAAATAAAGTTGTATTGGAAGACAGCACACCCGTCAGTTTACATTATCATCAAGGCAACTTTTTTGCTGTGACAGTAGAGTTGGGTGTTTGTGACAGAAACCTTATGTACAATCAGGCCTTCTACAGAAAAAGCTTGCCTTCCTCTGCCTTAGAGGAACATTGGTCCATCTTCCTCCTTTCTCTGAGTTGAGTCTGTTCTTGGCCCAAGAATTACCAGACCTCCTTATCAGGTTCTGGCCCTTTAAACAGCCTCAAAGACCCAAAACCTAAGAAAAAGGGACATTCTTTCCATTTCCCAGCCTTTGGACCCTTATCTCATCCAAATCCATTTCCATCACATTTCCTACTGGTCTTAAGTCTCAAAGATCAAAAGAGAACTTTTGAGTAGGCACAGATGAGCATAGTTCCTAAGAGAACAGAACTGGGGTGTAGAACCCTTGTGGGCCCATTCCACAAGCACAGTGCTCTCTGCTCCCAACTTTCCAGCCCTCTGTAAAATTGTCTTTTCTAGTCAGACATCTGGGGCCAGGGGATGGGGTCAAGCTGATTTGTAGGTATGGGACTGGTTAAACCATGAATGTGTGACAAAAGCCATTGTAAGAAGGCCATGTCTGATTGGACATCCCAATAAAAATCCATTTCAATCTTGCAGTTTGTTGTCCTCTTAAATTACCGTGGCCAATTGATTTCCCAAAATCCACTCCCTTCGTACTATATGAATCAGTAGCTCTGTGAATGAAGCACTTACTGAGCATCCACTGTTTAGCCAACCGTCTGGTACTGTACAGGTTCAGAGGAGAAGACCCACCCTCTGCTACAATGGTGAGGCAAGGAAGAGGCCAGATATTGAAATCCAGCAAGGAAAACACCAACTGGGCAAGAGCCAAAGAGGCATTACCATTAGAAACACCACAGGGGAACATGGAATCTGTTACCAATGATAACAACAGAATATAGGGACTAAATGTGCAGGTGAGGGATGGACTGAGTGGGGAAGCTTCTCAGATGAAGAAGGGCTTGAGCAGAGTGTCAAGGGAGGAAAGTAGAGAGGGGAGGCTAACCCGAACTAGAGGGACATCATTAGCTCAGGATTGGGAACAAAGAAGGAATGTGCTGGGTACATTGATTGAAGCCAGAGCACATGATCCTTGATGAGGAATGGGGAAAAAGAATATGAGGTAGAGCTGAACTGGGGATCTTTATTTATTATTTTTTTTTCCTGCATTTATTTCAAACAATGAGGCAATGGCCTCTACAGCTCCCAAATAATTCTTTTTTAAAAAAATTAATTTATTTTTTAATATATTTTAAAAGATGCTTAGATTACATAAATGTTACACAAAAATTACAGGGATTCCCATGTTCCCCACCTCCCACACCCCTCATAACATCCCACATAAACATCTTTCATTAGTGTGGCACATCAACTGCAATGGATATACACATCCTGGGGCTTTGCCACTAAGTATGGACCATAGTTCACATTGTAGACCACACTCTCTCCCACACAGTTCTACATGGTATATGCTGATGTAAAATGGCCTATATCTGTCATTTTAATGTCACTCAGGATAATTCCCAAGTCCTGAAAAAGCCCTTGTATTACAACTGCTTTTCCCTTCCTTGCCTGAACTGGGGATCTTTAAATGCCAGATGAAACTTGCTGTCATAATTGGTAACAAAGTATAATTTACCAAAACTGTAGAGCAGAGCCCTGGAGTCTGGGAGTTAGGAAAAGTGATGCCAGCAAGTAAGCAACCAGTGCACACCAGTAATTATGATCATTCTCAAAGTTTCCTTTATTCATACTTAAACACATGCAAGAAATTTAGTCCTAGAAAACTCAGACTCACTCACAGGAAACCAAGCTACATCTCGACCAGCCTGGAAGAAGCCTCCAACAGTGCCTCGGTTGGTCTTCAGAATGGCCTGAGCAGAAAGGAAGACACAAGAAGCTCAAATTACAGCAGATGCACCCAAGACACCCCAGATGCACAGGGTGCTGACAAAAGTGAGTTTTTCAGCATTCTTAAAGAGAGACACATTTTCCTGGAAGATTTGATATACCATTAATATTCAAATGACTTTAAAAATCATGGTTTCATAAAAATCCTGAGCTGTAAGGAACTTGAGAAATCATATTTATCAGTTTCTCTGTTTGCTTTCGTTTAGTCAAACATTGTGAAGCACTGCTAAAACTGTGCTTGGAAGAAAAATTTTCAGCCTTATACTCATTAACTGAAAAAAAGGAAGGAAAGTAAATGGATTAAGCACCCACCTCACTATGTTAGAAAGTGAGCAAATAAGGAAGGAAAGTAAAACAAAGGAGAAAATAAAAATAAATTATTTATTCATTCATGATAGATGGTGGAGATGCTAAACAGAATGAGTCTGAAGTTTTCCCTGTTGGCTCTGTTTTCAGCAATGAAATTGTTAGGAGAATAAATTAACTCATACAGTTCAGTGTAGGCATTATCTATGTCACACACACACAAAATGACTCTGATAGAAATATAATGAAATTTGTGGAAGCCATTACATTTTCTCAGCTTTGTCATACCACACCTCTCCCTCTCAGACATGCCTTTCCCCCATACCTTATGCCCACCACGAGCTCCCCCACTTGAGCTCCCACATACCCAGAGTCCAACAGCCATGACCACCACAAAATAGATGACAATGGCAGAGATGTCAGCAGGATGTTAGATGTGCTCTGACAACACAGGTGGCTCCTGGGTCCTGGCAATAGTGCTGGGACTTAACATGCTGGCCATGGCTGCAGGCAGTGCCGTCCCCATGCCATGGCTGGCCTCTATGTATGCTATGGGTTAATGATCAGACTTCAGCACATGGGTCTCAATATCAGAGCCTGCTCCTGCATGTGGGGACCTTTAAACCTTTCCTCTAAGTCAAGCTCTGTCATTCTTACCCTCCACTGGTCAGTCTTGGCCTAAGTGGAGTGTGAGGATGAGGGGGACAAGGCCAGAAATGGGGTGAGAATCAGAGGTTAAGGCTTAACTGAGTGGAAAGACAGGGTGATTAAAAAGATTTGACTAGATCAAGTGAAGATTAGGGAGAAATGAAGGGGAACAAAGAGGAGAGAAGCTCAGAGGTGAAAGGGGCCAGAAAAGGGTCAGTTGGGAATGGAGGATGATGGTCCCAAACAGAACAGATATGATTCCAGAGCAAGTGGCTCTATCACTTGAAATTGAAGATAATAATGCATTTTGTGGTTTCCAAATCCCTGCATTTCTCTGCGACTGGTTATCCTGGGCTACAAGTGAAACATTAGGACAGTGGCAACCAACTCAGGAAAAGGAAGTGGCTGTACCAGCGCATCCCATGGGGGCTGATGGCAGGGCTGTGTGTGGAGGCTGCATCAGAAGTTTTGACAAGTGAATCAACCTGAAAACAAGTGAGGGTGATGAATCGAGTCTCAGGGCCCATGACCCCTGGACCTTGGTCTACCAGCAGTTAGACTTAAAAACCCAAAATTCTTGGTTTTTACCTGTTGCCAATTTGACTTGTTTGGTGTTTCTCTTGACCTTGTGGTCTTTGAGACTGCCCTGGTGTCCAGGGTCATTCAAGAGGCATCTTTCTCTTCCTGAGGGAGAAGCACAGCCTGAACGTATTATTAACCAAGTGCTGGGAACCCCTGAATAGCCCATCTTGAAGAGGAAGAACATCTGTGTCAGGGAAGACAGAGTCTTGTCACCCATTTAATCAGGGAGAGAGAACCACATAGACTTCAAAATAAGGAGTAAAGGCTCCAGTGAAGGCTCACCTAGAGTAACACTTTAACCTCCCTGACCCCAATAATTTGCATCCATAAAGTGGGATTGGTAATGTACTCCCACCTGGATGGAGACCTTCTACCCTAATCTTTATGAATCAGTGATCATTGATCAAGAGCAAGACTGGGTAGAAGTAGAAATGGTCAGTGAAGGAAACTGAACTATGCCCAGCATATATGTTATATTGATAAATTGAAATGATTTAATTCCTATAATAAAAGGTCCACACTCCTCAACTGAGTAAAAGAAACATTATAACACAATAGTGACTTGTTTACTGGATGCTATGCTTTCCTAGAGTTTTTCATTTGTTTATGAAATAGATGCTTTTTGCTTTTAATTTTTAATTTTGAGATAATTATAGTTCCCATGCAGTTGTAAGAACTAGTAAAGAAAGATCCCATATGCCCTTGACCTAGTATATTAGTTTTCTCTTGCTGCCTCAGCAAATGACCACAGACTTAGCAGTACAAACAACAGGAATTTATTATCTCACAGTCTTTAGGTCAGAAGTCTGGTATGGGTCCCAACTGGCTAAAACCCAGATGTTGGTGGGGCTGTTTCTTTCTGAAGGCTCTGGGGGAGAGTCATTTTCTTGCTCATTCAGGCTGTTGGTTGAATTCAGTTCCTTGTGTTTGGAAGACAGAATTCCCATTCCCTTGGTGTTTGTCAGCTGAGAGTCATCCCTGCCCACAGTGTCTGGTGCCCTTGGTCAGAATGTCAGCATCTTCTGCCATGGATGCTACACAAAAGTGAGCAGCAACCAGATGCTACCTAACACCAACTTCTTCCATACAGAAGCCCGATAATTGTGATGATTGATATTCTTGGGTTGCAGCCTGAGCAGGGTCACTATTGCTGCAGATATGGAATGGCAGCCTCAGAGCTTACACTCTGCCTTGGCCCATGGGGAAACGGGCCAAGACCTCCTTCTGCTGACCTTACCCAGCCCATTACTCCCCTGTTATTATCTGTGACTAACACCGGCTCAGGGAGAGATTTCTGTTTTTGCCTCCAGCAGGTGAGGAGCTGAGGCCATTGCATGCATTGGGGTCTTTAAGCATGTCTACTCTTTGGGTTCCTTTCAGGCATACATTTAACTATTGATTTCTCTGCTTCAATTGCACTGATACATGCAAAACAATGCTGAATAATAATGGATAGAATGGACAGCATGCCCTTTCTGGATCTTGGAGGAAATTGCCCTCATTATGTAGGATGCTAGTTTTATGAATATGTTATATGTGTAGGTAAGTGTGTGCAAACCATATTTTAAAAGTTTCCATCTATTTCTATTTTTCTTAGTGACTTTCTTTAAGAATAGGGGTCAAATTTGGTCAAAGGTGTTTTTTTAGCATCTATTGAGACCAAAATATGTTCTTTTTGTTTTGATCTATGAATATAATGGATTATATTAAAGGATTTCCTAATCTTGGACTGACCTTACCCTCTTAGAATAAATCCCACATGGTAATGGTGTAGCAAATTTCTCAATGTACTATTAGATTATATTTGTTAATAATTTTTTTAGAAGTGTTGCATCAATTTAGTGATATTGGTCTGTCATTGTCCTCTTTTTGTACTGCCTTTGTCAAGTGAAGTTACCAGTGTTATACTCAATTAATAAAATAATTAGGAAAAAATCATATTTTTCAATGCTTTGTAACAAATTATGAAGCAAACAAATTGGGACCATGTGATTTTCAAGTATTTGGAGGATATTCCCTTGAAACTATCTGGGTCCTGTGCCTTTCTGTGGTATTTCCATGATAACTTTCTTTGCTTTATTTTAAGGCAATCAGTGTATTTAAGGCTTTTATCCTTAGTAAGTTCAATTTTAGTAATCTGCATCTTTGTAAAAGGTATGCATTTCATCTAGGTTTTTTCACATAAGTTGCAAAATTATCATAGAACTTGTAAATTTTTTAAAGGTTATTATCTGCTTATTTCTTATTTTGTATATTTTGCATTCTTCCTTTTTGTTCAATAAGTTAGCAAGTGATTTTTCTATTTAGTTCTTTAAAAGGAATTTTGATGTGATAATTAGATGTACCTCATTACTTTTTCTTTTCTTGTGATAGAGAGATGTATCATTTCTTCGTTAATTGAAATTTTTTTCTTGTGCCTAGAAGAACTCTAATTTTCTCTTTCTTCATTTTTTCACACCTTTCTATAAGGTATCTAAAGATCTCCCCTCTCTTCCTTTTAACCTTCTTCTCTCCAAAAGTGTTATATTTTCAGGACGTCATCTTGGCCTCTTGTATGCCCCTTCCATGTGATCAGAGCTCACTTCTACCTAAACACTGGCTTATGGTGGGAACATAGAAGATAGCCTTATGGGGTTGTAAATTTGTTTGTTTGTTTTCTCTGAGATGTACTTTGAAGTTTGGACATTACCTATGTTACAATATTTCCTGAGGGTGTCAGTTTTTAGTTTGTTATCTTTTTCTTTATCATGTATTTTTTTTAAAAGAGATATCATAGGTTCTTCAGATTCCCTGGTGGATGTTAACTCAGCTATCCAGAATTCTCCACTCCAAATTTTGAAAAAAATGTCGAAAATTCAGAACAAAGGGATTCTTCCTCGAAAACTTAATGAAATATCTATTTTAAACATGTATCTAACATTGCTCTAAAGGGTTAAAAATGAAAGACAAACATAACTTGTATGATAAATGTTAGTTTATATTTTTTCTGGAATTTCTTATTAATACAAAATGTATGTCATGAAAGCAAATGGTATTAAGCTTAGTGAGAAGGCACCACTTTTTAATCAAGAGATGACATGTATCACAAGACCCTCAAGAGAATTTAATTTTAAAAAGAGTCATTGGGTATAAATAAATCTATAAAACAATATTCTTATATTTATCCTTTCAATAATAATTTTAATACTACTACTACTATTTATTATTAATCTTTCAAGGTATTAAATTAATAAAAATATTTGTATTAGTCAGTCAAAGGGGTGCTGATGCAAAATACCTGAAATCTGTTGGCTTTATAAAGGGTATTTATTGGGGGTAGAAGCTTACACTTACCAGGCCATAAAGCATAAGTTACTTCCCTCACCAAAGTCTGTTGCCACATGTTGGAGCAAGATGGCTGCTGATATCTGCAAAGATTTCAGGCTTCCTGGGCTCTTCTCTTCCTGGGGCTTGTTTCTTTCTGGGCTCAGCTGCCCTGCTTTCTACAGCTGTAGAATATCAGGTGAATTGCTCTGTCTCTCTCCCCAGGCCTCAATTCTCTCTGGGTTCAGCTGCTCTTCTCCTCTGTGTGCTTACGTCCCCAGGCTCCAGCATTAAAACTCCAACCTCCCTTCTCTGCAGTGCAGTTTCTCTGTGAGTCCTTGCCCACTAAGGGGGAGGGAACTCAATGTCCTACTGATGTGGCCCAATCAAAGCCTTAATCATTATTTAATCAAGTAAAAGTAAAACTTCTGAATCCAATACACTCTAATACGCCCAGAGGAAAAGACCAGTTTACAAACATAATCCAATATTTCTTTTTGGAATTCATTAATAATATCAAACTGCTACAATATTCTAATCATGTTAACAAAAATGTAAAATTGCTATGAGTTAACATTCCAAGACTTGTGCAGTATGTATATAAAAACAATTGCCAAACTGCCTGAGAAATATCAAAGAAAATTTATAAAATTGGTGAGCCTTTCCTCTCTTGAATAAGAAAACCGAATATAAAGATGTAAACAGTTTCTGATAGCTTTTATTTTCTCTGTTTAGAGTAAGGACAGAGGACTTTTTTGAGGCACTAAGAAAAGTTTGAAGTATCACTTTTCAGGGAGAGTAAGACATAGGAATAGATTACAGAAGTTGAGGATGATGATGGATGCCCTTGAGGAAGATCTTCATAAAGCTAAAGTGAGAGTAGTAAGCACAGTTGTATGTTTCAGCTGGGGTGATTAGGAGAGTCAAGAGTATGTGATTTACCCAAAATGGGGTCTAATGAGGTGGGTAGGACTAAACCAAAGAGGGAAAGGACCAGAGTGATTTTAGGGGACTGATTATGATGATTATAATGTTGGACCATTATCCAAAGTAGGGAGGTAAGGAAGTGAGGAAATGAGAAGACGAAGGGAAAGAAAAAAAATATTTCTATATATTCACAAATATTCTTCCTTGATAATGTCCACAGTCTGAGTTATCTGGACACAACCTCAGCCTTGGGTACCCTTGGCCCCCCAATTTCCTGCCCAGCATCTTGTCTCTCACTTCACCATATATACCAATCCTCATTCCCAGTGGCATTGCACTGTCTTCAGTCCACTCACAAACCTCACTTTGGGCAGGAGAGGGGGTGGTGTTCTCTCCCAACTGTGCCTCCTATTTGTCATCTGCACCCAAAAGCAGAGCAGCAATAAATGCACTGTGATAATTATGAAATCGATACATGAGAAAGGGGCTCCTCAAACGATCAAGTAGGCCCTCATGCTCATTCCTAAATGATGGGATTCCTCAATCCTTGACTCTTCTAACTCAACAGAATCCCCGCCAGTGACTACACTTTTCATGTGGCTGCCCCATGAAGAACAGTTTTTGATTTGTTGCCAGTGGTTATGGACAGCCTTGCCTTTCATTGCCATATGCCCACCCTAGCTTTTGTACTTTCATCTGATTCTCTGTATGCTCCACAACTTTTAAAAAAGAGAGAAGCAAACCAATTATAACCCATGAAGCCAAATTACATCAAAGTTTTCCTAAACAGAATCCTTAAATTCATAACCAGCTTTCCCTCTTCCTCACAGCAGAGGTCTTGTTGGTCAATTCTCCTGTATCTTATCTCCTAAGCCTCTTTTTATTAATGTCTTCCTCCTCAGTGCCCCTCCTCATGTTTTCCTTTACACTATATAATGATCCCTTGTACCCTCTGAAGCCTGCAGTGCTTTCCCACAAACCTCTCTGCTCCTTCCTGCAACACCTTCTCCTTTTAAGGATTTCCATGTTTCTTCAACTTACTGTGCCCTTCCACATCTTTGTCTATCAATACATATCCTTCCTTCATCTGGGAATATGAATCTAGGAAACCCCTTCCTACATTTCTTTCTCTCAAGAACAACACCTATACTCACCCTTCAAGAGTCAGGTTAAGTAACGCCTCTTATTTTTTTTAAGATTTATTATTTTTTATTACCTCCCCTCCCCATTGTTTGCAGTTGCTGTTTTGCTCGTCTTCTTTTTAGAAGGCACCAGGAACCAAATCTGGGACCTCCCATGTGGTAGGCGGGAGCCCAGCTGCTTGAGCCACATTTCTTTCCCTAATATCTCTTTAAAAAATAAATTATTGAAGTATATCATTCATACATGATCATACATAAACAATATGTGTATAGTAAAAGTTGTGAACTTACTAAACAAGCATGAATATCATCAAACAGGGCTCCCATACATCATCCCACCACCAACACCTTGCATTTTTGTGAAACATTTGTTACAAACTGCAAAAGAACATAGTCAAAATATTATTACTAACTATAGCCCATATCTTACATTTGTTGTAGTTTCCCCCAATCCACTCGATTATTAACACTCTGTATTAGTATTATATATTTGGTATAGTTCATGAGAGAATGTTCTCATATTTATTCTGTTAACTATAGTCCATTTTCCACTACAGGATTCACTGTTATACAATCACATGCTTTCTAGGTACAATCCATTCGAAGTGTACACTCAATGGCTCACATTTTCATCACAGAGTTTTGCTGTCATTACCTCAGTCAATTTTAGAATGTTTTCATTACTCCAAAAGGAAAAATCCCATACCCCCTTACACCTCCCATTGTTGTCTCTTAGAATTGATATACTATCTTCTGTGCAATTGCTAAGGAATACCTCTTTTAAGATACCTTCCCTGAATGTTGTAATGGGGGTTTCTCAGACAACACTTTACTCTTATAGCAACTTTCACATTTGATTTTTATTTACTGAAAATTCTCCTTTAAACTACAAGTGTCCCAAACATGTGGAGCATATTAACACTCGTTACATTGGAGTTGGTCATAGCGTTGGCCATGCAGAATTTCCCATCACTGTTGCATGACAGTGACACAGTCAGATAACAGAAATCTATAGGAACACAAAGAAGACTGAAGATTGACTGTGGCCAGCAGGGGCTGCTGTGGAACTGCAAAGTGGGACCTGCATGGAGGGCTCCCACAGTTGGGTGTGTCCCTAAGGCCAGCCAGCCTGGGGCTGAGCCCTGTGCTCACAAGGGGAGCCTAGTGCCAGGTCCTCCCTGGGCTGACAGAGCCTCCTGCTCACGGGCACATATGCTCCCGGCAGCTTCTTCCTCCTGGGGTCCCCTAAGGGACACAAGGAGTAACCCTAACCATTGTCCTCCTCTAACCACAAAACCCTCAGCTCAGGAAAAAAGGGGTAGAGAGGAGTTGGTGCTCAATTTGCATGACCTGTCCCCTCCTTTGATGAGGCCAATAGGGAGGGAATAAGAGCAGCCCGGGGACATTGGGGACCACAGAGGCTGTGTCCACCATGGCCTGGGCTCCTCTCCTTGTCGTGTTCCTCTCTCACTGCTCAGGTAGGGACAAGCCTCAGGCACCCAGGGAAGAACCCACCCCCCAGCCTGCATCAGCCCATCTCATTAAGACCTGCAGCAGCTTCACCCTTCTCCCTGCCCCAGCACTGATGACTGTGTTTGCAGGTTCCCTCTCCCAGCCTGTGCTAACTCAGCCACCCTCCCTCTCTGCATCCCCAGGAACATCTGTGAGAATCACCTGCACCCTGATTAGTGACATCAGTGTTGGCAGCTATGTCATAGCCTGGTACCAGCAGAAGCCATGGAGCCCTCCCTGGTACCTGGTGTACTACCATATGTACTCAGTTAAGGACCAGGGCTCCGGGGTCCCCAGCCACTTCTCTGCAGCCAAAGATGCCTCAGCCAATGCAGGGCTTTTGCTCATCACTGGGCTCCAGCCTGAGGGTGAGCCTCCTTATTACTGTGTGATCAGGCACAGCAGTGCTTCTCACAGTGACACAGGGGATGGGGAAATGGGACAAAAACCTCAGATTCTCAGGCTTTTGGACCATGTCTCTTTTCTATGAGAATAATTTTCATGCCACGTACTATGCCTGGAAGTGGCTTCTGGCTCATGAGGGCTCTCCTCCAATTTCCCAATTCTCAGTGTTTCTGAAATCTCAGAAAACAAAAAAACAAACAAACAAGAACACAATTCATGATAACAATGAAACTCCTCCAGGTGGCAGATATGTCATAAAATCAAAATCCTGTGGTGCTGGCCTTTTCTCTTGGAGGAAAGCACCTCTGCCATTCCTAGTTTTCTCTTGAGTCAGAGGCCCAGGGATGTCCCAGCACATGGACAGTCCCTCGACAAATGGATGCCTCTCCTTGGAGGTCAGAGCACAGGCCCCCCCCTTTCCCTCCCTGTCACCTGTGCTCAAGGTTGACTGAGGCTCCCTGTCTTTCCAGGTTGAGGCACTATGGTATGAAGAGCTGAGTGAGGGCACAGGCCTGGGGGGATGTCCAGGTTCAGAGCTGTCCTGGCTCACTTCCTGGGACCTACAGCTTCAGTTGTAATTTCAGGGAGAGGGGCCTAAACATGGAGAGATTTTGAAGATTGCATCAGTAAACTTCTTTGAGGTGCTTGAAAGAATGAAGGTACTGGAGGTTCCACTTTCCTGGGATAACCCAGAGCCTGCTCCAGGGATGTTGAGTGAGTAGGTGCCACTGTTGGGGCTTTCCTAGAGCTGATGCCACTCAGTACCCATGGGAACTCCTGTGAGTGGGTTTTCCTGAGCCCACAGGAACAGCCTTGGGTTCTCCTCTCCTCTTGTACCCTTTGGAGCTTTTCAACACACCTATGTTTAGGGATAGGTCTGTGGAATATCAGGGAGCAGAATCCCCCCAATATTGTATGCAGTACATCCACTCCATGAAGCTCTTGAGAGAGTCCCAGGTCCCCAGGTCACCATCTCCTGCACTGGAGAAACAGAAACAGTGATGTTTATCAAGGAAACCTCTACCAGGGTCTCCCAGGCACAGCCCTGAGCTGGTGACCTAGGTCAACAGTGATCAACCTTCAGGGGTTCAGCCCAGCTCTCTGGGTCTGAGTTTTGCTAAACACTCTCTTTTTCCACCTCTGTGTCCCAGCCTGAGGACGAGACTGAGTATCACTGTCACACAGCTGTATATATCCTGGTGCCTTCAAGAGCTCCTGTCCCATGGGGAAGGGAGATAAGGACCTGCCCTCATCTCCCCTGCCTGACCCATTACTCTCCTATTCCTGCCAGTGATCAACAAGAGTTCAGGTCTTGGCTTTCTCTGTCCCCTGTGCTACTGAACTCAGAGGACCTGATGCTCTTGATGTGGTTCATATTTATTGGTCAAGTAAAACAATTCCTCTTCTTATTGGTCTCCCAATGCAGATTGGATCAATTTGGGCAAAAAAAAAAAAAAAAAAAATCGCCCTCATTCTGGGTGAGGATGATAAGAGGGCATATGTGACCTGGGAGACCCAAGTGGCCCTCTGCCCAGGCCCCAACTGTTCCCAGTTCCTGGCCCAGTCTGTGCTGACCATTCCTTAGCTCTGAAACCTTAGGCAATCAGGATTTCCATCTACATCCTCAGATGACACCTTCTAGGCTCTCCTATCCCCCTACATAGAGAAATCTGTGATTACCAGCCTTGTAATGCTGCATCTGCACATGTCCTGGATTATTTCCTTAGACATGTGTCATCTTCCTCATCACCCACCATTTAAAATACTCTTCTTGTATTTGAGAAATTGTGTACTTTATGAATATATGACTTTTTTTTTTAAAGATTTATTTTATTTATTTCTCCCCCCCGCCTCATTGTTTGCACTTGCTGTGTCTGTTCATCTTCCATGTTTCTTTAGGAGGCACCAGAAACTGAACCCAGGACCTCTTATGTGGTCCTGATCACTTGAGCCACCTCTGTTCCCTGCTTTGTTGTGTCTCTCATTATGTTTTTCTTCTTGTGTCTCTTGTTGCGTCATCTTGTTGTGCCATCTTGCCGTGCCTGCCCATCATATCAGCACAATATCTCACTTGTTCTCTTTAAGAGGCACTGGGAACCTCGGCTCCCTGCTTTGTTGTGTCTCTCATTATGCTTTTCTTCTTGTGTCTCTTGCATCAGCTTGCCATGCCTGCCTGTCACACCAGCTTGCTGTCTTCTTTAGGAGGCCCCGGGAACCAAACCAGGGACCTCCCATGTGATAGGCAGGAGCTCAGTCACTTGAGCCACATCTGCTCCCCTGAATATAAGACTCTTTATGTTGAAGATAAATACATAATACTTTCTATGAATATGTAAAAATAAAATTGAAAATTTTCATTAATATGATCAATAATGTTATATATACTTAAGACTAATCTTATAGACAGAAACCTATAGGAAATCAATCAAGCTTAGAGTGATATATATAAAAAAAACTTTAACTGATGGTGTTGAATAAATGTTGGTCCTCTCCACCCCTGAAATATCCCAAATGCCCAGGGTGGGTGGAAAAGCTTGTGAAAATTCTCGTTTAATGCCTTTGATCTTGCCAGGGAAATAGGAAGCTGGGTCAGATGAGAGCCATCATGGGGGAAGGGGTATGGGAAGTGTGAGGAGCAACTGTGAGCTTGTCACCTAGCAGAGTAGGGCTGGGAGGAGAGGAGGATTCAGGTGCTGTTGGGGGCTCCCTCTAATTCTCATTTGGTGGGTGGTCTCCTGGGGACCACTTGTCTGAGAAATATGTCTGTTACTAAAATAAAAACAATAAAAACCAGGATTGTGCTACACAAACAGGGATCCTAATGTATACCATGGGTTATAGTTGCTACTAAAATGATAATAATAGTCTTTCATCTATTGTAGCACGTGCCCCTCGCTAATGCAGGGTGTTACTAATAGAAAGGATACATGGGAACTCTGAATTTTCTACGTGGTTTTTCTGTAAGCCAACAATTTCTCTAATAGAAACATAATGGTTCACACTCTGCACTCAGATCAGAATGACAGGAGTGAGCATAAAAGGGGTCGTGTTCTCTACCAACTCCTCATATTACTTCGTTACTGGGAACCAAGGAGACAACAGTAGGTGCTTAGTCAATTTTTATTTCACAAATGGTTGCATTAAACCTTGAATAAATTAACAACAAATTTTCTCGAATTACAAATGGGATGTTGTGCTTCTCATACTTCCCCTACAGGGAGTGGAGGTGCCCAGGTGTCCATTCTAGTCCTTTGAATCCTCACATGTTCATTGTCACCCATTTGTGACAACACATCTTACTGCTAATGCAGTACAGCAGCTCATGGGAAGTCCAGACCCTCTCGGTGCTTAACTTTCTCATCTCCACCTAGTTAAATTCATGTCACCTACTTTTTCAAAAGAGAAGTGGGAATCCTTACCACTGAGGCCTGCACAGCTTCTATCTGACGTCCCTAAGTGAATCGAGAGCAGTAACACCCAAAGGGACCTACAAAATGAGCAACCTCAAGTTTACATTGACCTCTTCTCTCTACCTGACCCAGAGATCCAATCTATAATGAGCCACGTTAATTCTCTCTCCTAAACATCTTGAAAATTCTTCCTTTCCATCTGACTTTCTATTCTAATGCCTTCCTCCAAATCTTCATGGCATTTATTAATCATGGACTGTCATGAAACTGTCCCTTGATTCACACCTGGGAGCACCATTCTCTGCCTTCACAGTCTTTCCCATCACTCCCTTCACCCCCCCACTCCTCTCTTCAGTCTGATGGACTTGACCCAAGGCCCTGTATAGGGGTCCTCATTTGCATGAATGGACCCTCCCTTTACTCAGAGTATGAGGAGGAGCTGGGAGAGATTTTGAGAAAGCTCCACCTCGTCTGTGGAGCCCTGGAATACAGGACTCAGGGAAAATCTCCACCATGGCCCTCTTTGATTTTCTCTTCACCCTCCCGGCTCACTGCACAGGTCACCAGATGTGGGGCCATGAGGAGGGCCAGTGGGGGCCCTGCTTTCTCCTCTTGTCTCTTGAACCCAGAATCACCTTCTATGTATGCCCAGGGTTCTGGGCTCAGTCAGTGCTGACCCAGCTGCCTTCAATGCCTGTGGTCTGGGCCAGAGGGTCATCATCTCCTCTTCTGGAAGCAGCAACAACATTGGGGAAGGCTATTCTGTGTACTGGGGCCAACAGCTCCCATGAACGGCCCCAGAATCCTCATCTATGGTAACAGCAATCGACCCTTGGGGGTCCCCGATCAATTCTCAGGCTCCAAGTCTGGCAACTCAGGCTCCCTGACCATCACTGGGCTCCAGGATGAGGACAAGGCTGTTTATCACTGCCAGGCCTACGATGAGAGCCTCGGTGCTCCCACAGTGCCTCAAGCCCATGGGGAAGTGAAATAAGAGATCCCCTCTCATCTGCCAGGAGTGTGGATGCCCCTGGAGCTGCATGCTCAGGCTCTGCCTTGGCTCCTGCTTATCCTTTGGAGGCTGCTTCCATGGGCCCAAGCTAGTCCACAACACATCATGGGGATTGACGTCTCCTCCTCTCCCTTGTCCTCAACTTCACTCTTCACTCACAGTAGCACATTCCTAGATAAAGCATCTCAAAGGAAAGAGAACCTCACTCCCCATCTTTATCACAGAATTCAGAATCTCTTTGTATTGAAGTTTAAGTTCTGGAGATGGCTGAGTTCAGCTGAGGTCAACTTAGACCTGCAGTTTAATAAGGAATTCGGTCACTTTCCATCTGTCCTTTCCCTGTTTCCTGGTGTTTCCCAGAGTCTCTAGACTTCTTCTTATTAGGACTCTGTATGTGTCCTTATTCTTTTTGTTCCAGCTTCTTATTTTTTAAATTAGTAACTCTCTTTATGGAGGTAAAATTAACATAAAAATAATAATCTAGCTGTTTTTAAAGTGTACAAATGGATATGTTTTGCAAACATCACCCTAATCAAGACAGTGAACCTACTCACCTGCCCACAAGTTTTCCCCATTGCCCCTTTGTAAACCCTCCTTCCCATTCTCCCTAGGCATCCACTGATCTTCTTCCTATTAATACTGTTTGGTTTGCATTATCTATGATTTATAAATAGGGTCATGCAGTATATTTACATTTTTGCTATTGTTGGACTTTCTGCAGACTTCCCAATTCTTTTGAGATTGCTTCATAATATTGTTCGGTTCCACTCCAAAGTATACAAGCTTTTTTTTTTTTTTTGGTTTTCTTAGGCCTTAGGTACTTTTGCCTTCATGGACCCTTCAGACATTAAATATATTTTACAACCGTGTTGGTATGAAGATGAATATAAGCCAGGTTAGATTCTGTTCATTTTAAGAAGGATTAATAGCATTTATTTATTTATTTTTGGAACAGTTTTAGATTTGCAAAATAATTTAGCAGATAGAATATAGAGTACCCATATACCCACCCTCATCCCAGTGTTTGCATATTTTTAAAATATTTTATTAGTATTTTACATTTGTTATGATTATTGAACCAATGT
>JAKSZT010053916.1:53297-67248 GCA_026826555.1 Tolypeutes matacus
TCTAGACATGGGGCCATTTGCATACTTGAGGGAAGTGGATGTGATACAGTGAGGAAGTGGTGCCTTTTCTCTTTGCCTGTCCAGGTATTGAAACACATCTGTATACTTCATGACATTAAAACAGCAAATTTATCTTCCTGCAAATCTGAAAATATTGAGGAAGAAAATCCGGATTAAAAAAATCTGTTTTGAAGATGACCAAACTGTAAAAGTCCAGTAACAACATTCTAACAAGAAATTGTCACCCAAATATGTGTCAAAGAACAAACCTCACTTAGGGAGGGAAAGGCTGGCTTGATACAATATGGAAATAAGTTACACTGTGCACTGGGAAATATTAAACTGACCAAAGGAACTAGGTTTTCAAAAACACTCAGTAGAATCTATTCACTATCAAAAATAAAAGCTTTCCAAATCTTTTGGATCTTTTGCTGAATTTTGTCTTTTGACCTTTCCCTGGTGCATTTTACTCCCTGAAAATTGTCAATTCTATGCTATTTCCTTGAAGAGCCCCTACCCACCTTTCCAACCAGATCATGTGACCCTTTGTGCTAGCTGACCTGATGCCCATGTGGCAACTGGGTCTTGTGAGCATCTTCTGTGGACTTTCCAACAGGAGAAGTTGTAGTTCACATATATGTTTGCAGCTCCCATAGACCTGGGATCCTTCTGGAGTGAGGAGCTGATTAGGAATCCAAAGCAGCATCTTGGAGTCACATTATCTAGAGTAGCACATCAGTGTTTGGACCCAGACATTGACCTGGTGTGATCTGGTCTCTCAGGTCTTAGGGCCATGCTGAAGTTTTGCATGACAATCAGCAGGGGGCACTGTGGGACTGCTGTGTGGTTCCTGCATGGGCTCCAGGAAGGACCATTCACTCAAAGGGGCCCTGGCCTCTGGCCTGGACCCTGTGCTCAGTGATGCAGACAGAGCAGCTGTATCCCCTCTGGCCTGGCAGTATCCCCTGAGCAAGGACTTTTATTTCATCTTGGCAGCTGATTCCTCCCAAGACTCTGCCCGGGGCAACCAAACCTTCATCCTCCTGGGTCTAGTGTGAGCTGAGGTCCAGCATCAGGGCTCAGGGGGTCCTGGGAAGTCAGTGGATGGAAGCAAATTTGCATGATCAGCCCCTCCTCTGGTAGAGTATGGGAGAGAAAAGGAGGTCTGGGGCAGCCCAGCTCCACTGTGAGGCTCAGGGGCGGTGTCCACCATGGCCTGGACTCCTCTTCTCTTGCTCCTCTCTCACTGTTCAGGTAAGGACAGGTCTTGCAGACCTAGGGCAGATCTCCCAGCCTGGGTCAGCCCCTCTAGCTCAGAGTTCCATGCATTTTAAACCTGACCTGTGACCTAGCACCCATGCATGTCTATGTCTGCAGGGACCCTGTCCCAGCCTGTGCTGACTCAGCCGTCCCCCATTTCTGCATCCCTGGGAACATCTTCCAGACTCATCTGCTCCCTGAGCAGTGGCTCCAGTGTGGGTGACTTCCAGATATGAAGGTCTCAGAAATAGCCAGAGACCCCTCCCTGGTATCTCCTGAGCTACTCCTCAGACTCAGTCAAGTACCAGGGTTCTGGGGTCCCCAGCCACTTTTCTGGGGCCAAAGATGCCTTGGCCAATGCAAGGCTTTTGCTCTCTCTGGGCTCCAGCCCAAGGATGAGGCTGCCTCTTACTAAGGCACAGACCATGAGAGCACTGAGGCTTACCAGTGCCCCAGCCCCATGGGGAAGTGAGACCCACTGTTGGCAAAGGTCTTCAGAAGTTTCATTCTGCCTCCCCTGGCTGCGGTGGGCTCTCAAAGCTGCATGAGCAGAGACCTTTTGACATCCCTCAGTGCCAGGCCAGAGGCCCTCCAGGCACAGCCTTGTCAGGTCAGCAGTTAATGATCATCCCCGAGACCCTGTGTCCTGGATGCCCCTGTATCACGTCCCAGCTCCAGGAACAACTTGGCCTTGGAGTCCTCCCTGTGAAATGGGGAATCATAATAGTGCTCACAACAAAACCAGCTCTTGACTTGAGGTTTCATGGATGCACCAACATCCACATCTCAAACTTTATCTTATTGTTACTCAAGAATATATCTTAAATGTAAATTAATGTAATTCAAGGATCCTGTAAAATTTAAAAATAACTTATAACGTTGGCTGTTTTTAAATCCTTGTCCATGGTTGATTTGGAAGGTCCTAGACTGGGCCAGTCATCCCAGAGCCCAGACCCAGTATGAGTCTTCAGCAGGGAAGATCGCCCACTCCTTATGGAGAGGATCTTGTTCAATCAGCATGTGGCAGAAGCACATGGGTTTGAAAGGTTTCTTCTCCTGCATTCACAGAAAAGTCTGGTATAAGAATTATATTTATAGATAGCTCAGTTTGAGGTATGGAAGAGGCAAGTGGACTGAGAGCAAGATCCTCAGACCTTCTTGGGGGACTTTTCTCAGCATGAATGGCAATCATTGCTGGAGCCTGGGGACAAACTGGTGTAAGGAGCCCCAAATTTCAACTCCTCCATGTGATAAATCTCGTGAAGCTGCATCCACTGTCACTGGGAGCTCCCACCAGTGCACTGATGGCCTGATGGAAAGTGAAACCAGCCCATCATTGTCCCATTAGGTCACTTTCATTCCCTACAGAATCTGCCTCAAACGGGTCCCAGTTGTTTCTATTTGTTTCTGTCCTTCTCCTTCTGCCTTCCCTGAATGTCCTGTTTCCATCTTCTTCCCTTTCTCCCTCCTTTCTGAGATCTACTCTCCCCTGTCCTTCTCCTGGCTGCAGTTCTGGCTTCACCAGGGAGGGTGCTGGAGGCTTCCCATCTACCTCAGAGACTGGCTGACAGGGAGGCTGGACTCACCTATCAGTAATGGCCGCCTCTCTATGAAAGCCTCTCTGGTCTATGGTGTCCTGAACCCCTGCCTAGGAAGGATCAAAGGGCATAATCATAGTGGGTGAGGGGGCTGAGCTTGGTACTGATAGGAACCCAAGTGTGAAGGCCACAGGGTTGAAAGGGGAGTGAGACTGCCCCTCACAGTCCTCCCCATCTGGTCGTAGTCCGTCCATTGTCCTTCTGTTAGGCTGGATGGAGGACACATTCTCTCTCCAGGCAGTTCCCCAGGGCTCTGCCCCATGGTGCTCTAGACAGGTGGAGGTGCATCAAGAAGGAGTCCACCTTGAGGGGAGGTGTGGGCAGAGTGTGGGAATGAGGCTGTAGGATAGAGAGGAGACCCCTGATTTGCCCCTTCTGTGGGGTGGGGCAAGGCTGTGAGGAGGCAGTTTCCTCTCCCTGGGAGCTTCTGGCTTCTCTCTGACTTGGAAAAACCCCTGTCTGGGAGAGCTGGAGTCACAGGAAAACTGCTGCTGAAAGGGTCTGAGGGGAGAGTTCTCAGCCAGAAAACTGGCTCCTGGGCTCCCAATCTGCCTGCCCCAGGCCAGACCCTTCCAACCCCCACCTACAGGCCAGGTGGGAACATTTGAACATGTCTTTGTGGGGGGTATGATTCAATCTGTGACAAGTAGTAGTGCTGAGAGGTGAGGAACAGAGAGGCCTGTGTGGGAAAAGCAGGACATGAGAAGCATCACCCAGGTTCATGGATCAAAGGGCTTCTGGTGATGCTTCCTGCATCCTATTAATTTCCTGTCTGGGCTACTCTCCCTGAAAAACTACTTGTCTTTCCAGACCCTGGTTTAGGCAGACACTCCCTAAATGGCCCTGATAGTCAGGTAGTCCCACTATTTAATATGTTTTATGTTTATTCTAGAGGCTTTCAGGTTCTCAGTATTGTCTAGTTCTTGATCACTAGTTTCTCCATATTTCAAACCTCTAAAAGCCGTAGAGAACAAACAAACCTTTATTAAATTGAGGCTGAGCACAGTGCTTCACACAGGGACCTCCAACAGCTGGGGACATTGAAGGGGAGTGTGTGGTCAGCAGGGGCCACAGTGGAGGTATCCCTGAGCCTTTCATGGGGAGTTCTCACAGCTGGATCAGTCCCCACAGGCCTTAGACTGGGGCAGAGAATGAGATTCCCACCAGGCTCCCTGAGGACACTCAAGAGCCAGAAGCTCTGGGGGTCTGGCAGAGGCTCCTGGGCAGGGGCCTGGATGTTCCTAACAGCTGCTCCTCCCACCTCCCTCCTGGAGTCCAAATCTGAGTTTTCTCTTTCTTAGCTACTCTGCCTCACGTTCTCTCTGGCTTCTGAATCAGTGATCAGGTGGGGTCTGAGAGAGCCAGGAAAGGCAGGGGTCAGAATTTGCATGACCAGCCCCCTTTTTCCATGGGTGCCTTGGGGAGGGATAAGACAAGCCTGGGGCAGCCCAGCTCCACTCTGGGTCTCAGGGGCTGTGTCCACCTTGGCCTGGACTCCTCTCCTCCTCAGGCTCCTCTCTCACTGCTCAGGTAGGGACAGACCTGGGGCTGTGTCCCCTCCTGCTGCAGCACCTGTGGCTCACAAGCCCAGCAGCTTCAGCCTGGTCCCTGCCCTAGCACCCCTGCATGTCTGTGTCTGCAGGTTCCCTCTCCCAGCTTGTTCGGACTCAGCCACCCTCTCTCTCTCTGCATTTCCAGGAACTACAGCAAGAAGAAGATATTCTGGTACCAAGAGAAGCAAGGGAGCATTCCCAAGTTTTTCTTGTACTATTCACAGACTCAGATAACAAGCTGGGGCCCAGGGTCCCCAGTCAAGTCTCAGGACCCAAAGTCACCTTAAACAATGCAGTGTATTTGCACATCTCTGGGGTCCAGCCTGAGGATGAGGCTGCCTGTTACTGTATGTTCAGTCACAGCAGTGCTTCTCACAGTGACACGGGCAGACAGGGAAGTGGACAAAAACCCCAGCTACTCAGGCTCTTGGACAATGTCTCTTTTCTATTTAAAAAAACTCTCATGCCCATGGTCTGTGCCTGGAAGTAGCTTTTTGCTCACTAGGGCTCTCCTCCAATTTCTCAGGTCCTAGTCAGTATGTCTGAAAAGTCAGAAACCCTGCTGGTGCCATTCAGATGGCCACGTGGCCAGATGTCTTACCTCTCTGTGCTTCTGCTCTCCCATCTGAGAGGAGAACAATCACACTGAACTCAGATGACTGCTTGGCTGCTTGAATAATACTCTAAACACCCTGAGGTCAGAGACTGTGTTAGCTAATCTTCTGGAAACCCCTCCCAATAGTATTGTGGTACGATGTTTAGCCAGATTGGTGGGCATTTACAATTTCAAAATTTATGCAAAACACATGGAAATATAATAGGTCAGTCTTCACTCATTCTCTAAGCAAGTGTTTTTCAAGCATGGGATTCAATCATGAAGATCAATATGACAATGTCCTATATTCCTAGAGTTTACAAGTGAAGGTGGGTAGGACACAGTAGATCATGGGGACAGCAGGTCACAGTGGACACTGTATCATTGTTTGCCCCTAGGGTCTGGACTGACATTTTGACTCTGCCCTTATTTTATGTCTGCAGATCTAAAATGTCCAAGACAAGCTCCAGTAACCACATGTGTCTGTTTATATGTTCATTTAAGTTAGTTAAAAATAAAAGTAAAATCCTGTTCTTCAGTTACAACAGCTACCATTCAAATGCCCTGTGACTACCCACCTGTGATGAGTGGCCACCAGCTTTGACACAGAAACTACAGAGCATTTCCAACATTGCAGAAATCCGTAGGGGCAGTGCCAGTGTGGATAGTCACTAGCACTTTACATCTGTCTCCTCATCTGTAAAATGGAAATAAATTCGACGCTAATATTCTTCACTTTAGCCAACACTCCTCTATGTGTGAATATTTATTGCAAAACTTACTTTATAAAAAGCAGTGGTAGAACCTATAAATCCTTTTGGACCTACCCATACAATCTGTGGGGAAGATACACTGGAAGCAATTACTTCTAAAGGGCTGCTTGTACTGTAATGCAATGTTGGAAATTACTCTGTCTTCAGCAATTAAAGTTCTATAACAATGTCAGTGTCCCCTTCTGTCTCAGTGTGCACCAAATACATCAAGGCACAGGAGATGGGGATCTCTGAGGGGTACCCTGGAAGGAAGGTGGAGAATGACTTGCTTTAGCAGGAGGGCCCCAGCCAGGAAGGGCACAGGTAAACCCTCGATGGTCTGTCCTTCTCCTCTGTGTTGCAGTCCACCTTTTCCTCAACCACATCTTCTAATAGAGTCCTAGGAAATCTCCCCTGGGCAGCCCTTCCATGGAGCATCCACCCAAGTAGGACTAATGGATATATGATTATGGTTATCCAGTAGAGCCAGGGCATCCCTGACATTCTTTTGTTTGCCCCTTCCTTCCTGGGAGACCCAAAACTAACTCATCAATTACTGTCCTCCATCTGCTCCTTCCTGGACTGGGTGTTTTCCAGATCCCCCACCTGACAGAGGAATCAATGGGAGGGTTCTGTCTTCTGTAGGGGGCCAAGTGTCCATTCTTATAGAGGCCATCCCAGGGAACACTCATTGGTCATTGATCCCCTGAAGTTCACATGGTGGGATAATTCTGCCCTACCTGCCCTAAGCCCTGCAATTGCAGAGCAGGCACCTAATCTCTGAGCACCTCACTCCTTTCCCATCTGGTAATGATCACAGGTGATTTTCCACTCCTCCCGGTGAAGTTCAGATGATGCATCAGATGGCATGGTCTTTTTCAATAGTTGGAGGGTGCACGGTGCTCATCCAGGGCTGTGTCTTCTAGTGGACAAGGTCCCGGGCAGAAAGTGAGTAGGGTGAGGAATAGGAGGGTCCAGCCATGGTGGAGAAGCCCCCAGAGCTCTGTCTGTGGGTTAGGAGAAGGGACAGAGAGAGAACACTCAGGCTCTGCTATGTTCTTTTTGTCTTGGGGTTGTAACATGGCAATGACTCCAACCTCACATTGCTTTGTCCCTGTCCTTCATTACAGTGTCCTGGGCACAGCCTATGCTAACTCAGGAAGCCTCAGTGTCAGGGTCTCTGGGAGGGACAGTCACCATCACCTGCAGGGCCAGCACCAGCATTGGAGAATTTGATGCAGGCTGATAACAACAGTTCCCTGGAGGTGCCCCCAAAATTGTGATGCTTGGAATTACTCTGCCCTCCGGGATCCCAGATTGGTTCCAAGTCAGGTAACATGGCATCCCTGATCATCTCTGGACCTCCTGCTTGAGGACGAGGCTGTCTATTACGGCTCACCAGTTGATGTGAGCAACAGGGTTTGCACAGTGCTCCAGACACAGGAAAAAGGATTACAAAATCTTGCTCAGCCTCTGCCTGGCCCCCTTCAGCCTCCTCTGCCTGAAACAAGGACTAGCTCTGTTCCCAGGGTCTGAGCCCAAAACCCAGCCCTTTATAAAGGGGTGAGGCTCACAGCCCAGCCTCATTCTCACTCTCACCTGAGGGTCTGAGCCTCTCCCCTGCACAACTGCTAGGATTGCTTCCCTGTAATCACTCTGGGGAGCCATGGCTGTGAAAGCATCTTGAGAGCCTCTCAGCTTCCTACCTGTAGATAATAGAGGTTGCCAGCCACTGAGGGCATGACCATTGGGGTTTGGGTCAGCAGGAAAATCTTGTCTTTGTGGTCACCTCCTGTCTTCTGATTCCTGAGATACACAGACCCCCACAGCCATGGGTTTGCTGCCTCTATCTGAAACCATGGGCAGGCCAATCTGTTTTGAAGGGACATCCTCTATTCCTGCAACCTTTTCTTCTGAGCATGCAAGTTATAGTACAAGCAGTAAACACTGACTCTTGTTCTTTAAATGATCTTTGAGACACCTTCCTCAGGACCAAGATTACAAGGAACAGGAGGCATGAGAAGCATATAAAATGTGAGGGTCCCTCCCCAAGGAAGATCCAGTCCACAGGCAGAATCCTTAACAAAACAATGAAAAAAAATTCTCTACTTTCTCAAAATCCTGACATCATATTTTTGGCTCCAGTGTGCATTGGACAGTGAATTCTTGCTCAGTCACACATCATGGCCTGCAGGGAAGGCAATGGACAGGACTCTTCAACTATCAGGCATTATTTTCTACATAGAGAATGACAATAAGGTGGAATTAATACTGAGCTGTTCTGATGCACTAATCATTTCTTAGACTAAGCTGCTGCCTGGCTGAGTGGAATGACCTGGGGGACACACTGGACTCCATTATCTTCACAGCCTTTGGGGTTCTTAGAGAACCAGGCCCAGGAGGAATTTGCTTGTAAAGACCCTCCCCTCAGAGCATGGAGGGTCCTAAGAGGGTCAGGGAGCCTGACCTTGGCCTCTGAGGAATGGTCTTGTGGTCACCAGGAGCACATGCCCTCACAATAAGCACCTGAAAGATGCTCAACTCCATTTGTCCTTAGAGAAAAGTGAATCAAAACCACAATAAGATACCACCTCACAATGAAAGCTACAGACAAAAAGAGGAGTAAGTGTTTTCCATTATAGGTACTGTACATCTCCAGTTGTGGGGAAATTGAAGCCCTCATCCTTTGCTGATGGGAATTAAATATGTTGCCATGGCTTAGGAAAAGAGTTTATCTCTTTCTCAAAAAGTTAAGTATGGAATTACCATATGAAATAGCAATTCCCCTTTAAATTATAACCTAAAGAGGATTGAAAATATGTAGCCGCCCTAAAATTGCACAAGAATGTTCCTAGCAGCATCATTTTTCTTAGCCTTATTGTGGAAACAAGCCATGAGTCCTTAAAATGATGAATAGTAAACAAATATTGGTATATTAACAAACAGAAGGTGATTCAGCCATAAAGAGGAAACGTTACTGATACATGCTTCAATGAAGATGAATTCCAAAAATATTTTAACTAAGAGAAGCCACACTCAAAAAGCTATATATTCTCTAGTTCCATAGAAACAAACCTAAGTAGACAGAAATTAGTTAAGTGTTTGTCCATGTCTATGGAGAAGTGGGACTGGGAAATGACAGCTCATGGGTCATTATGTTCTGGAATTAGAGAGGATCACCCAATTGTGTACTTTAAAAGGGTGAATTTTATGGTACATGAATTATATCTCAATTTATAAAATAAATTTTGGCATACTACTGGGACCTGGGCGAGACTGAGCATCTGACATGAGACAGGCACGAGATTAGCTGGGCTTCAGGGGGACCCTGAGTTAACACACCAGGAGAGGTCTAGGTTGAGTCAAATGGGGGTGGTTTGCAATTAAGAAGAGGAGACTGTGAAGCCACCCCTGCCCATCATTTCCCCACCAGGTTTTCTGCCTTGACAATGGGAGGTCCTATTTTTGAACTACAAACTGAAGGTCTGAGGAGCAGGTGAGGAAACAGAAGGAAAGACCCGCCAGGGGGAATCCTGCCATCAGTGCTATTCCCCCACAGACACCAGAAAGCGATGTAGGTCAGGCCCTGGGAAAACAAGCACAGCTGGGAGTTGGCCTTGCGGGCCCATTAACACATGGGCACTGATGTGAAACCACACTAAAAACTGTAAACTATCAAACTGCTGAGTTCTCCAGAGATGGAGGTTAATGGTATGATAGCCCTGCCCAATACAGAGACTTAGGGGTTATAATGGGAGCTGGGGAAGGTGACCCTGGGGTGAGTTGTCTTGAGAAGCACAGCCCTGGGGGCATCTGCACCACGGCCTGGACTCTTCTCCTGCTCACCCTTCTGGCTCAGTGTAAAGGTCAAGGGGTACTTTCTGGGTTTGGGGTGGGAAGAGACAACATGGAACCTTCCTGCACCATCTCTACTCTTGACCATTGGGTCTCTCACCTATTTTCAGGAGCAATTTCTGAGGCTGTGGTGACTCAGAAGCCTTCACTGGCCACATCTCCTGGAGGGACAGTCATGCTCACCTGTAGCTCCAGTGCTGGGGGCATCAACACCAGTTACTATGCCAGCTAGGTCCAACAGAAATCCTACCAGGCTCCTCTGGGTCTGATGCTAGCACCAGCAGTCAGTACTTAGAGGTCCCTGCCTGGTTCTCCAGCTCTCTGCTTGGGTACAAAACTGCCCTCACCATCATGGGGCCCAGCCTGAGGATGAAGCTGAGTATTAGTGTGCTCTGTGGCCCAGCACCCATTAATACAGAGGCAGATGTTGGTGTGGAAGTGAGACACAAAATCCCTAGCTTAGCCTGGGCTTTTGGCTTCTGGGTATGTCCCTATTCGGTGTGCAAAGCTGAACACAAGGCCTAGGTAGTGTGTCTGGAATATGAGAAGAATGTGAATTTTTGGAAGACAGAGGCATTCTGCTGTAGACAGCCACTGAGTTCACCCCCAATATGCCCCACTTCCAGGTACTCCCAACTTGTGTAGTCCTTCCATTGAGTGTGGGTTGTACGGTGACTTCCAACATAGAGAATTGGGCAGAAGTGATGGCAAGTCACTTCTTAGACTGAGATATTGCCAGGCTGTGGCCAGTCTTGGGGACTTTCTTTTTTTTTTTTTCTCTCTTTCTTCACTCACCCTGGGGGAGCTGGCTGCCTTGTCCTGACCTCCTTTTAGAGAAGCCACAGGATGAGGAACCCAGGCCTGCTCATAGCCATGCATATGACTTTGGAGGCCAAACCCACCCCCAGTCAAGATTTCAGAAGTGTAGCTGCAGCTGATGGTTTGCCCAGAACCCAATGTGAGCCCTTGATCCAGAGGCACCAGCTAAGCCACCCTTTGATTCCTGACCCACAGAAATGGTGTGATAATAAATACGTGTTGTTTTCAACCAACACTATATGGGATCATTTGTTATGCAACAATGGATAACTAATAAAGATAGGGACTAAGATTCCCAGGGGCAGCTTCCTTGTGGAGAGGGAAACAGGAACTTGTGCATGTGGAGCTCATTGTGATCAAAGGGCTGGCTCACCAGGGCCTCCCAGGCCTGGGGCCCGGTGTCTCCTTCAGCATGTAAGTGGGCGTGGCATTGTCATGGGGCATGTCTTCCATGAGACTTGAGCAGAATATGAAGTTTCCCTGCATTTTTTCTTAGGAAATAAAGGCATCCACTATTTGTTTTGTTTTGTTTTTTTCCATAAGGAAATGGTTTTATGAACGATCCAGCCTGTTGATTAGAATTGATATAGAGGTAAATAAAAATGGGTGGGGTAATCAATGAGGAAGTCTGAGCTCTGGAGACCCAGATCAACAAAAATATGGAGTAAAGTCTTTAGTGGGGTGTAGACTATTCAGTAAATACAGATCTATATTCTGCACTTTGAATTTCTGCTGTTCCCACCTCTCTATACACAGGTGTACCACATACAAAACATGGATGTGTACACTCACACACTCACACACTCTCAAAGTTCCCACCAGGAACATACATTACATAATATGTTAGGAGGTGAAGAGTGCTGTCAACACAAATAAAGCAGGAGTTGGAAAGGAGGAGGAACATGGGGGATGCAATTTTAAGTAGAGTGATTTGCCATTTTACAATTTTAAGGTGCCTTTGGAATTAGTTGGGGTTTTTTTGCTATATTTTCTTTACCTTTTTGATTCTCCTTCCTTATCACCTGTGGAATTCATATCTTTAAATTATTAATATAAAATATAAAAACCAATTAATAATCATTTAATCTAAAATTCTCATTTTACAACTTCATGTATTTGGATCAAACGTCCATTCATCATCCATGCATTAGTTCATTTAACCAACTACCATATAGTGAGGGCCTATTCAATGTGACACATTATATTTGGTCAGGGAGGGAATAAAACTAAACACCTAAGAAAGGGACCTTCTGTCAAGGAGATCACCATTGAAGATGCTAAATATAAAGTAAAACCGACAGGCTGATTACTACAATAGAGAGCAAACAGATGTGTGAAAGTAACCTGACTGTGGACTTTGAGAAAGAATTTCCTTAGGTGTGGACATGCACCTGGGGCTGGGGGCCAAAAGTTGGGCAGAGGAGGAGGGAGTGGGCACTCCCCCAGGAGAGGGAGGTGCCAGCATCAAGACAAGGAGCTAGGGGAGGGCCTCTGCTGCCCCTGGTGTTGTGAAGGAGATCAGAGGTGCGGGTTTCAGAGGGGAAGGCTGAGGACATCAGGGACTCCTACAAGATTAGGAAATGATTCCTTCTCTTTCCTGACTGCATTCATGGGCACTCCCAGGCTCTCCTCCTCTTTATTTTAATATATATATTTTGACAGAAGTTGCAAACTTACAAAACAATCATGCACATGTGCAGAATTCCCATAAAACACCCCTTCACCAACATACCACACTATTGTGGAACAATTTTTTCAAATTATGACATAATATCATCACACTATTACCACTAACTATGGTCCAGAGTATGCATTTGGCGTATGTTTTCCATATCCCCTATTATTAACAGTGCATATCTTTGGCATTGATGCAAGAATATTAAACTATTGCTGTTAACAACAGTCCATAGGTCACACCAATTGTATTTTTCCCAGGCTTCTCCACATTCTCACTGGCCTGCATTATTGATGTACATCTGCTCTAGCTCACAGAAGGACACTTTTGCATCTGTACCATCAATCACAACTCTCATCCACTTCTGAGTTCACTGTGTTATTTAGTTCCTAGATTATTCTCTAGCTTTCTTTCAATTGACATTTACATTGCTAGACTACCCTTTTCAGACACAATCTGAAACCAGCTGCTACTCACTGCAAAGTGTTACCATCAACTCTATCCATTTCCACACTTTTACAGTCAAGTTAATTAAAACTTCTACATACATTAAGCATCAGTAGTCCTTCTCAGCCCTCTTCTTATCTTTTAATGACCTATACTCTAGGTTTTTAACTCCATGCATTTATTCTTGGTATTTAGTTCATATTAATGAGATTAGGCAAAATTTGTCCTTTTGTGTCTGGCTTGCTTCAAATTAGCATAATGTCTTCGGGATTCATCTATATCATCTTATGTGTCCTAATTTCATTTCTTCTTACTGCAGCATAGTATTCCATCGTATTTATATGCCACATTTTGTTTATCCATTTATTGGTTGATGGACTCTTGGGTAGTTTCCATCTTTTGGCAATAGTGAATAATGCCTCTGTGAACATCAGTGTGTATATGTCTGTTTGTGTCACAGTTTTTAGTTCTTCTGGATATATTCTTAGTAGAGGAATTGCTGGATCATATGGCAGATCTATATTTAGCTTTCTGAGGAAAAGCCAAAACTGTCTTCCAT
The DNA here is from genome assembly GCA_026826555.1 of Tolypeutes matacus. NCBI lineage: Eukaryota > Metazoa > Chordata > Mammalia > Cingulata > Chlamyphoridae > Tolypeutes > Tolypeutes matacus. The sequence goes on from JAKSZT010053916.1 coordinate 66,411, forward strand.
AGAGGTTGCACCATTTTACAATCCCACCAACAGTGAAGGAGAGTTCCTTGTTCTCCACATCCTCTCCAGCACTTATTGTTTTTTGTTTTTTTAATAATGGCCATTCTATGCAGTGTGGGATGATATCTCATTGTCATTTTGTTTTAAATTTCCCTAAATAGCTACTGATATGGAACTTTTTTTTCATGTGCTCATTAACCATTTATATTTCCCTTTAGAGAAATGTCTATTTAAATCTTTTACCCATTTTTAATTGGATTGCTTGCTCTTTTATTGTTGAGCCATACGATCTCTTTATATAGAATGGAAATCAAACACTTATCAGATATGAGGTTTCCAAATATTTTCTCCCATTGAGTGGCCTGCCTTTTCACCTTTTTTGATGAAATCCTTTGAATCACAAAAGTGTTTAAGTTTGAGTAGATTGAATTTATCCATGTTTTCTTTTGTTGCTTGTGCTTTCAGTGTAAGGTCTAAAAACGCACCACCTATCACCAGGTTTGAAGATATTTTCTTACATTTTCTTCTAGGAGCTTTATGGTTCTTACTTGTATATTTAGATCTCTGATCCATTTTGAGGTAATTTTTGATTCTTCTTGATTCTTTTGGATATGACTTTCCAGTTCTCCTAGCACCATCTGCTGAAGAGACTGCTCAGACCCAGTTTAATGGACTTGGCAGCCTTGTCAAATTTTAATTGACCATAGATATGAGGGCCTATTTCTGAATGCTCAATTTTACTCTATTTGTCAATATATCTATCTTTATGCCAACACCATGTTGTTTTTACCACTGTTGTTTTGTAATATGTTTTAGAGTCAGGAAGTGAGAGTCCACT
>JAKSZT010053916.1:68457-80242 GCA_026826555.1 Tolypeutes matacus
TGAAGGTGGGTAGGACACAGTAGATCATGGGGACAGCAGGTCACAGTGGACACTGTATCATTGTTTGCCCCTAGGGTCTGGACTGACATTTTGACTCTGCCCTTATTTTATGTCTGCAGATCTAAAATGTCCAAGACAAGCTCCAGTAACCACATGTTTCTGTTTATATGTTCATTTAAGTTAGTTAAAAATAAAAGTAAAATCCTGTTCTTCAGTTACAACAGCTACCATTCAAATGCCCTGTGACTACCCACCTGTGATGAGTGGCCACCAGCTTTGACACAGAAACTACAGAGCATTTCCAACATTGCAGAAATCCGTAGGGGCAGTGCCAGTGTGGATAGTCACTAGCACTTTACATCTGTCTCCTCATCTGTAAAATGGAAATAAATTTGATGCTAATATTCTTCACTTTAGCCAACACTCCTCTATGTGTGAATATTTATTGCAAAACTTACTTTATAAAAAGCAGTGGTAGAACCTATAAATCCTTTTGGACCTACCCATACAATCTGTGGGGAAGATACACTGGAAGCAATTACTTCTAAAGGGCTGCTTGTACTGTAATGCAATGTTGGAAATCACTCTGTCTTCAGCAATTAAAGTTCTATAACAATGTCAGTGTCCCCTTCTGTCTCAGTGTGCACCAAATACATCAAGGCACAGGAGATGGGGATCTCTGAGGGGTACCCTGGAAGGAAGGTGGAGAATGACTTGCTTTAGCAGGAGGGCCCCAGCCAGGAAGGGCACAGGTAAACCCTCGATGGCCTGTCCTTCTCCTCTGTGTTGCAGTCCACCTTTTCCTCAACCACATCTTCTAATAGAGTCCTAGGAAATCTCCCCTGGGCAGCCCTTCCATGGAGCATCCACCCAAGTAGGACTAATGGATATATGATTATGGTTATCCAGTAGAGACAGGGCATCCCTGACATTCTTTTGTTTGCCCCTTCCTTCTTGGGAGACCCAAAACTAACTCATCAATTACTGTCCTCCATCTGCTCCTTCCTGGACTGGGTGTTTTCCAGATCCCCCACCTGACAGAGGAATCAATGGGAGGATTCTGTCTTCTGTAGGGGGCCAAGAGTCCATTCTTATAGAGGCCATCCCAGGGAACACTCATTGGTCATTGATCCCCTGAAGTTCACATGGTGGGATAATTCTGCCCTACCTGCCCTAAGCCCTGCAATTGCAGAGCAGGCACCTAATCTCTGAACACCTCACTCCTTTCCCATCTGGTAATGATCACAGGTGATTTTCCACTCCTCCCGGTGAAGTTCAGATGATGCATCAGATGGCATGGTCTTTTTCAATAGCTGGAGGGTGCACAGTGCTCATCCAGGGCTGTGTCTTCTAGTGGACAAGGTCCCGGGCAGAAAGTGAGTAGGGTGAGGAAGAGGAGGGTCCAGCCATGGTGGAGAAGCCCCCAGAGCTCTGTCTGTGGGTTAGGAGAAGGGACAGAGAGAGAACACTCAGACTCTGCTATGTTCTTTTTGTCTTGGGGTTGTAACATGGCAATGACTCCAACCTCACATTGCTTTGTCCCTGTCCTTCATTACAGTGTCCTGGGCACAGCCTATGCTAACTCAGGAAGCCTCAGTGTCAGGGTCTCTGGGAGGGACAGTCACCATCACCTGCAGGGCCAGCACCAGCATTGGAGAATTTGATGTAGGCTGATAACAACAGTTCCCTGGAGGTGCCCCCAAAATTGTGATGCTTGGAATTACTCTGCCCTCCGGGATCCCAGATTGGTTCCAGGTCAGGTAACATGGCATCCCTGATCATCTCTGGACCTCCTGCTTGAGGACGAGACTGTCTATTACGGCTCACCAGTTGATGTGAGCAACAGGGTTTGCACAGTGCTCCAGACACAGGAGAAAGGATTACAAAATCTTGCTCAGCCTCTTCCTGGCCCCCTTCAGCCTCCTCTGCCTGAAACAAGGACTAGCTCTGTTCCCAGGGTCTGAGCCCAAAACCCAGCCCTTTATAAAGGGGTGAGGCTCACAGCCCAGCCTCATTCTCACTCTCACCTGAGGGTCTGAGCCTCTCCCCTGCACAACTGCTAGGATTGCTTCCTTGTAATCACTCTGGGGAGCCATGGCTGTAAAAGCATCTTGAGAGCCTCTCAGCTTCCTACCTGTAAATAATAGAGGTTGCCAGCCACTGAGGGCATGACCATTGGGGTTTGGGTCAGCAGGAAAATCTTGTCTTTGTGGTCACCTCCTGTCTTCTGATTCCTGAGATACACAGACCCCCACAGCCATGGGTTTGCTGCCTCTATCTGAAACCATGGGCAGGCCAATCTGTTTTGAAGGGACATCCTCTATTCCTGCAACCTTTTCTTCTGAGCATGCAAGTTATAGTACAAGCAGTAAACACTGACTCTTGTTCTTTAAATGATCTTTGAGACACCAGGAGCAAAAATCACCTTCCTCAGGACCAAGATTACAAGGAACAGGAGGCATGAGAAGCATATAAAATGTGAGGGTCCCTCCCCAAGGAAGATCCAGTCCACAGGCAGAATCCTTGACAAAACAATGAAAAAAAAATTCTCTACTTTCTCAAAATCCTGACATCATATTTTTGGCTCCAGTGTGCATTGGACAGTGAATTCTTGCTCAGTCACACATCATGGCCTGCAGGGAAGGCAATGGACAGGACTCTTCAACTATCAGGCATTATTTTCTACATAGAGAATGACAATAAGGTGGAATTAATACTGAGCTGTTCTGATGCACTAATCATTTCTTAGACTAAGCTGCTGCCTGGCTGAGTGGAATGACCTGGGGGACACACTGGACTCCATTATCTTCACAGCCTTTGGGGTTCTTAGAGAACCAGGCCCAGGAGGAATTTGCTTGTAAAGACCCTCTCCTCAGAGCATGGAGGGTCCTAAGAGGGTCAGGGAGCCTGACCTTGGCCTCTGAGGAATGGTCTTGTGGTCACCAGGAGCACATGCCCTCACAATAAGCACCTGAAAGATGCTCAACTCCATTTGTCCTTAGAGAAAAGTGAATCAAAACCACAATAAGATACCACTCACAATGAAAGCTACAGACAAAAAGAGGAGTAAGTGTTTTCCATTATAGGTACTGTACATCTCCAGTTGTGGGGAAATTGAAGCCCTCATCCTTTGCTGATGGGAATTAAATATGTTGCCATTGCTTAGGAAAAGAGTTTATCTTTTTCTCAAAAAGTTAAGTATGGAATTACCATATGAAACAGCAATTCCCCTTTAAATTATAACCTAAAGAGGATTGAAAATATGTAGCCGCCCTAAAATTGCACAAGAATGTTCCTAGCAGCATCATTTTTCTTAGCCTTATTGTGGAAACAAGCCATGAGTCCTTAAAATGATGAATTGTAAACAAATATTGGTATATCCACAAACAGAAGGTGATTCAGCCATAAAGAGGAAACGTTACTGATACATGCTTCAATGAAGATGAATTCTGAAAATATTTTAACTAAGAGAAGCCACACTCAAAAAGCTATATATTCTCTAGTTCCGTAGAAACAAACCTAAGTAGACAGAAATTAGTTAAGTGTCCATGTCTATGGAGAAGTGGGACTGGGAAATGACAGCTCATGGGTCATTATGTTCTGGAATTAGAGAGGATCACCCAATTGTGTACTTTAAAAGGGTGAATTTTATGGTACATGAATTATATCTCAATTTATAAAATAAATTTTGGCATACTACTGGGACCTGGGCGAGACTGAGCATCTGACATGAGACAGGCACGAGATTAGCTGGGCTTCAGGGGGGACCCTGAGTTAACACACCAGGAGAGGTCTAGGTTGAGTCAAATGGGGGTAGTTTGCAATTAAGAAGAGGAGACTGTGAAGCCACCCCTGCCCATCATTTCCCCACCAGGTTTTCTGCCTTGACAATGGGAGGTCCTATTTTTGAACTACAAACTGAAGGTCTGAGGAGCAGGTGAGGAAGCAGAAGGAAAGACCTGCCAGGGGGAATCCTGCCATCAGTGCTATTCCCCCACAGACACCAGAAAGCGATGTAGTTCAGGCCCTGGGAAAACAAGCACAGCTGGGAGTTGGCCTTGCGGGCCCATTAACACATGGGCACTGATGTGAAACCACACTAAAAACTGTAAACTATCAAACTGCTGAGTTCTCCAGAGATGGAGGTTAATGGTATGATAGCCCCACCCAATACAGAGACTTAGGGGTTATAATGGGAGCTGGGAAAGGTGACCCTGGGATGAGTTGTCTTAAGAAGCACAGCCCTGGGGGCTGTGCACCACGGCCTGGACTCCTCTCCTGCTCACCCTTCTGGCTCAGTGTAAAGGTCAAGGGGTACTTTCTGGGTTTGGGGTGGGAAGAGACAACATGGAACCTTCCTGCACTATCTCTACTCTTGACCATTGGGTCTCTCACCTATTTTCAGGAGCAATTTCTGAGGCTGTGGTGACTCAGAAGCCTTCACTGGCCACATCTCCTGGAGGGACAGTCATGCTCACCTGTAGCTGCAGTGCTGGGGGCATCAACACCAGTTACTATGCCAGCTAGGTCCAACAGAAACCCTACCAGGCTCCTCTGGGTCTGATGCTAGCACCAGCAGTCAGTACTTAGAGGTCCCTGCCTGGTTCTCCAGCTCTCTGCTTGGGTACAAAACTGCCCTCACCATCATGGGGCCCAGCCTGAGGATGAAGCTGAGTATTAGTGTGCTCTGTGGCCCAGCACCCATTAATACAGAGGCAGATGTTGGTGTGGAAGTGAGACACAAAATCCCTAGCTTAGCCTGGGCTTTTGGCTTCTGGGTATGTCCCTATTCGGTGTGCAAAGCTGAACACAAGGCCTAGGTAGTGTGTCTGGAATATGAGAAGAATGTGAATTTTTGGAAGACAGAGGCATTCTGCTGTAGACAGCCACTGAGTTCACCCCCAATATGCCCCACTTCCAGGTACTCCCAACTTGTGTAGTCCTTCCATTGAGTGTGGGTTGTACGGTGACTTCCAACATAGAGAATTGGGCAGAAGTGATGGCAAGTCACTTCTTAGACTGAGATATTGCCAGGCTGTGGCCAGTCTTGGGGACTTTCTTTTTTTTTTTTTTTCTCTTTCTTCACTCACCCTGGGGGAGCTGGCTGCCTTGTCCTGACCTCCTTGTAGAGAAGCCACAGGATGAGGAACCCAGGCCTGCTCATAGCCATGCATATGACTTTGGAGGCCAAACCCACCCCCAGTCAAGATTTCAGAAGTGTAGCTGCAGCTGATGGTTTGCCCAGAACCCAATGTGAGCCCTTGATCCAGAGGCACCAGCTAAGCCACCCTTTGATTCCTGACCCACAGAAATGGTATGATAATAAATACGTGTTGTTTTCAACCAACACTATATGGGATCATTTGTTATGCAACAATGGATAACTAATAAAGATAGGGACTAAGATTCCCAGGGGCAGCTTCCTTGTGGAGAGGGAAACAGGAACTTGTGCATGTGGAGCTCATCGTGATCAAAGGGCTGGCTCACCAGGGCCTCCCAGGCCTGTGGCCCCGTGTCTCCTTCAGCATGTAAGTGGGCGTGGCATTGTCATGGGGCATGTCTTCCATGAGACTTGAGCAGAATATGAAGTTTCCCTGCATTTTTTCTTAGGAAATAAAGGCATCCACTATTTGTTTTGTTTTGTTTTTTTCCATAAGGAAATGGTTTTATGAACGATCCAGCCTGTTGATTAGAATTGATATAGAGGTAAATACAAATGGGTGGGGTAATCAATGAGGAAGTCTGAGCTCTGGAGACCCAGATCAACAAAAATATGGAGGAAAGTCTTTAGTGGGGTGTAGACTATTCAGTAAATACAGATCTATATTCTGCACTTTGAATTTCTGCTGTTCCCACCTCTCTATACACAGGTGTACCACATACAAAACATGGATGTGTACACTCACACACTCACACACTCTCAAAATTCCCACCAGGAACATACATTACATAATATGTTAGGAGGTGAAGAGTGCTGTCAACACAAATAAAGCAGGAGTTGGAAAGAAGGAGGAACATGGGGGATGCAATTTTAAGTAGAGTGATTTGCCATTTTACAATTTTAAGGTGCCTTTGGAATTAGTTGGGGTTTTTTTGCTATATTTTCTTTACCTTTTTGATTCTCCTTCCTTAACACCTGTGGAATTCATATCTTTAAATTATTAATATAAAATATAAAAACCAATTAATAATCATTTAATCTAAAATTCTCATTTTACAACTTCATGTATTTGGATCAAATGTCCATTCATCATCCATGCATTAGTTCATTTAACCAACTACCATATAGTGAGGGCTTATTCAATGTGACACATTATATTTGGTCAGGGAGGGAATAAAACTAAACACCTAAGAAAGGGACCTTCTGACAAGGAGATCACCATTGAAGATGCTAAATATAAAGTAAAACCGACAGGCTGATTACTACAATAGAGAGCAAACAGATGTGTGAAAATAACCTGACTGTGGACTTTGAGAAAGAATTTCCTTAGGTGTGGACATGCACCTGGGGCTGGGGGCCAAAAGTTGGGCAGAGGAGGAGGGAGTGGGCTCTCCCCCAGGAGAGGGAGGTGCCAGCATCAAGACAAGGAGCTAGGGGAGGGCCTCTGCTGCCCCTGGTGTTGTGAAGGAGATCAGAGGTGCGGGTTTCAGAGGGGAAGGCTGAGGACATCAGGGACTCCTACAAGATTAGGAAACGATTCCTTCTCTTTCCTGACTGCATTCATGGGCACTCCCAGGCTCTCCTCCTCTTTATTTTAATATATATATTTTGACAGAAGTTGCAAACTTACAAAACAATCATGCACATGTGCAGAATTCCCATAAAACACCCCTTCACCAACATACCACACTATTGTGGAACATTTTTTTCAAATTATGACATAATATCATCACACTATTACCACTAACTATGGTCCAGAGTATGCATTTGGCGTATGTTTTCCATATCCCCTATTATTAACAGTGCATATCTTTGGCATTGATGTAAGAATATTAAACTATTGCTGTTAACAACAGTCCATAGGTCACACCAATTGTATTTTTCCCAGGCTTCTCCACATTCTCACTGGCCTGCATTATTGATGTACATCTGCTCTAGCTCACAGAAGGACACTTTTGCATCTGTACCATCAATCACAACTCTCATCCACTTCTGAGTTCACTGTGTTATTTAGTTCCTAGATTATTCTCTAGCTTTCTTTCAATTGACATTTACATTGCTAGACTACCCTTTTCAGACACAATCTGAAACCAGCTGCTACTCACTGCAAAGTGTTACCATCAACTCTATCCATTTCCACACTTTTACAGTCAAGTTAATTAAAACTTCTACATACATTAAGCATCAGTAGTCCTTTTCAGCCCTCTTCTTATCTTTTAATGACCTATACTCTAGGTTTTTAACTCCATGCATTTATTCTTGGTATTTAGTTCATATTAATGAGATTAGGCAAAATTTGTCCTTTTGTGTCTGGCTTGCTTCAAATTAGCATAATGTCTTCGGGATTCATCTATATCATCTTATGTGTCCTAATTTCATTTCTTCTTACTGCAGCATAGTATTCCATCGTATTTATATGCCACATTTTGTTTATCCATTTATTGGTTGATGGACTCTTGGGTAGTTTCCATCTTTTGGCAATAGTGAATAATGCCTCTGTGAACATCAGTGTGTATATGTCTGTTTGTGTCACAGTTTTTAGTTCTTCTGGATATATTCTTAGTAGAGGAATTGCTGGATCATATGGCAGATCTATATTTAGCTTCTGAGGAACAGCCAAAACTGTCTTCCATAGAGGTTGCACCATTTTACAATCCCACCAACAGTGAAGGAGAGTTCCTTTTTCTCCACATCCTCTCCAGCACTTATTGTTTTTTGTTTTTTTAATAATGGTCATTCTATGCAGTGTGGGATGATATCTCATTGTCATTTTGTTTTGCATTTCCCGAAATAGCTACTGATATGGAACTTTTTTTTCATGTGCTCATTAACCATTCATATTTCCCTTTAGAGAAATGTCTATTTAAATCTTTTACCCATTTTTAATTGGATTGCTTGCTCTTTTATTGTTGAGCCATACGATCTCTTTATATAGAATGGAAATCAAACACTTATCAGATATAAGGTTTCCAAACATTTTCGCCCATTGAGTGGCGTGCCTTTTCACCTTTTTTGATGAAATCCTTTGAATCACAAAAGTGTTTAAGTTTGAGTAGATTGAATTTATCCATGTTTTCTTTTGTTGCTTGTGCTTTCAGTGTAAGGTCTAAAAACGCACCACCTATCACCAGGTTTGAAGATATTTTCTTACATTTTCTTCTAGGAGCTTTATGGTTCTTACTTGTATATTTAGGTCTCTGATCCATTTTGAGGTAATTTTTGATTCTTCTTGATTCTTTTGGATATGACTTTCCAGTTCTCCCAGCACCATCTGCTGAAGAGACTGCTCAGACCCAGGTTAATGGACTTGGCAGCCTTGTCAAATTTTAATTGACCATAGATATGAGGGCCTATTTCTGAATGCTCAATTTTACTCTATTTGTCAATATATCTATCTTTATGCCAACACCATGTTGTTTTACCACTGTTGTTTTGTAATATGTTTTAGAGTCAGGAAGTGAGAGTCCACTGACATCATTGTCCTTTCTCAAGATTTTTTTGCTGTTCAGGGTCCCCAACCCTTCCAAATAAATTTGATAATTCTCTTTTCCATTTCTGCAAAGTAAGTTGTTGGAATTTTGATTGGAATCGCATTGCATCTGTAAATCAATTTGGGTAGAGTTATTGCTAAACGAACACGAGTTTTAGTTTAGCAGGATAAAAATCATCTGGAGATAGATAATGGTGAAAGTTACACAGTATTTTCAATGTACTTAGTGTCAAAGAATTATCCACTTCAAATGGCTAAAATGATTTTTATGTTATATGTGTATATATATATATATTAGAGAAGTTGTGGATTTACAGAGAAATTATGTGTAAAGTAGAGGGTTCCTGTATTGCTATGTATATTTACCATAATTAAAAATAAATAAATTTATTAAATTTGCATACAGTAAAATTCTTTTTGATGTATACATCTATGAGTTTTGGCAAATGCACAGAGTCATGTACCTACCACAATAGTCAGGACGAAAAGCAGTTCTATCACTCTCTCAAATTCCCTCATGCTGCCCCTTTGTAGTGTTACAGAGTTGTAGACAACCTAGGTGTCCATCAGTAGGAGAGTGAATGAGCAGCAGCCAGAAGCAATAAACTTTGCTTATACTTTGAATGTTTCACAAAAACAATCGTAAGAAGCTGATGTCTGATTGGACATCCCAATAAAAATCCATTTCAAGCTTGCAGTTGGTTGTCCTCTTAAATTACCATGGCCAGTTGATTTCCCAATATCTTCTCCCTTCATACTATATGAGTCAGTAGCTCTGTGAGTGAAGCATTTACTGAGCACCCACTGTATAGCTAACCATCTGGTACTGTACAGGGTTAGAGGAGAAGACCCACCCTCTGTTACAATGGCGAGGCAAGGAGGAGTTCAGATATCAAAACCAAGCAAGGTGGGAAGCAGATGTGGCTCAAGTGATTGAGGTCCTATTTACCATATAGGAGGTCCAGTGTTCAATTCCCAGGGCCTCCTGTGGAAAAGGAAGCTGGCCCATGAGGCAAGCTGTCCTGAGCAGATAACTAGGCCATGTGGAGGGCTGGACCGTGCAGGAGTGCTGGCCCACACAGAGTGCTGGCCTGTGCAGAGAGCTGGTGCTGCAAGATGATGCAACAAAAAGAGACAAAGAAGAGAGACAATAAGAGATGCAGCAGACCAGGGAGCTGAGGTGGTGCAAGAGAGTCAGTGCCTCTCTCCACTCCAGAAGGTCCCAGGATGGGTTCCCAGTGCTGCCTAAACAGAAGATCAGCAGACACAGAAGAACACTCAGAGAGGAGAGAGCAAGTGGAAAACAATGGGGGGGGGATAAATTAAACAAACAAACAAATAAATAAATAAATCTTTAAAACAAAACCCAGCAAGGAAAAGAACTGGGCAAAAGCCATAGAGGCATCACCATTAAAAACATCACAGAGGAACATGCAATCTGTTACCAGTGATATCCACAGAATATAAAGACTAAATGTGCATGTGAGGGTTGTAATGAGTGGGGAAGCTTCTCAGATGAAGAGGGGCTTGAGCAGGGTGTCAAGGAAGCATAGCAGAGAGGGGAGGCTAATTCAAACAATAGTGAAATCATTAGCTCAGGTATGGGACCAAAGAAGGAATGTGCTGTGCACATTGAATGAAACCAAGGCACAGGATACTTGATGAGGAAAAGAGAAAAGGAATATGAAGTAGAGCTGAATTGGGGATCTTTAAATGCCAGATGAAACTTGCTGTCATAATTAGTGATAAACTATAATTTAACAAAACTATAGAGCAAAGCCCTGGAAAAGTGATGCTAGCAAGTAGGCAACCAGTGCACGTCAGAAATTATGAACATTTCCAATGTTTCCTTTTTTCATACTTGAACACACACAAGAAATTTAGTCCTAGGAAACTTGGAGTCACTCACTGGCCACCAGGCCACATCTTGACCAGCCAGGAAGAAGCCTCCAACAGTGCCTCGGTTGGTCTTTGGCATGGCCTGAGCAGAAGGGAAGACACGAGAAGCTCAAATTACAGCAGATGCACCCAAGACACCCCAGATGCACAGGGTGCTGACAGAAGTGACTTTTTCAGCATTCTTAAAGAGAGACACATTTTCCTGGAAGCTTTGATATAGCATTAATATTCAAAGGACTTCAAAAAGCATAGTTTTATAAAAACCCTGAGCTGTAAGGAACTTGAGAAATCATTTTCCTCAACTTCTCTATTTGCTTTCATTTAATCAAACATTGTGAAGCACTGCTAAAACTGAGCTTGAAAGAAAGATTTTCAACCTTAAACTCATTAACTGAAAAGAAGGAAGGAAAGTAAATGGACTAAGCATCTACCTCACTAAGTTAGAAAGTGGGCAAATAATGAAGGAAAGTAAACAAAGGAGAAAATAAAAATAAATTATTTACTCATTCATGACAGGTGCTGGAAATGATGAACAGAATGAGGCTGAAATTTTCCATGTTGACTCTGTTTCAACAATGAAACTGTTAGGAGAATAAATTAACTCATGCAGCTCAGTGTAAGCATTATCAATGTCACACACACAAAAAAATGACTCTGATAGAAATATAATGAAATTTGTGGAAACTGTCTTGTTTTCTCAGCTTTGTCATACTGCACCTGTCCCTCTTAAAGGTACCTTCCACCCATACTTTGTGCCTATCCTGAGAGCCACCATTTGAGTCCCACATACTCACAGCCCAATGGCCATAACAACCACAAAACAGATGACAACAACAGAGATGTCAGCAGGATTTTGGATGCTCTCTGACAACACAGGTGGCTCCTGGGTCCTGGCCATGGTTCTGGGACTTAATGTGCTGGCCATGACTGCAGGCAGTGCCGTCCCCATGCCATGGCTGGCCTCTTTATGTATGCTATGAGTTAATGATCAGCCTTCAGCACATGGGTCTCAATATCAGAGCGTGCTCCTGCATGTGGGGACCTTTAAACCCTTCCTCTAAGTCAAGCTCTGTCATTCTTGCCCTTCAGTGGTTAGTCTTGGCCTAAGGGGAGTGTGAGGGGGAGGGGGACAAGCCCAGAAGTGGGGTGAGAATCGGGGGCTAAGCCTTAACTGAGTGGAAAGACGCGGTCTTTAAAAAGATTTGACCAGATCAAGTGAAGATTAGGGAGAAATG
>JAKSZT010053916.1:86590-100289 GCA_026826555.1 Tolypeutes matacus
CACACACACAAATCCTCATTGTTTGTGCTGTCTGTCTGCTTTCTGTGTCTGTTGGTTCTGTGCTCATCTTCTTTTTAGGAGGCACCAGGAACTGAACCCAGGACCTCCCATGTGGTAGGGAGGTACTCATTCACTTAAGCCACCCCTGCTTCCTACTTGTTGTGTCTCTCACTGGGATTCCCCATTGTGTCTCTTTGTTATGTCATCTTCTTGTATCGGCTCACCTTGCCAGCCCATTGGGTTAGTTTGACATCTTGCTCGTCTATGTTAGGAGGCACTGGGAACTGAAACCAGGGCCCATGTGGTAGGCAGGCACCCAAGTGCTTGAGCCACATCCATTTCCCTAAATTGAGATTTAATCCATGCATCATAAAATACACCCTTTAAAAGTGTGCCATTGGGTGGTTTTTAGTATATTTACAAGGTTGTGTAATCAACACCTCTCTCTAATTCCTGAACATAATGACCATCAGCTGTCATTTCCCAGTCCCATTTCTCTGCAGATGTGGACAAACACTGAACTCATTTCTGTCTGCTTATGTTTGTCCCTATGAAACCAGAGACCATATAGCTTTTTGTGCATGACTTCTTTTAGATATGATATTTTCAAGGTTCATCCACTTTGTAGCATATATAAATATACCTTTTCTTTTAATGGCTGAAGAAACTCCTGTTTGTGGATATACATATCTTTGTTTACCATTCATCATTTGAATGCCACATGGATTGTTTCACACTTGGGCTATTTTCAATGATGCTGCTAGGAACATTCTTGTGTAAGATTTCATGTGATCACATGTTTTCAATCCTCTTTGGTTTATGTTTTAGAGTGGATTTGATGTTTCATATGGTAATTCCATATGAGGAAGAGTTAAATTCTTTTCCTAAGCAATGACAATATTTTTTCATTCCCATCAGCAATGGATGAGAGCTCAAATTTCCCCACAACCTGGAGATGTTGAGGCCGAATAACTGAAAATACTTACTCCTCTTTTTGCCTATAGCTTTCAGTGTGAAGTGGTATCTCATCGTGGTTTTGATTTGCATTTCCCTAAAGGAAAAAAGGAGTTGAGCATCTTCATGTGCTTCTTGTGAAGACATGTGCTCCTGGTGCCCCCACCCCCAGGACTGTTCCTCAGAGATCAAGTACAGGTCCCCGCCCCCATTTTTATGTGCTTCTCGTGTCTCCTCTTCCTTGTAATCTTGGTTCTCAGGGAGGCAATTTCTGTTCCTGATGTCTCAAAGGTTATTTAAAGGACAAGAGTCAGTGTTTTCTGCTCATGCTATAACTTGCATGCTCAGAAGAACATGTTATGGGAATTGAAAACATCCCTCCAAAACAGGTTAGCTCACCCATGGTTTCAGATGGAGTAAGAAGACCCACATATGTTGGGTCTGTGATCCTCAGGAATCAGAAGACAGGGGCTGATCATGGAGATGAGATTTTCCTGCTGTCCTCGCCCCCCATGGCCATGCCACAGTGCCACACCCCCTCTATTATATCCCAGGGGAACTTTGTGCCCTGAACACAGGCTGTGCAGGTGGGAAGCACAGAGGTACTCAGGATGCTTTCACAGCCATGGCTCCCTTGAAATGTTTACAGGGAAGCAATCCTAGCAGCTGTGCAGGGGAGAGGCTCAGACCCTCAGGTGAGAGTGAGAATGAGGCTGGGCTGTGAGCTTCACACTGTCATATTGGGCTGGGTTTTGAGCTCAGACCCAGGAACAGAGCTAGTCCTGTTGTCAGGCAGAAGGAGGGCAAAAGGGGCCAGACAGAGGCAGAGGGAGGTTTTTGTCTTACTCCCCCATGTGTCTTCAGCACTGTGCAAGAGCTGGTGTTCACATCAATTGATGAGCAGTAACAGAAAGCCTCATCTTCAAGCAGGAGGCCCGAGATGCTCAGGGAGGCCGTGTTGCCTGACTTGGAGCCAGAGAACTGATCTGGGATCCCTGAGGGCAGAGTAGTTCTGAGCATCACTGCCTTGGGGGAGCCTACCATGATGCTGTTGGTACCAGCCTGCACCATAAATACTAATAGTGGTGCTGCTGTTCCCTGTGCAAGTGATGGTGACTGTCCCTCCCAGAGGTCCTGACACCAAGGCTTCCTGAGTCAGCCCAGACTATGCCCAGGACCCTTCAATGATGGAAAGGGACACGAGGATGGTGAGAATGGAGTCATGGCCACGTTATATCCCTAGGACTAGAGGACCATGGCAGGGCCTGAGTGTTCTCTCTCTGCCCCTTCTCCTGACCCACTGACAACTGGTCACCTGGACAGAGAGTGCGGAGGGTGAGTAGGAGGGGAGTCCAGGCCATGTGTATATGCCCCCAGAGCTCTGCTTCCCGACAACCCACAGCTTCCTCTGAGCTGCCCATCATGTTTAAACAACTTCCCCACTCTGGGTAGAGAGGTCCTCACATGCAAATCATTGCCCACCCTCTGAGGGCCTCCAGCCCCTAAGCTCTCACTCAGTCCTCTTTGCTTGGGGCTGGGCAGGGCCCAGCCTGAGTTTCCTCAAGGGTTTTGAGCAATTGGCTGTTTTGTCCCCAGGGGCAGTGAGCAGCAGGACCCCCACAAGGAGCCAGGTGGCTGGTGTCCCAGCTGGGCAGGCCCACAGAACCCCTTGCTGCCTCAGGGCAGATTCAATCAGGTCTGGGAGGCAGAACAGGAACACTGAAGAGAAAGAACTGGCCCCTGCCCTCCTGCCCGCTGCCCCTCCTCACAGAGAGGGGCATCTTCATGACCCAGGAGCCTCCTCCTCAGCCTGCAGCCTCTTTACCATGATTAGGACCTGACATCAGTGTGGTGGCCTCTCCAAGCAGGAAAACATTGAGGTTGTATGTCCACTGAGGAGCTCACTGAGGGAATTTGCTGTGGATTCAGTGACCATAAAGACAAAGGACAGTGACAGACCTACAAAGAAATAGCAGTTGGGAATCTCAGCATCATGACCATCCTCTCTCTGATGGACATTTCCCTCTGGGGCAGGTGGGGGCTCCCTTACAACACAGGGAGTGATTGGACGAGTAGCCTTCAGGATGAGTGACAGAGAGCTCAGCTCATGCTGTGAATGCTCCACGCTGGGGAGCACGAGGGACCACCCAGCCCTCCCTTAGCCTAGTAGGGTCTCCTCGGTTTAAGATCAGGCCCACTGCTGACTGAGTCCATGATTTGGGGGTTCATTAATATTATGGGGAGACTAGGGGAGTAGAGGGTGGAGGGGAAAGGAGAGATTCCAGGCAGAATGGATTCCTGGATGTGCATCTGGCTTAACTTGACCATGGTGGAAAGAAAAAGAATTTGTTATGTGAAAATCTAGACCATTGGTGAGCAAACAAGACACTCAGGTTAAGGCAGGACCCCTACTGTGTTTGTAAATAAAGTTTACTTGAAACACACACACATAAATTCACTTATATATTGTCTGTAGTTGTTTTCTCACTACATCTGTCAAATTGAGCCTTTAAACTAATGTCATTTGGCCTTGAAAGTGTGAAATATCTGTAAAACAGCCCTTACTGAAAAGTTTGCCTCCCTCTGCTCCAGACCTGCTTTTACAATGTGGGAGCCACTGGCCCCAGGTAGCTGTAGACAAATGAGCTGCAGACAGTCCGAATTGAGATATGATATAAATTTAGGAGAGTTATTAAGAATGAAGAACATAAAATATTTCATTAATAATTTGATATATTGCTCTAAGTTTGCAATTATAATATGTGGATATATTTAGTGGGATAAAATATAAGTTTCCTCTATGTTTTATCGTTTGTTTTCATTTTATCCCTTTGTTGTGGATTACATTTCATTACTTATGTATCCCTCATTCCATGTTTCATGGACAGCACCCTTCTAGACTAAGTACAGTCAGGAGAGGCTGTGAGGTAGGGTGGGCTCATTTGCAGTCTTCTCTCACCTAAACATCTGGGCTTTTTCCCCCAGAAGAGAGGGGAAAGGATACTAATTTGTCTCTTCTCCTCTAGGATTAGATAGATTCCCAGGACCCTCCAATCTTGCCAGAACTCCTGGTGGAGGCCCAGTGTTTGCTGAAGGTCTTTTCTGATATAACCACCCAGGAGACATGATCACTCTCCCCCATATGATTTTGTAGTTGGGACCTTTTTTTCACAAAACTTCAGTTCAGGTTGCAATGGCCCTTCCTTCCCTGATGTCTGGATTTTGGGACCATTCAGCATGCCCAAGTACATGCTTAGCTTAAAACTTTCCATAGCTTGGAAGATCATAGAATTAAAATGTGAAAATCACTCTGCACATCCTCTTCTCCTTCCTTGAAACTCCTGAAAAATTTAGGTAATCACAATAATAAATGTCATATATTGGCCAAAACACCAAGATTCAAAGGGCACTCTCAGATGGGGTAGAAATATCAAAATGCTCAAACACATTTATCTCTCCCATATATGATGCTTCCTTTTACCTTGACACTCAAAATTCTATCCATATCCAAATATTTGTCATCACACCTCTATAATGTATCTTTTTTATTTTGCATTTTTAAAAATTTATTGAAATATATCACTCACACATAAACAGACATAAACAATGAATGTATAGCAATAGTTGTGAACTTACAAAGCAAACATACATAACATCATACAGGGCTTTCATACCTCACATCACCATCAACACCCTGCATTGTTGTTAAACATTTTTAACTAATTATTAAAGAGCATCCTCAAAATATTACTACTAACCAATGTATTTAACCCCAACCCACCCTATTATTATTACTTTTATATCATTTATACATGAACATACATAAACAATAAGTATGTAGTAAAAGTTGTGAATTTACAACGCAAACATGCGTAACATCATACAGGGGTCCCATACATCAACCCTCCACCAACACCTTGCGTTGTTGTGAGATATTTGTTACAAATTATGAAAGAATATTGTCAAACTCTTACTATAGTAAGATTATAGTCCTTATCTTACATTTGGTGTATTTTTCCCCCAACCCACCCTATTATTATTTTTTAAATGTATTTTTATTACAGAAGTTGTAAACTTACAAAACAATCATGCACATGTGCAGAATTCCCAAACAACACCCACCTATTAACACACAACAATGTGGTGGAATATTTGTTACTGATTATGAGATAATATCATCTGATTATTACCAGGTCCACAGCATATATTTGTTACACAATTTCCATACTCCCCCATCATCAACACAGTACATCTTTGGCATGGATGCAAGAATATTACATTATTACTGTTAACCACTGTCCATAGGTAACTCAAGTTATATTTTTCCCATGCTTCTCCACATTCCCACCACCCTGCAATACTGATGTACATTTGCTCTAGTTCACAAAGGACACACTTGTATCTGTACCATCACCCACTATTCTCATCCATCTCTGGGTTTACTCTGCTATTCAGTTCCTATATTACTCTCTAGCTTTCTGTCAGTTGGCATTTAGATCCCTAGACTACCATTTTCAGCCACATCCCCATTTATAAAACAGCTGTTACTCACTATAATGTGTTACCATCAACTCTGTACATTTCCACACTTTTACAGTAAAGCTAATTAAAAATTATATTAAATATCAGTAGTCCATCTCAGTCCTCCTCTTATTTCCTTAGCGAATCTACCACCTACCACCAGGTCTTGAAGATATTTTCCTAAATTTTCTTCTAGAAGCTTTATAGTTCCTGCTTTTATATTTAGGCTTTTGATTCATTTTGAGTTATTTTTTTGTATAAGGTGTGAGATAGGGGTCCTCTTTCCTTCTTTTGCTATGGATATCCAGTTTTCTCAGCACCATTTGTTGAATGGACAGTTCTGCCCAAGCTGAGTGGATTTAACAGGTTAGTCAAAAATCACTTGACCATAGATGTGAGCGTCTGTTTTTAAACATTAGTTCCGTTTCATTGGTCTATATGTCTGTCTTTATGTCAGTACCATGCTGTTTTTATCACTGTAGCTAGGTAATATGACTTAAAGTTCAGAAACGAGAGTCTTCCAACTTTGCTTTTCCTTTTTAAGATTTTTCTGGCTATTCAGGACCCCTTACCCTTACAAATAAATTTGATACTCATGTTTTCCATTTATTTAAAGAATGCTGGTGGAATTTTTATCGGGATTGCACTGGATCTGTACATCAATTTGAGTAGAATTGACATTTTAATGATATTTAGTCTTCCAATCCATGGGCATGGAATGTTCTTCCAATTATTTAGGTCTTTTTTTTAAATTTTTTTTTATCAATGAGTTTTAATTTTCTGAATACAAGTGCTTTATATCGTTGGTTAAGTTTATTCCTGAATATTTGGGTTTTATCTGTCATATTTTATTTTCAGTACTCTTTTGACACTTTTAGTTACTTTTATTGATATAATCTTCATTTCTAGACTCTCTTCCAGGCCTCTCTCTCTTGTCTTTTCTTTTCTGGCTGTAGCACATCCTTTAGTATTTCCTCCAATGCAGGTCTCTTGGTTACAAATCTCTCAGTTTCTGTATATCTGTGAATATTCTAAACTTATCCTCATTTTTGAAAGACAATCTTGCCAGATATAAGATTCTCAGTGGAAGTTTTTCTCTTGCAGGATCTTAAATATATCATACCAATGTATTCTAGTCTACATGGTTTCAGGTGAGAAATCAGCACTTAATCTTATTGGATATTTCTTATATGTTATGCATTGCTTTTCTTTTGCTGATTTCAGAATTCTCTCTTTGCCTTTGGCATTTGACATTCTTTTTAGTATGTGTCTCTGAGTTGGTCTATTCAGATTTTTTTTTGAAGGGAGTACATCGTGCTTCTTGAACATTGATATCTCTGTCCTTCAGTAGGGTTGGGAAATTTTCTAGTATTATTTCTTCAAATATTCCTTCTGCTCCTCTTCCATTCTCTTCTCCTTCTAGGATACCCATGACACGTATGTTTCCACATCTCTTGCTGTCATTTAGTTCCCTGAGACCTTGTTCAAGTTTGTCCAATCTTTTCTTCATCTGTTCTTTTGTATGTTCACTTTCAGAGGTCATTTCATCAAGCTCACCAATCCTTTCTTCTGCCTCCTCATATCTGCTATTATATGATTCCAGTGTATTTTTAATTTCATTTATTGCACCATTTATTCACATAAGATCTGCTATTTTTCTATGTATGCTTTCAAATTCTTCTTTGTGCTCATCCAATGTCTTCCTAATATCCTTAATTTTTTTAGCCATCTCATTGAATGTATTAAGATTTGTGTGAACATCTATGGTTAGTTGTCTCAACTCTTTTATGTCATCAGGAGGCTTATTTTGTTCCTGTAACTGGGCCATATCTTCCTGTTACTTGGTGTGGATTGTAATTTTTTGTTGGTGTCTTGGCATCTGGCTTACTAGAGTATTTATTCTGGGTGCAGTTTTTCTCTTTAGTTTAGGGCTTCCTGCCTTTTCTCCCTTGCTGATTGTATAGTAGGAGCCAAGGATGTAGTTGGTGCTATAAGCTGTAGAGGCTCAAGCTGCCCTCATTTTCCCAAGGACCAATGAAGCTTCTCCTAACTTTCTCCTTTGCCAGGGGTAGGAACAGAACCACAGCTGTGTGGAGTAATCCAACTCATGCAGGCCTAGACTGTAGTTGCCCAGAGAGACAGATGAAGCTTCACACCCCTTTCTCCCCTGCCTATGGTGGGGATGGAGCTGCAGGTTGGGCAGCAATCTATGCAGTGCAGATCCAAGATGACCGCAGTTGCCCTGATAGACTTCTGATTATTCAGTCTGTGCCAGCTAAATGTACCTGCAGTTACCTGGATAGGCTGGCGCAGGGCCTGCCAGCTTCCTCCCTGCTTGAGGTGGGGCTGGAGTGTAGGCTAGGGCTGCAGGCCAATCTGGGTGAAAGAAATCAGTCGCTACCATTACTGTGATTTTCAGTCAGCCCAGCTTCCCTTCATGTTGTTGGTGGAGTCAAAATGGTGGCTACTCGCCTCCCTCTGACTTGGACAGGCTCAAACTTTAGCTGTTCTTAGAGTTATACTTTAGCCAGCTGAATTTACTAACCAGCAGCTGAAATTGGTCCCAATCATCTCTTCCAGCCCTGTTTCTGGGAAGTGACGCTTTCAATTCCAGCCGTGGAACAGCTCCCGAGGCGGCGTGTGCTCCAGTGGAGGATGGGCACTGACCTCCTTGGCATAGAGTGCTCTACTCAGGAATCTTCTCAGCAGGTGGGCAGTCACCTCCTCCCATTCTTTCAATGATGTTGCAGGATGTCCTTCTGGTCTACTGCAGCCCCCCAAACAAATGCTCTAGATAGCTCTGGGTGATCACCAACTGCCCCATACCAAGAGCTGATTGTCGGAGCTCTTTACTCTGTCACCATGTTTCTGGTAGTTCAATAATTTTTTTTTTTAATAGTTATCAGGGAGATGGATGTGTCTCAAGCAGCTGGGCTCCCACCTACCACATGGGAGGTCCCGGGTTAGGTTCCTGATGCCTCCTAAAAGAAGACAAGCAAGGCAGTGAGCACAAACAACAAGAGGGGAAGAAATAAATAAATAAAAACAAGTAAATCTTAAAAAAAAAAAGAGGCATTACTTAACCTGACTCTTGAAGGATGGGTATAGCTGTTGTTATTGTGAGAGAGAAATGTACGAAGGGGTGCCATAGATTCATCTTCCTAGATGAAGAAAGAATATGTGTTGATAGACAAAGATGTGGAAGGGCAAAATATGTTGATGAAGCATGGAAATCCTTAAAAAGAAAGGCATTACAGGAAGGAACAGGGAGGTTGTGGAAAAGTATTGCAGCCTTCAGAGGGCAAAAGGGATCATGATATAGTGTAAAGGAAAACATGGGGAGAGGCACTGAGAAGGAGATCTTAATGAAAAGAAGTTTAGAAGATAAGATATCCAGGAGAGTTGACCAAAAAGACCTCTGCTGTGAGGAAGAGGGAAAGCTAGTTATGAATTTAAGGATTCTGTTTAGGAAAACTTTGATGTCATTTGGCTTTGTGGGTTCTTTGATAATTGGTTTGTTTCTCTCTTTTTTCAAAAGTTGTGAAGCATATAGGCAATCAGCTGAAAGTACAAAAGCTAGGGTGGATATAAGGCAATGTAAGGTGAGGCTGTCCATATATTGGGGCAGTCACATGAAAAGTGCAGTCACTGGCAGGGACTATGTTGAGTTAGAAGACTTAAGGATTGAGGAACCCCATCATTTAGGAATGAGCATGAGGACCTACTTTATAGTTCGAGGAAGGCCCTGTCTCATTTATCGATTTAATAATTATCACAGTGCATTTATTGCTACTTTGCTTTGGGGTGCAGATGAAAAAGTAGGAGGCACAGACTGTCACCCACTTTCCTGCCAAAAGTGAGGCTTGGGTGTGGAGTAAAGACAGGGTAATGCCACCGGAAATGAGGATTGGTATGTATGGGTGAAGTGGGAGACAGATGCTGGACAGGAAATTGGGGGCCAAGGGTACCCATGGCTGAGGGAATGTCCAGACAATTCAGACTGTAGACATTATCAGGAAAGAATATTTGTGAATATGTAAGAAATATTTTCTCTTTCCCTTGGTCTTCTATTTCCTCACTTCTTTACCTCCTTGCTTTCGATAATGGTCCATCATTATAATCATCATAATCAGTCCCCTAAAACCACTGTGGTCCTTTCCCTCTTGGTTTAGTCCTACCCACCTCATTATAGCCCATTTTGTGTAAATCACATACTCTTGACTCTCTGAAACAAGCCAGCTGAAACATATAACTGTGCTTACTGCTCTCATTTTATATTTATGAAGATTTTCTTCAAAGGCACCCATCATCATCCACATCTTCTGTAATACATTCCTATGCCCTACCCTCCCTGAAAATTTATAGTTCAAACTTTTCTTAGTGCCTCAAAAAAGCTCTATATCCTTCCTCTAAACTGAGAAAATAAAAGCTATCAGAAACTGTTTACATCTTTATATTTGGTTTTCTTATTCAAAATAGAAAAGGCTCACTGATTTTATAAACTTTCTTTGATACTTCCCAGGGAGTTTTGAAACTGCTTTTATATAGATACTGCACATGTCTTAAAATTTTAACTCATAGCAATTTTATATTTTTGTTAATATGATTAGAATATTTTTATTACTTTAGTGCATTGAAAGAGTAATAATAAACAGGAGTAGTAGTATTAAAATTACCAATGAAAGGATAAATATAAGTATATTGTTTTATAGATTCATTTATACCCAAAGGATTTTTTTAAAATTAAATTAAATTCTCTTGAGAGTCTTGTGATACATGTCACCACTTGGTTAAAAAGTGGTGCCATCTCACTAAACTTAATACCACTTGCTTTCATTATGTACATTTTGTATTAATAAGGAATTTCAGAAAAAATATAAATAAATATTTATCATAGAAATTATGTTTGCCTTTCATTTTTAACCTTTAGAAGCAATATTAGATATAAGTTTAAAATACATATTTCACTAAGTTTTTAAGGAATAATTTCTTTGTTTTGAATTTTGGACTTTTTTTCAAAATTTGGAATGGAGAATTCTGGATAGCTGAGTTAATATCCACCAGGGAATTGAAGAACTTATGATATATCTTTTAAAAGAAATATATGATAAAGAAAATATAACTGAAACTACTCAAAACTGACACCCTCAGGAAATATTTTAACACAGGTAATATCGAAACTTCAAAGTACATCTCAGAGAAAATAAACAAACTTACAAATCCCATAGGCTATCTTCTATGTTCTCACCATAAGACAGTGTTCAGGTAGAAGTGAGCTCTGATCACATGGAAGGGGCATACAAGACGCTAAGATGACATCTTGAAAATGTAATGCTTTGGGTGAGAAGAAGGTTAAAAGGAAGAGAGGGGAGATCTTTAGAAACCATATAGTAAGGTATAAAGAAGGAAGAAACAGAAAATTAGAGTTCTTCTAGGCACAAGAAAAAAACTTAAATCCAGGAAGAAATGATACATCTCTCCATCACAAGAAAAGAAAAAGTAATGTACAGAACAGAAAAACATTAGATCTAATTATCACATCAAAATTCCTTTTAAAGAACAAAATAGAAAAATCGCTTGCTAACTTATTCAACAAAAAGGGAGAATGCAAAATATACAAAATAAGAAATAAGTAGATAGCCACTGAAAAATTTACAAGTTCTATGATAACTTTGCAACTTATGTGAAAAAACCTAGATGAAATGCATACTTATTTACAAAGATACATATTACTAAAATTGAACTTACTAAAGATAAAAACCTTAAATACACAGGACCCAGATGTTTTCAAGGGAATATCCTCCAAACATTTGAAGATCACATGGTTCCAATTTGTTTGCTTCATAATTTGTTCCAAAACATTGAAAAATAATTAATAATTATTTTATTAATTGGGTGGAATACTGGTACCTTTACTTGACAAAGACAGTACAAAAAGAGGACAATGACAGACCAATATTATTAAATTGACTCAACGCTTCTAAATAAAATATTAACAAATATATTCTAGTAGTACATTGAGAAATTTGTGACACCATGAACAAATGGGATTTATTCCAGGACTGTAAGGTCTGTCCAAGATTAGGAAATCCTTTAATATAATCCATTATATTCATAGATCAAAAGAAAATCATCATATTCCAGCCTCAATAGATTCAAAAAAAAAAAAAAAATCACCTTTGAACAAATTTGACTCTTATTCCTAAAGAAAGTGACTTGGAAAAATAGAAATAGATGGAAACTTTTAAAATATGGTATGCACACACTTACCCACACATATAACATATTCCTAAAACTAGCATCCTATATAATGAGAGCAATTTCCACTAAGATCCAGAAAGGTCAAAGATTTCCATTCTATCCATGACTATTCAGCATTGTTTTGCAAGTATCAGTGCAATTAATCCAGAGAAATCAATAGTTAAATGTAATTCTGCAAGGAACGAATGAATGGATATTCTTTTTTTAAAATATATTTATTTTTATTTTTTTTTTAAAAAGGTATTTAAATTACATAAATGTTACACAAAAATATAGGGGATTCCGATATGCCTGGCTTCCTACACCTCCCACATTTTCCCACATTAACAACATCATTCATTAGTGTGGCACATTCATTTCAATTGATGAAAACATTTTAGAGCCCTGCCACTAAGCATGGATGATAGTTCACATTGTAGTTTGCACTCTCTCCAACAAAATTCTGCAGGTTATGGCAAAACATGCAGTGGCCCATATCTGTCATTGCAATATCATTCAGGAAAATTCCCAAGTCCCCAAAATGCCCCCAATTTCACCTGCAATTCCCTCTCCCTGCCCTCAGAACCTCCAGTGGCCACTGCCTCCACATGAATTATATAGTTTCCTCAATTGCTAGAATCACAAGTCCATAGTAGAATACCAGTAAGTCTACTCTAGTCCATAGTTCACTCCCCAAAACTGAGGACTCTAGGATGGTGCTGCCCACTCCAACTCTAATTGAGAGGAGGCTTTGTTCCCATGATACAGATGGATGGGACTCTCTTGCTTGCAGTTGTAGACTCCCTCGGTTCCTTGGGATGGTTGTTGTCCATCATCTCCTTGTTAGTTTTTCTGGGTGAGTCCAATGAAATGGAAAGTATTGCAACTCCATTGAATTTCAGTGTCCAGCTGGCACACAGACAACCCAGAGATTAAAGTCTCTTGGGTGTACACTTACCATTCTTAAAGACCCAAATGCATGGAATTGCCTCAGCTCCTCACCTCCTGGTGGCAAAAGCAGAAATCTCTCCCTGAGTTGGTGTTGATCACAGGTAATGACAGGGGAGCAATAGACTTGGTAATGAGAGCAGAGGGAAGTCTTGACCCATTTCCCCATGTGTCAAGGCACTGTATAAGCACTGAAACTGCCATTCCGTGTCTGCGGCAATAGTCACCCTGCTCAGGCTGTAACCCAAGAACATCAATCATCACAATTATCGGGCTTCTGTATGGAAGAGGTTGGTGCCAGGCAGCATCTGGTTGCTGCTCACTTTGGTGTAGAATCTATGGCAGAAAATGGTGATGTTCTGACCAAGGGCACCAGACACTGAGGACAGAAAAGGCCCTCAGCTGACAAACACCAACGGAATGGGAACTCAGTCCTCCAACAACTTGAATAAGCAAGAAAATGGACTCTCCCCTAGAGCCTCCAGAAAGAAACAGTCTCACCAACACCTGGATTTTAGCCAGTTGAGACCCGTACCAGACTTCTGACCTACAGACTGTGAGATAATAAACCCCTGTTGTTTGAGCTGTTAAGTTTGTGGTCATTTGCTTAGGCAGCAACAGAAAATCAATACACTAGGTCAATGGCATATGGGATCTCTTTACTAGTTCTTGCAACTGCATGAGAACAATAATTATCTCAAAATTAAAAATTAAAAGCAAAAAGCATCTATTTCATAAACAAATGAAAAAGTCTAAGAAAGCATAGCACCCAGTAAACAAGTCACTATTGTGTTATGTTTCTTTTACTCAATTGAGGAGTGTGGACCTTTTATTATAGGAATTAAATCACTTCAAATTATCACTATAACTTATATGCTGGGCATAGTTCAGTTTCCTTCACTGACCATTTCTACTTCCACCTCAGCCTGGCTCTTGATCAATGATCACTGATTCATAAAGATTAAGGTAGAAGGTCTCCATCCAGGTGGGAGTGCATTACCAATACCACTTTATGGATGCAAATTATTGGGGTCAG